>CM023484.1:83942093-84511821 GCA_013339685.2 Hyalomma asiaticum
GCGGAGATGAGTGATGGTCTGCAGTCCTTTTGGACTTTGGATGTTATGGGCATCGCCCCAGAGGAAGAAGAGCTAACTTCTTCAAGCACGTTGTCCAGGTTCCTAGAAAATATTGTAAAGAAGGATCGACGGTACGAAGTTGCAGTGCCGTGCAAAGAACCTGACGTAGACCTCATCGAAGATAACTACCTCGTAGCACGTAACCGCCTTCAGAGCCTCATACGACGACTATCAGCTAAAGACGGCCTGCTGGAACGCTACGACCACGCCATCCAACAGTATGCCGATTCGGGACACGCGGAAGTAGTTTCCAAAAGAAAACCCTACGAACAGCGTACCTACTACATGCCGCACCGAGAAGTTATCCGTGAGGACTCACTCACTACGAAGTTGAGAGTGGTATTTGATGCCTCCTCACATGCAAGAGACAAGAAATCGCTAAATGACTGCCTACAAACCGGCCCGAACTTGAATCCGCAACTGCTGCAAGTCCTTATGCGATACAAAGTACCAATGACTGCAGACATAGAAAAAGCATTTCTGCAGGTTGGTGTTAGAGCCCAAGACAGGGATTTTTTCAGATTCCTGTGGTTTGCTAAGAAGCCGACATTACCATTCACGGAAGACGACATACAAGTCTGGCGAATGACCAGAGTACCTTTTGGATCAACGTCAAGTTCATTCATGCTTACAGCGACCACTCAACATCACCTCAAAACAGGTGTAGCAGACGAGCGGTACGGAGTGGCCCAACTACTTGCCAAGTCATTCTATGTAGACGATTTGCTAATTGGGGCGGAGAATTTACAAGCAGCTGTAGAGCTATACGCCACGGCGAAGGAAATAATGAATGACGCTGGAATGCCACTCAGAAAATGGACAACAAGTTATCAAGAGCTGCAGGAAATATTCGAATCAAATGAACCAACTCTACCTAACAGCAGCGGACAAACGTCACTCGATGCAAAAGTGCTCGTAATGACATGGAACATGAAGTCCGACAGCCTTACTTACAGCCAGAGTGTCGGAACGGAACGAAAAACGAAAACGAAAAACGAAAAAAACGATATTTTTGACCGGAACGAAAACGTAACCGGAACGTTATTTATTATTTCGTTCCGGAGCCAAAACGAAATATTTTTTATCGTTTTTCGGTTCACGGGAAAACTTTGCGATCCGGAACAACCGAGGTCATGCAACGTGAGCAACAATGCATAACTCAGGGTTCAACGTCAGCTCGCATCTCGGGCAAGTATTTCAAAGGAAAGGTGCGTTGAAAAAATGCAGGAAACGAAAAAAGTGGCAACCACAGCTGTTTGTATGAAACTCAAGCGGACTTTCGCGTGCCTATCACACAGGCCGTCGTGGAGAGGGCTTTGTCGTCGTTTACGTGTTGAATGTGTTAAAATTTTGGGACGAGCGCAAGGAGCGGCAGCCGGAGCTGTACATGTTAGCACAAGTGGACCTTGGTGTGCCAGCCAAACAAGTCAGCGTTGAGAGGGCATTTTCGTCACTCAAGTTCATTTTGTCAGAGAGCAGCGGTATCGCTTATCGGCGAGTACACTGGATGACCTGCTGCTCCTGAAATCGTGTGGCCCCCTTGAAGAAAATTCGGGATTCAAACTTGGGGGAAAATAAATACCAAGTCTTTGTTGTGTCCTTGCTTCGAAACTTTTTGCGAATTCCCTCATAGTCATATCGTGGCTTTGGGACGTAAAACCCCAACAATTATTATTGAATTTTTATATATTAGTTCAGTATCATATGCTGTTTTTAAAAGATACTTTTAATGTTAAGTATTTTTTTCGTCTTTCTTATTGAAAAAAAAACCGTTATGAACCGTTACGGAACGCTTTTTTTTTTGTTCCGGAACGAAAACGGAACGGAACTTTTTTCTGTGGAACGAAACGAAAACCGGAACGAAAAACATTTCGTTCCGACACCCTGCTTACAGCTCTCAAAAATATCGTTTCATTTCTGGAGAAGGCTCAAGATACAAAGCGCTTCCTTCGGCGAACAGTATCTAGAGGTTATGGTCCACTGGGGCTAGTTGCTCCTTTCGTTGTACGAGGGAAGATGTTATTTCAACAGCTCTGGGTCCGCCGAGGCTGTGGTTAATTCCCGAGTACTTGCTTATGCCTACCTCGAAGCCGGTGAGCCATCCGCAATTACACCAGCACACTTCCTTATAGGCCAACAATTTACTACTTTGCCGGATCTTGATTCAATAGAAGATTCAGTGAACCACAGCAACGCGAAGGAATATTCACGCCGTTTACAACACCGCCAAACATTAATGGATCATTTCTGGAGATGTTGGAAGCACGAGTATGTTCTCACTCTACCATCCGCACATCGTTCTCCTGGATCTTCTTGCCGTAACTTGAGAGTTGGAGACATCGTGATTGTGGACACACCCAGCAAAGCGAAGTTTATGTGGCCTCTGGCAAGGGTTGAAGAAGTTTACCTCGGCAATGACGGAATTGTTCGCGCTTGCCTGTTACGCCTGGGTAACGGAAAAGTTTTGAAAAGACCCGCGCAAAAGATACACTACCTGGAGATCGGCGCTACCACAACTGAGGCCCCGGAAGATGTTGGAACCTAGGAAAGAAGACGAAGGCGAAGCGGTGGGGCGACCCACGAGGCACCTGCTTCTTCTTGAGATTTTATGACGCCATTAAAGCGATCGTAGTACACTTCAGTACGCGTCGAGTTCTTTATTGCCGTGCGCTACAGGATCGGCTTTGTCGTGCCATTACATATGTCTCAGTGACCACGAGCGAACAGCAGTTCATGTCATCTCAAGATTTATATTTAACGTTTTGCGCGTATGTATTGACTCTTATTTCTACGCGCTGCTTATAGTTACCCGTGCAAAATGTTTATGAGGGCAGGGATGAAAAGTGAATTTTTGTGGTATTGAACAAATGTCATATCTGCAGCACCTGACTCATTTAGCTTTATCAGCAACCAAATTTAGTGTCAGTGCATTTTCCTTGTTTTCCTCTATGAAATCACAGGCGAGGGCTGACAACATACTCGTCTATCCGATGCGTGCGTCCGTCACCTTTGCATCGAAAAATAAGTAGGCAGCAGATACCGAAGGCTCCACGAAACCATGACAAGTGCAGAAAAGGTATACATGACGACGCGTGTGGAAACTGTCAGTGACAAAGCGCAATTAACAGTCTTCCAATTACAACCAATAGCTGTGCCTCATTTTTCTCGTCGCGTACTGCCCAGGTGTTTGGGGGTGTGCCTTACAAGAGAGGGAGGCGGTGCTGCAAAGTTGAGGCAATGTGGCGGATGTTTTCTTTAATTTGTTACAAATTTCGCAAATTAATGGGGTGTATTGAAGAAAGCAAAGCAATGTGCAAGTAGGGAAATCTCTGGTACTGCCATTTCCCTAACGACGATGCCGGCCTCCAAATTTTTTCTTCACATGGCGGAAGAGCAACCTCGTATACGCATTTATTTTTATGCTTTTATTTATTACCCCGTAGATTTCTAGGCCATATTGCATTACAGTCTAGCATATTTCCTAGGACGATCTCTTACTTTCTTCAATGAAGTAACTTGTTCGCTTAACAACCGTACGTTGCACTTTCTCGTACTCCTCCGACTGGCATCTACATCTTTGTTGCGCCGCCCATCGCATTCTCCACCGCTCATTTGCTTCAAGGCCGTTTTTCTGTCGGTTTTCCTTTTCTTTTTTTCAACATAAACGACCGCCTTTTGCGTCGCGAGCGCTTCAAACCTCACGCTCAAGCCCCGTAGTGCGGTGCCATCTTGTGGGGGCTTCGGTAAGACTCAAAGTCGGGAGGGAAATTGAAAATCGTTGTACGTCATGCTGTCACATTTTCGGTGGAGAAGGTGAAAATGCCAGAGGTACGTGTACTGTGCGTTGTCAGTGCCCAGGTGGCCGAATTTCTGGAGCCCTCCAATACTGCGTACTTCTCCTTCCTATCTCTTTCATTCCCTTTCTCCCACCCCCACGGACGCTTAGCCGTGCTCCCGACATTGGCTGCAAAAAATAGCGTCCTTTCGTAAACCGAGCCACAATCATTATCATCGTATCCCCAGTTACTCAAGCAAAATATTGCGCTTCACTTAAGCGTGCATTTCATAAGAATGCGCGCAAATGTCCTGGTTGACACCTTTGCCCAGGCGTTTCCCAAACATTTGTGCCAGGGAAGTTCTGTTAAATGTCAAGGGGGAAAAAAGGAGGGGGAGGTGGGTCGCGGCCAGGTTGAAGTGAAGCAGCGAATGTGCTCATTTTTTTTACAGACGGGGGCCCCAGCCACGAATTCGGGGGGCCCAGCCACGAGGTCGCGGCATCGCATCCCAGTCGTGGTGGCTGCATTTTGATGGAGACGAAATGTTGAGGCCCGTGTACTGTGCCATGTTAGTGCATATTCAAGAACCCTGGGCGGTCGAAATTTACGGAGCCCTCCACTACCGCGTCTCTTATAATCATTTCGTGGTTTTCGAACGTAAAAGCTCAGAAAATAATTAAATCAAGTCAAATCCAAGGGGTGCTTGTAAAAAAACAAGGTGGCCCGATGTTGTCCTCGCTCCCCCCCCCCCGCCCCCCTTCCCTTTTTGCCCCCTGCCTCAGTAGGGCGTGTAGTGCACGGTCTGTTCTAACACCGTGGGCACGAAATATACAACCTCCCGTGAAATGAGCAACACAAAGCAAAGTAGCAGAGAACTCAAAGTTTTGTCTTCATTAAAGTTTTCAGGAACACATGCTTGAGTGCATATATATAGAACCAACTTTTAATGCAGACCCTTTGCACCAACAACGACACCCCGACATAGTCATACTATATATTTTCTGAAGAACGCGTTAGCATTACCGTGCCCATGATAACATTAGCCGCACTTTCCAACGAATGCAAACTGCAGCGCCATGTATAAGACAAATACGGCTAAGTCGAATTTTTGGAAGCAACAACTACTGCATGAACGTTTTCTCAGTATTCCGCAGAACTATCTGCGCAAGAGAAACAGAGGGAGAGAGAAAGAGACGCTTGATACGAACCACTAATTCGGTTAAGCCGAACTTCCGCTACTGCCGCTGACGCCTGCTACTCGGCTCAACCACAGGCCTGATCGGCAGATTCGGATTAAACGGTACGTAAGAAGCAGATTGTATTTCTGCTGTAGACACACGAACATTCTTCTGCAATAGAGACGGCGTAGAGACGTACTACCTGAACTGGAGGTCAAAAAAAGGGGGGTATTTATTACAGTATGACGTAGACAACACGTGGTGCAGGTTATACGATGTTCCTCAGTCAGTCTACCTTAAGATATTTTTTTCTTTAAGGAAGGTGCACTCGCATTGTTTCTTTTGCTTTCTTTTTCTACCACCTAATTACTGCAGCGAACAGGATCGACCGGTGAAAGAGCGAGTGAAGTAATGGTGTGCACCAAGCAAGTCCGGTGAATGTCGTATTTTGAATTAGCATAAAATTTTTCCATCCATCCACCCATAATTGATTTAAGTTGATACAGGGTGTCTTGGCTAACTTGCGCCACCATTTAAAAAAAATCCACGTGCGCGTTATGGATACGCAAACAACTTAGTATTATTCACTGTCGTCTTGGCTACCCCCAAATATTTTCTAAATTAGCTCAATTAATTAATTAACATTAATTATTTAGGCAACTTTGAACGGCTGCTTTCAACGTAATATATTCAATAGTGAAGTTGCATTATGTTAGATGTTATATTAGTGTCCAAATAATCCATTTTCATTCTATAGTGGTGCAATATGGTTTCAATTTTTCCGAGATTCTAAGAGTGCGCGCGAGATTTGAAAAGTACCACGTGACTATAGACCCTCTTCATAAACTGTAAAGCTAGCTTCCCTGCAATACAACTTGCCCTACTAATGGCGACAGCTGCCCTTATTTAAATGCTGTCGAAATTCAAGTTGCACATGCTGCGACCCTTTTTTTGGGGATGTTTGTATCAGGAGGGCTGCGTCGACATTTTACATGCCCTATCGCAAGCGAATTGCGCTTGCACACGTTGTTTGCCGGATTGCCAATGCCGCCATTAGTAGGGCAAGCTGCATTGCAGGAAAGCTAGCTTGCAGTTTATGAAAAGGGTCTATAGGCGCCTGCGCGCGGTGACGTTAGCACCCTCAAACGTGCTAAGAACGAACCACTGATGACGGGCGCAGGCAGACCATACTGAATACGTCACAAGAGAAAATAATAAAGGGTGGCCACACCTTTAGCCCTTTCGGCTCGTCCACCGGCAGGGGCGCCAGGAGCAGCTACCAGTTTTTCTAATTGGGTGATATGCACCCTTTTACTTAGTGCCCAGTTGAGTAGGTAAATAGATGCGTGGAGAACGTCGTCTTTCCAACTGCACCTAACCGCCGCTGTCTCTGGTTTCCTGTCTCCTTGTTTTGCTCCTAGAAAATGTTTGGGGTGGCCAAAACGACACTGAATAATACTAAGTTGGTCGCGTATCCATAACGCGCAAGTGTATTTTCTTTTAATGGTGGCGCAAGTTAGCTAAAACACCCTGTATAAATTGAAATAAATTATGGATGCATGGATGGAAAAGCTTTATAATAGGCTAATTAAAAATGAGACACTCATCGGACTTGCTTGGTGCACACCATTACTTCACTCGCCCTTCCGTGCAGTAACTACTGTATCCTGGGCAAGCTTACCCACCCGTGCGAGAGCACCCCTCCCTTTTTCGAGAGACTTGAAATTGGCGCCAATGACCGAGCAAGCACTCCCTTCCCATTTTTCAGCCGTATTGACCGCAGCCCACGCTAAGTTTTCCAGAAGTCGCACAATAAATTAAAAGAAACGATGGAATTATTAAGAAAAAAGAATATTTGTTGTTTACATGCGCGTTTGCCGATCCCCCGTTGTGGATTGCGCCAGACTGCCAGGTCAAAACAGAAGAGAACAATTTGGCGAGGCCGGATAATGGCTGCGCCACAGCCGCGTACTTCTCATCTGCATAGCCAGCATGATTATAGCTAGGAGGCGATAGATTTCGTGTGTTGCCATTTTGAACAGGCTAGAGTGAGCTAGAGTAGTTATAGGTTGCTCTGATTGGACGGACGGATGTGAGTCGTTGCTAGTGTGCATTTGTAAAGGGACTGTCTGCCCCAGTGTGCAGTGGTTTCTCCAGACAGTGTGAGCAGAAATTATTCAAACAGAATATTTTTTTTTCATCTACGAAGTCGCTCCTTTTCTACGTGTAAAGACGCCGACAACAACTGTTACTGGGCGCGATGTGTCGTCGTCTCCCCGAGCAACCCTCTCGGGCGCGGCGGCCTCTTTCCAACAGGAACAGGTTCCAAGGACGACGTTCCAGAGTTGACGAGGAGGAAATACGAGGGGAAATCAGCGCGCTGGGGGGCGCCTCGGACATCGTGCAAACAAAGCAGCGCCGCACGCGTGACAAGCTTAGATGGTGTTGGACAAGCGCAGGACTACGGGAAGACGGATCCTAAGGCAGTGCCACCCCGAAAACAGCGAAAAGAAGAACGAATTGCTTTTGCACGCTATAAAAAGGTCTATTATAGCGTGAAGGATCTTCATCTTCCGGTGCCCACCTGGATGGAGCCACTGACCCGTTGAGGGGGTCTTAGGACTTCCTTAAACTAGTCCCTCTGGTCTTTCAATAAAGTTCTTTGTATGTATATGTATAGGGTGAAGTACACTTGTAAGGCTTAGATAATAGTTTTTCAGCAGAATATGGTCTAACTGCGTGAGTTTGTTCTGTTACACTTGGAAATTGACAAACACGCTGTTGGGTGACGCTAGCGGCGTTTTTTCGCACCACTTTCAGAGCAGGATTAAAAACATAATTCCTCTCTCTCTCTTTTTTTTTTGTGGGCCAAAAGCGTGTACGTTCCCCCAAATATGATGCACGATCTTCCATTTTTGCCGCGATCTTAAAGAAAATTTCTGAGCGGTAGACAGTCCCTTTAACCAGGGTCTTCTTCTCGAATAGTGACTTTTTTTTTTTTTTTGCTATTGTGGAAGGATAGCGTACAAAAATGTTTTTTCAGTTTATTGCCCCTTTAACTTGCATGATGGGTCAGGAAATTGATGTCGCCGGCGGGGCTCCCTATCAGCCGTGAACAAATCTGTCGCCGCTTCTAAATATCGCGTAGCCACTTTTTATAATTCCGAACTCGAAAGAAGCCACTCCGGACCACCGAGTGAGCAATTAACATGCAAATGATAAAGACGTTCAACCCGGTTCAACCATATGTCAACACCCAGTGCAAGAGGTAGTTTGACGCGAAGTTTACTACCATTCTAGTGATTCCACCTGCTCAGCAGGAACACTTGCAAGCACGCACGCAAGTCGTAAGGGCAGCATCGCACTCGCTCCGCGGCCAAGTTTATAGAGTGGTGTACATAATTTGCACTTCTTGCATCCAAATGTGCATATCGCACACATTTCTGCTGGTGATCTAATGGGCCTATAAAACACGGTACCAATAACTTCCAGCACTGCACTCGTTGCCACAACAGCATGGTGTCAATGCAAACACATCTCAAGTGAGGAGGAGGAGGAATAAACATTTATTTTCAGAAACGGCGATTTTCGCCCGAGGTGGGCGGCTCTGATTTGATTTGTAGGGTTTAACGTCCCAAAACCAGCTCTGATTATGAGAGACGCCGTAGTGGAGGTCTCCGGAAATTTCGACCACCTGGGGTTCTTTAATGTGCACTGACATCGCACAGCACACGAGCCTCAACATTTCGCCTCTATCGAAATGCAGCCGCCGCGGCCGGGATTCGATCCCGCGACCCTCGGATCAGCAGCCGAGTACCGTAGCCACTAGACCACCGTGGCGGGGCGTGGGCGGCTCTCTCAGTCCAGAAAGCCGTTGGCTGATGCCGCGGCCCGTGCCTGGTCCCCGTACCAGACTTTGCTGGTCCTCCAAGCTCTGGGCCGTTAACATTGCCTCCCACGTTTCTTCAATCACTTCTGGGGGTTCTGGAGCGTCATCTTCAGCGTTGTTTTCGCGGTGTGGGCACACCAGGACCATGTACTGGAGAGTGTCCGGTACATTACAAAAATGGCATAAGTATGGGAACTCTGTGGGGTGGATCCGGTGCATAATAATTCCATGTACGTATGTGTTCGTTTGCAATCTGCGGTGGGACGTGGCTTCTTCCTTGCTTAATTTTGGATGTGGTTGTGGATATTGGCGCCTTTCCAGTCGGTAGTGTTGCAATATGTCGGCGTACTTGATTGGAATGTCCTCGGCCCTCGTCGCTTTGCGGAGCCCCTGTGGCACGAAATCCCGACTGGTACGCTCTCGGGCGACAGCATGTGCTGCTTTGTTTCCTGCCAGGTGTTCGTGACCTGGGATCCATACGACGTGGGTGTCGGGAAGCTGTTGTCGAATGCCTATTTGTTTTAGGATCTTGACTGCGACAGCAGAGACGCGGCCTTTCTGAATGTTTCTACATGCGGTTTGCGAGTCGCTCATTACTACAGCTGTCTCATTGCATGTGGTAATAGCGAGGGCGATATCAACTTCCTCCGCCGTTTCTGGATTTCTGGCCGCTATGGTAGCAGAGGTTGGCACATTCCCTTGGCTGTTGGTCACACTTATTGCGTACGCAATTCTGCTTGGATATTTTGCCGCATCTGCATATCTCGTGTCCGGATCATTGGAGTATTTCTTGTTTAACCATCGAATTCTAGCTTGTCTTCTGTCTTTGTGTCGCGAGGGCTCCCGAGGGGGAGGCGTTCTCATCGCTGCTAGTCAGAAGCTGTCTTGCTCCGTTATTAATATCGCCACTGACCTAGAAATAGTATGGCTATTATGTCGCGCTAGACCAAAAGCAGTTTTACTTGGTGTATGTTACAGGCCACCACGAAACAGCCCCGACTTTCCAGAGAAACTTAATAATATACTAACCCAGCTTCATACCGCACATAGTAATGCCAGTGTTGTTCTCGGTGATTTTAACTATCCAAGCATTGACTGGAGTAACCAAGTTTCCATAGTAAGCAATTCTGAAGCAACCAACTTTATTGACGTTTGCCTCAATTTCAACCTTGCGCAATTGGTCTCCGAACCAACTCGCATCACGCAGGAATCGGCAAATATTTTGGATTTAATCCTTACAAACAGTCGCGAAAGCCTATCATCCATTACTTACCTCAAAGAAATTAGCGATCATAAGGTTATCCAAGCCACATTTAATTTCGCGACAGTCCCACGCCACACTTCTATAAAGACCATTCGCCTTTATGACAAAGCTAACTATGAAGCAATTAATGATGACCTAATCACGTTCCTTCCTTTCTTTGAAGCGGACTTCGAAAGCCGAAGCGTTGAGGCCAACTGGTCCCTCTACAAAACTAAAGTGGACGAGCTTGTAAATAAATATATACCTAAAATCACTTTCCGCGCTAACTCTCAGAAACCATGGTTCACAAGATCGCTCAAAAGATTAGAAAATAAAAAGAAGCGGCTTTATCGCGCAGCTAAACTCATAGACAATGCGCATGCGTGGGGAAAATACTAAGCCGCTGAGAATTCTTATTTGAAAGAAATACGAAGTGCTAAATATCTTTTTTTTCATGTTGATCTGCCTAAACTATTACAAAACAATCCTAAGAAGTTTTGGGAAGTAATTAATCCTCACAATACTTGTACAATAACTCTTACTAACGAGCTCGATGAAGTTTTGTCGGATGCTGAATGTGCTGATAAATTCAATAGTAGTTTTTCATCTGTTTATACTGTAGAAAGTGAGGCACCTTGTTCTTTTTTACTTCCCCCTTCCCTCATTGAATCAAAAATGCCACCTATTGTATTCTCTGCCTGCGGTATATCTTCTCAGATTGAAAATATTAAACTTTCCCCATCATCTGGCGTCGACGATATCACGTCAAAGTTCCTTAAAAACACTATGTGCATTTCTGCTACCTATCTATGTTTAATATATTCACAGTCGCTTGCCACTGCCACCTTACCCGAGGACTGGAAAGTGGGAAAGGTCCTTCCAATCTACAAAGCCGGTAACAAAAACTCGCCATTGAACTACCGACCCATTTCATTAACCAGCGTACCATGCAAGGTCATGGAACACGTCATCTACTCCCACATCATGAATTATCTAGACTCGATCCAGTTCTTTAATCCCTCACAGCATGGTTTTCGTAGAGGTCTATCCTGTGAAACACAACTAGCCATCTTCGTTCACGACTTGCACGCTAACCTCGACCTCAACGTACAGACCGACGCTGTGTTTTTAGATTTTGCCAAGGCATTCGATAAAATAGCACATGGGAGATTAATACTAAAGCTTAGCCATTTAAACATAGATCCCAATATCCTCGAATGGATTAAAGCATTCTTAACAAACCGCTCTCAAACCGTCCTTATTAATAACAAAACCTCTAGTCCACTCCCAGTATCATCAGGTGTGCCACAAGGATCCGTCCTTGGGCCCCTTTTGTTCTTAATTTATATTAATGATTTGCCTTCAACAGTATCGGCTAACATCAGAATGTTCGCCGACGACTGCGTGATTTATAGAACTATACATAACCCTCTTGACCAACAAGCTTTACAGAATGACCTTAACCTCGTAATAGACTGGTGCCACCAATGGCTAATGACTCTCAATCCTAGCAAATGCAAATCAGTAACTTTCTCTCGACGTTCTAATCCCCTTTCCTTCTCGTACTCAATTTCTGGTGTTGGCGTCGAGGCCGTTAACTCGTTTAAATATTTGGGGGTGACCTTATGCAATGACCTCTCATGGCGCACTCATATTACTAACATCATTGCATCTGCCAATAAAACACTAGGTTTCCTGAAACGCAACCTTCATCATGCACCCATGCACGTAAAACTAATAGCCTATAAATCGCTCATCAGACCAAAACTAGAGTACGCATCCGCTATCTGGAGCCCTCACCAGTCCTACCTCACCTCTGCCTTGGAAGCCGTCCAAAACCGTGCTGCTAGATTCATCCATTCCACCTATCATTACCGAGCTAGCGTATCATCATTGAAAGCAGAATCCGGCTTAACTAATCTCTGTCTTCGCCGTCGCATTGCCACTCTGTCTTTATTCCACAAATTCTTTTACAGTGATCTTGGCCACGAGCAGCATTAGATTGGAATGGCCTTTCCACCTTACATCGTTCACCTTACCCGCATACCTCATCGTGGCGGACACGAACTACAAGTGTCGCGCCCACGTGCTCGCACCGTCACGTTTTCCTCTTCGTTTTTCCCACGAGCAGCATTAGATTGGAATGGCCTTTCCCACAACATTGCAGCCATTACTATTCCATCAATCTTCTTGGACAATGTAACCAATTTTCTTTCCGAATGAATTTCACCTGGCTGTACTGTAAACCCACCCCTTATGTAATACCCCCTTGAGGGGTCTTTAAGGAAATAAAGTGATGTGATGAAGTGATGATGCTGCGTGCATGTTGTGAGGTATTCGATCGATTGAGATGAGGTCTCGGAGAAGTGCTGAGAACTTCGTCGCAGCATTCGATGCGAAAGACCGTTTACATCTCAAGTGAGAGCCACGGAATTTAAAAACGAATTTTCCAAATTCCCCCGTTTTTCCTAACGATTTTAAGTATGTTTCCTGAAAAATCTCTCCGCCATAAATGAGCTCTCAAGTGGTAAAAAAAAATAATAATCGAGGCAGGGCACTTCAATCAACAAGAACCACACTGTCCCAAGATCAGGGGTTAATCCAGAATTTTGATTAAGCAGTGCAATGGGGTGGATGCAAAGTCACTAGTTGGGATTTGGTCTAGGTGCAGTAATTTCCTGGTCGGCGTGGGGGGTCCTCTTTCGAGGAGTTCCTGTCCACGATAGACTATTAAAGACTTCTGTGCACTTATAAATACACAGCTGGATTATTGATAAGAATGAGCAGCCTTTGCGAACTGAGGCTGCCGTAAGATCTCTAAATCAATAGCTGTGGTTGCAGCAAAAGGAGAAACTTCATCGGCTCTCATCAAAGATCATTAGGAGTGTGCAAATACTAATACTTTGGTTTGAAGCGAGTAGTCACACTGCAGCCCAATACTTCTGGAATGACTTGTCTGAAACTGAATAGTTATCAAGGGCTGCAAGAGCCTGCGTTTAAAATTTCTCTCTGCCAAAAAAAAAAAAAAAAAAAAAACTAGAATCCTTCCCTTGTGCTCTTGCAACATACAAACCCATCCATATATGCTGGCTGCTCTATGTGCAGTAAGAACGCTTTCTACAGAGCTATGTTACAAAGCTTCAACTAACACACATAATGTTGGGGAACTGCTAATCGGTAAAATGTGCTCCATTCCAGAGTTAACACAGAGAAATCTCATAAGCCGGCTTGTGCAAATATAACGTTTCTTTGTGGTTCCAAGTAACGTCTCACCGAGTTGGAATCGAATGTCAATTCGACACACAGTAGGATTAGAAGAAATTGCAAACTATAAGCATTGAAATATAAGTACTCAAATTTTCTGTACTCGGCCCATACAGCCCACCCTAAGACTTTAGTCCTTATATCCAAAAGTATTTAATCGTAGTGCGGGTAATATGGACAGTCTAGCGTCAAACGTGGATCACGCCAGCGCATGCTTCTTCTGCAAAGGTGGCTTCACGGCGTGACGGTCACGTGCTGCAGCAAAACCACACTTTTAGACATGTCATACAAAGCAAACTACCTTCTTTCGGTCATTTCGCATACACGGAAGTTTCATTCCCGTGTTGAAGTGAGCTCGAATGCTTCAAAACTGCTATCCAGGTAGTAGACCCAGGCAGATTATAATTAGCACTGTCACTTTATATGTTGTCCACCCCTCACGTAAAATCCCATAAGGACCTTTGAGGGAAAGAATAACGAGATAAATATATCCGTTCGAATATTTGTAGAAGCCTAGTTATGAACGCTGCCGTGACGGTTTTGGAGACGGCTCTCCAGATTTCCATGACCTAGTGAGGTTTTTGAAAAATTATTTGATGATTATAGAATTGCAAGCTAGACTCCACTTCTGTGCTTTTTGTGCCTTCCCATGTCTACCTAAATGAAAAATACCTTGCTTTTTCATTACTACCAAGACATTCCTATTAAAAAAAAAAAAACACTTCTTAATGACATCTGGCAGGTGAAAAGCACAATACAGCCCTGCACAGTGCCTGCTTCCAGCCTTGATCCATGGTGTTTTACGTCCCAAAACCCCGGTTATGAGGCGTGCCATAGTGGAGGGCTCCAGTTACTTTTCACCACCTGGGGTTAAAGAGACACTAAAGAGCAACACGATTTTTCGCGTTGCTAAACTACCCTCCCACAATACCGACAGCACCACTCATGCCACGACAAACCTTAGAGAAAACGCACATAAAGAAAAAAAAAAAACACAGGTGGCGACGCCACCTTCACATTCCCGCACCAACTCGCTATGACGTCACAGATAATTAAGGCGCGTTCTATAGCATCCAAAATTATTTTCCGATAAAAATGAATCTCATTGTGCTGTAGGGGGGCCAGAGATTTACATTCGCAACTTTCATCAAATTTTAGTTGAGCAATGTGGGCAAAATACGAACGCTTTGAAATCCGTGACGTCACGCTTACGTACGGGTGCCCGAGTTTGGGCGCGAAACACAAAAATGAAACTTTCATTTTCTCTCCTGATAGTGAACCTATGGTAGCGAAATCGGCAATAGAGTTCTCAATTAGCTTATCGGCCTAAACCGGTACATTGTTTCTTTAGTGCCTCATTAATGTGAACCTGAATTTCAAGTACAAGGGTGTATGTTGCATTTCAAGCAAGTCGTAGAACGCCCGCCATAGGCGCGACCTGCAGCTCGGCACGCCAAAACCCTAGCCACCACGTTGCCACAGGAGATCCAGCCGTGACTGGCTGCGACCACAAAGGAAGAAATGCAGCCAAGCGAGGCTACGGACGCCACTCGTATCATTTTATTGGCAATTCGAAAAACGGAGAAAAAACAGATGAGGTTACACTATTCGCATGATTACACTTTGCATCACACACTAAATGTTTCGTCGTGCTCTGTCAGGAGCAGGCAAGAGCAGGGCTGCTGCTGCTGCAAACTCGGCTGCCCTGACAAAGAAAATCTGGTTTAAGCAGCGAATAGCTTGCCCCCAATTGTTTCTAAAATCACCTTAATTTGACATATTGCTTTTCTGAAAAGCAGGACATTTCCTTTAAAAATTCATTGGCATTACGCTATCACACGAAAAGCTGAAGGGAACAAAGTCCCGGGCTTCACCCAATGTAAGTAACCGGGATGTAGTCTACAACCGGCATGTAGTCTACGCTGACAAATTCCGCCAGCAGTTCACCGTTCTCTTGCCTGCTCTACACGATGCAGCGACAAACAGGCGATTATACACAGACTGATTACTTTTCTCCTAAAAAGATCCTGACACACTCACATCAACAGTGTTAAAAACTACAAGATATGGGGAGACATAACCAACCTACCATTTTTTAAAAAAAAGGAAGCAACCGAGGGGCCTTTACAAATTCCAGAATGGGCGGTGCTCAGGACCGCATTATTTTGCATGTTTAACCTTTTTGATCCCCCTTTTCGACCATTGTTTTTTTCTTTTCTCCACACGAAAATGCAGATGTACACCAACACTTATAACAAGCTCCTTCTTTACCTCATATTCTGAATTTCTCAAAAATGATGGCAGCATGTCAAATGAGTGTGTGGGGAAAGGGTCGGTGGGGCAAGGGCGGAGACCCGTGTATTTCGAGAGACAAAAGTCGAAACGCAAGACTCGGAGGCCAACGAAAATAGTAATGATGCTGCAATTTTACGGGCAGGCATGGTAGGTGAGGTTGAGAATAATGCACGACAACACAAAGAGGACCAGCTGGCGCTACAGGCAAGGTTGTACAACACGCGAGTGCTTCTCTCTCTCCACTGCTGCAAACAAAAGGCAATGGAAGGCACCAGAGCCACTGGTGTAAAAACAAACAAGCAACATGCAAATTATGAGAGAGCAAACTCCACCAATTCATTGCGAGCCACAGGAAATAAAGCAGACAACCACAAACAAAGCACTGTTAGGTCTCTCTCCTTTGAGCCCTACTGCTGCGGAGGGTAGTTCAACGCAAGCATTTCACAAGGCCAGGTTGAGGGTCGGGTAAGAGGAGATCCATGCTTCTTAAACGCACACCCGCCCACAAGTTTGTATACCGGATACTGCATGACAAAAACTGCACGAAATTTCTGTGAAATAAGCAAACAAAACGAAACCTTAAACTGTCGAGAAATCACAGCAAGAGTGCCAGCAGCGCACCTTAGAAACTTTTCTTTCTAAGGATCAAAACGGAAACCATCTCAAGACCCATGAGGGCAACCAAACAGCCTAGTATAAAAGCAAACAAGTGGACGCCGATCCATTACAATTACAAGAGACTGCACAGATTACAAAAAAGATTTCTTTTGACACATGGCCGTCCTACTACAGCAGGCGGCTGCGTTAAGAACAGGCCATAAGATAGGACATTTATGTCAATTGAAAGAATCCATTAAAAGCAGGTAGCATAAAATCGAGAGAGCGGGTGGGAAAGCATAAAAACAACCCCGGGATGGCTGAGATAACAAAAACGATCCAACCAAGCAGACGCACTGTGATGGCAACCTGCCGCGACATGCAATTCAAGAGGAAAAATGAAAAGGAGGACACAACCGCAACGTTTACACTTCTACAAGGAGAAAAACGGAAAGGGGAGGGGGGTCAATCATTGGACGCTTCACAACAAAACAAGTAACTTTAGAAATGCAAAAGCCAAAACAAAAACAAGAACCTGCTCGCATTTTAATGCAAGACACGACAGCACACTTGCATTCTCACTCAGGCAGATGTGAATGACTGCTACAGAGGTGAAAACACCATGCACACCAGACGTGAAGGGGGAGAAAAAAAAAACGCATAGGGGAGGCGTGCCAGGTCTAGTTGCCACAAGGAAGGGTAGTGGTGCGAATCTTCTTCCCCTTTCAGAATTAAAAAAAAATAAAGATGAGAATGAACACAACATGAGTGCATAAAAAGCCCAACGAGGGGCTGACTATGGGTGACTGCGTGCACGCGAGAACTTGGAAGAGCTTTTTCAAGCCGCACATCAAACATAAGGCCACACATCGTTTTAAGATAAAGAGCCAGCTAAACCTTCACCAGCATCTCGCTTAATGACTCTCCAGTTCCACACGAGATTAAAAGAAAAAAGCCAATGCATGCCAAAACAATGAGGTGTTCACGAAGGATAAAACAGCTGCAGCAGCCAGCACAAGCCCATCCACTCACGAATTTTGTCAGTAGACGGCCACACTGAATCGGCCTTTCTGAATCAAACAGCAACAGTATTCCTTACTGAAGATAGAAAAAGGATGGAAAACGGTACAGAAATGTAGTCGACTGATGAAAATGAAGCATGATGCGTGAGAACAGCAATTGAAGAAAGAAAGATATACAGGACAGCAGGTGGCACACACAGCGCTGAACGACAGCAGTCTTAGAAGACTGCGTGAACTGCAGTGCAAGGTTAGAGAGCGCAGCAACACAAGATGGAAAGCAGCACACAGGCATTAACAAGGCTGCATGTGTGCGCATCACCAAAGAAAGCCTACATTACACTCTCTTGCATTGCAAAACACTGATCTTTTCGGTGGGGACTCCGTTAAAGAGACATCCACAGGCGACTATGCTCTCGAGTTGCTTGGAGAGCACCGCTCTCGACAGCGGCTTCCTCGAGTCGAGGCCAAACCTGCACTGCAGCCCACACAGTGGCTGCACATAGCTGACAAAAGCACCAGGCATTCAGGTGAAGCTGGACCAGCATTTCGGAACAAAGGACAGCTGGTGCTGCAAGGGCAACCAGCACTGAGTGCAGGTGGGGGCCACACAGGAAAGGGGGAGATGTCTTGAAAAGCTCTTCTGAGGTATGAAACGGTGGGGGCACTATCCACTACAAGAGGAAGCAAGGGGGGGAAAAAAAAAATGAAGGAAGCTTATGAACTTTGCTGGCACTGCTTATGTACACTCCCCTCTGCAGAGAGAGAGCACCACAGCCCCGCCCTCAGGTGACTCTCGGGACAACCAGGGCAGGGCTGGGAGAGTCGAGGGCCTGGACAGGAAGGGATTGCATGCTCCCTAGTCATAAATAAATGACCCACAGAGAAAAAAAATAAAGACAAGAGTTATGTACACCAAACACACGAGACGACAACCGACACGCCAGGCCACACATTTCCGGGAGGTTCCTCCATCCAGAAAACCTAGACTGCAACTTTCTCTTAATTTTTGTTTTTAAAGTCAGAAACTTTCCACTTGCCAGAAACACACTGTATTGTCCCCCACGTTTTGTATGTCTTGTTCGGCCGAAGAGACCAATGGGATGGTGCCGCACGTGAACCACTTCTTTTTGTCTCATGAACCCACCCCCCTTTTTTTTGGGAGCCGCGGAGAGACCCGTAGCGCCGGCCTGCAGGGTCACACAGTGGCGAACGTAGCACAGAAACCACACCACACGCAGCACTGCACACCACTGAGGCACAGTCTTGTTGGGCGACGCACACGGGTGGGCCACGGGGTCTCCCGCCGGCAGCCACATCGTCCCCCAATCGTGCGGCACCTGTCAGACGGGTCGCCGTGCATCAATGCTTACACAGGACATCATTTTGCGGTCGCTCCGAAGGGCGGGCCCGGCGAGGCACCCTCCGGAGCTCGAGGAACCCCCACCCCAACACCAATGATGGAGTGTTCACTCCGTGCCTTTTTTTTGTGCGATACCACTTCCAAGATGCGCCAGATGGGAAATTAAAAAGTGTCCCCACATTTTCCTTCCTTTTTGCGTGAGTCTTTCCGGTTGTCGTCATCGCTGATGCCACCGCAGAGTGGCAGATTGGCGGAGGAGGCGTCCCGGCACCAGTGGTTGGTGCTCGTCGCGACGCTGGTGTCACGATGGCAGCGGCGGCGGCATGCACTTCACCGCCGTCCGTCGTCGATGACGATGGGCTCCACCACGGCCCACCGAGGGTTTTTTTTTTTTTCTCTATGCGTGTGTGCGCGTGTCCATGCATGCACTGGGTGAGGCTTTGGTCGGGCGGTGCCAAGGGTGCCACAGAAAAGCCCGGGCACACCGCAGGCCCACGAGTGCGACAGAGGAACTTTTTTTTTGCTTCATCATCATCTCCAAACAAACCCAGACACAATGTATAGCTTACAGACGGGGCACCACATCAGCTGCCGTCATGGCAACGAGTTTAGCGGGCGAGGTAGAAGGGAGAGAAAAGCACGACACTAGTTGCCTCAGTAATAATGGGACAACTGCACCAGAAGGGGCTGAGGGACTGTTTTCAATGCACTATCCTGTACCTGTCACGAGCAGACCACAATAAGGGGTGAGAGCGGGAGGGTTTGTCCCCAGGAGCCAAGGACAAAGCACTTGCGCAAGGGGCGTTTTGCTTGGAGCCCTTTCCACTGAAAAACATTTTTCTTTTCATCCCTGGAAGCACACACACGCACCGATCAGACTGCAGTTTTGCATAGTAAGTCAAAAACGATTCTTTCCTTTAAGATTTTTTTGGAAGGGGAAGGGGGAGGAGACAGAGGAAGAGGGACAGGCAAGCTCATGTTTTCAGCATGGAAGGACCAACCTTCGGATGAACAATTTTTCGCCACTCACACAATTTCTTCGAGACTGCCCCGTCTATACAATACAAACGAATCCAAAGGCCATACATATAGGCTTCTACTAGTGCACGCACACTCACTACACTCATTATGCCTACAGCACAAAAACGACGACCAGAACCCACTTGTGACATCGAATCAGGGACAGTTCTCAGTGCACAGACCTGATACACACCAGAAGACACACACTTCCTATGCATTAAGAAGAAGGAAAGGGAAGTGGGAAGCAAATTGGCACAAAGGAAATAACAAAGGCCAAGATTTTTGAAGAACGTGGGAGGCAACAACTAAGAGAAACAAAGTAAACGGTGATGAAGGGGCACACCCGCGAGCTGCACACCGGTACAACTCTTAAGAGGGACAACAGCAGAGACTCGCGGGTGCGGTAACAGAAAATTGGCGACTAAAAACGAGGATGAAAGGTTAAAGAGAAACACCAATAAAAATCATCCACGTAGCAGAAAAGCAATGAGAGAGAACCAAGGCTGGAATAACAGCTCCAGTTGGAGAAGAAAGAAAAGCGGGCTCTTGGGGCACCCAGAACAGCTGAGGTGGAGGAGGAGGAGAAACAGACATACAAACGCACCCAACAGACACAAGGTGTCTCGTGCCCCAAAAGCACACACGTTCAAAATGCACACTCTCTTCACCACAAAAATGGGGGATGCAGGCGCAACTCGTCACAATCGCACGTCTGCTTGTACATCTTTGCTCAAAAAGCTAGAGAGCTCCGCCGGCCAGCCACCGGCACGCCGGGAGCATTGCCCACACAACCAAAGTCCAATTTCGCTCGCTACCATCAGTGGGCACTCCCGGGTGCGGCAGCCTGGCAGCCAGCGGGGGGTGGCACACGCACACTCACCCCCGCAAGTCCCCGGGTCGACCGCAACGCTTCGTGATCTTCAGTCGGTCACGCGTTCCAAAAAAAAATTAGGAAATGTTTTTAAAAAAAAATCGATGAAAGGTGTAGGGGCTGGGACTATAGGGAGGAAGGGAGGATTATCAGCAGTCCTGCGCGTCAGTCGCTCGACCACGTCGCTGAAGGGCCGGCCACTCCTTAAAAGGCCTCATCTGTTCCCTCGGGCATCCCAGGGGCGAGGGCTGGGACCGGGACTGGGCCTTGGGGGTGGCAAGGGGGGGAGAATAAAAAGGGGCGCACCAGAAACCGTCCCGCTGGCCTGGCAGCCACTCATCGCACCAACAGCGTCCTTCACAATGTGTGTGTTTTTCTGTGTGTGTGTGTGTGTGTGTCCAGTGTCACCCGCACGTGTCTGTGTCAAGCACCACAAGCCGAGGCAAAGAGGGAGGGGAGAAGGCGGAGAGCAGGGGAGTAGAGGCACACTTGCTAAGCAGGGACAGCACGGGATCGCTTTTCTTCTTCCTGCGCCACACACCAATGCTCGTTTGTCCCACAGGACGAGAAGAGGGATACAGTGGGAGAGAGGGGAATGCAAGGAAACGAAAGGAGGGGGAAGCGATCATCCATCCATGCATGACATTCCCTTCTGCAACCCAACAGGGTCAAGCGTATACTTAAGCAACATTTAGAAAGCACGCAGCTTGCAACCAACCGTTAACACCTGCACTTACGTGTTACTTCAACAGGGCCCAAGCAATCTCTTAAAAATCCAAGAAAAATACAATAAAACTACTTTTAACTTTTCCCAAGTTTCAAATATGGGAGTCGTGATGCTAGGCACTCATGAATAAAGTAGACAACAGGCAATTCGTTACTGGTTCACGTAATCAAAAGCTAAACTGGTTAATTTAATTTACAACACAGCTGTAATGCAAGGAATGTTCGCAGCTCCTTTGTTTCCATCAGTACACAGCAACGCTGAGCTCTGCAGAGCTGTTCACAAAACAACAAACTGATCACACATTAAAGCCAATGGGTAAGTGTCCGCATCAGGTCGGCACTGTTCACAAAACAACACAAAGAAGAAGAGAAAGAGTCGGACAACACACTGCAGTGCATCAACAAAGGAAAAGCACAGGACAATCATCAGAGAACTACAACAATGCCTTTCTAAGTACACCAACATCGAAAGAGCAGAAAAGAAACAAAATGAACAAATGCCAACAACACACACTGCAACCTGCATCCCCCGACAATGACCATTAACAGCACTTCATAAAAAAAAAAAAAATCTTTCGAGAGATTTTTAAAAAATGCAGACGCGCACGAGTCACGGATGACAGAGAAAAAAAAAAATGTGACATAAGCGGTCTCGCAGGCCAGATGGTAAACATCCCATCTGGGTAGCTGCTACTGTGTTACACGAACACAACTTAATAATAAAAAAAAGTACATAGAAAAGTAACTCCTTGGGTTTCTCATCAATTCCGCTCTTCATAGCCACTCAAAGTCAGTTTGTTTTTTTCTCTGCTTTGCTACTTCAAGTTCCTGTGGGAGAGTATTCTTCATGTTCGCAGATATCGCGGATCAAGCCGTACCATGCAACAACAATTCCTCTTCCGGATGTGCTGCTCTCTTGCAAGAAGTTGCCTCGATGTTGGAAGCGAGGAGGAAGAGAGAGAGAGATGTGGAAATGGGGAAAAAAGAGGAGGCGAGGGTGAGGGAGTCGCCCAAGGAGCCGACAACGTCGTGGTGGTGCATTCAAAGACACTGCTGCTTTTCTCTCTCTCTCTCTCTATAGATCAACAGAGAACAAAACTTGAAGAAAAACGGCGCCCAGCGGGCAAGGTGGAAAGCGAGGAACGGAGCAGGAGTGTGGGGTGTGCCTCATTTTGGGTTGGCCAGATTTTTCATGTTTATTCCTCACATTCTAGTTCAGTTTACACTTTTTTCTTGGCCTTCCTCCCTTTCTTTTGTAAAAGAAAGCCAATTGCCGAGCCTACAAGTGCTTAGAGCTCAAACTATAAACCTTTCAGGACAGGACAACCGCAAAGAGAACAGTCGGAACCAGATGCAACCAGGCTGTCTGAACCAATCAAAATTTCTCAAGCCAATTGGTGGTGGCCGCAGTGACATAAAAGGACACCGTTCTCGCATTCCCCCGCCCAAAAACACAATGAAAAGAATCCATGTAAAAGCCAGATTTTCCTGGGAAAAGGCACTGCAATGCACGAAGTTCAAGACTCGCACATGAAAACAACAGGCGCGCACCCCACACTGACCTGTCCTGGACGGGTTTGCTAAGCTAGGCGGCCTCAGCCAGAGCGCAAGCACTGGCTTTCGGAGAGGCGGCGAGGAACAGGTTTAAGGCAGAGAGAGCGGAATGCACTTTCAATGGTCGATGACTGAACGACAGGCCTCAGTGACAGCTCTGCACAGGCTCTGGTGGTATAACAGGACCTTAACTGTCAAAATACTACCCGTTGCTGTAAGCTCTGCCAGGACAGAGTCTTAAGAGGCCGGACCACATCTCGCTCTCCGGGTGAAGAAAGAAAAGAAGACCGAGCGGGGGCAGCGTAACAGAGACAGAAGGGACAGAACAGAGGAGGACTGCAAGAGGTAGGCTGAGACAGCGAGGTAGATGAATCTAAAAAACCTGAGCCGGCAGTACTGACCGGCGGCATGATGCGAGACATGTCTGCCTGCTCTTTCTTTTTCCGTGTTTTCTGCTGCTCTTGGAAAGGGTTTACACTCGAACGCGAGCCAGTGCGGTTACAAACGCAGTTTTCCTGGCAGTTGGCTGCAAGACAGCACAGCCAGTGGGCGCGAAGTCCTCGGGGCGACGACGCGTCGGCCGAAGACATTGGGCGTGTTCAGGGGTCAGGGGTATCGGGTGGTCAGGGGCAATAGGTGGTGGTGGTCTTGGGAAGTCAGCAGCGGGCTGCTGGAAGACACCGGACTCCATCTGGAGGCAGAAAGGAAGCCTGGCATCAAAAAAGGGGTGCACACCACACATACTCAATGGACATGCCACACATTATGCTCGTGTTTAGATAACACTTCACCACGCAGGATGCGATACCTGTTCAGATATTGCCAGGCGACAAGATTTTGGAGAAGCCTGTAACTGAGCTCTCCAGAAGTCTAGATTTTGTGAATTTTCAATAGAAGGCATTGTGAGTGAGTGTACACATTGCAGGGAGAATTTTAGCAGTGCCTCTGGGGAGGGTTGGGGCACAGTGATCCCAGCAAGCCCGCAGGTTTCGCTGCACAAGTGCAGCCTTGATGCTCAGACCCCTCTAATGCTGAGCATGTGTCTAAAGCCTTTACAAGACAATTAAAAATAGTCGTTTCAAAATAAAAGCGTGATTATGCTGGAGACATGTCAGCAGTTGCACGCAGTATGTCGCAGTCAGTCCCTAATTAGAAAGAATACTGTCACCACCCTCTTACCAAGGATGGCATTACCCAACATTTCCATGCATGGTACGTTTCAATTGGGACAACATTTATTTGGTCCAGCAGCTTGCAGCAAACAGCACAGAAACGACATTGATTCCAGACACAAGCAATGACGAGGATAAGCAAAAGTGTGACAAAAATGAGGAAGACATGCATAATAAGCACCCACACCATGTTAAACCTAGCCAGGAAGATTAGCAGGCTCATCATGAAAGCATAATAGTAAAAATAATAATTGCTGAAGGGCCCTTTGTAAAAGCTATCTTTTGGATTGGGAA
This sequence comes from Hyalomma asiaticum, assembly GCA_013339685.2. NCBI lineage: Eukaryota > Metazoa > Arthropoda > Arachnida > Ixodida > Ixodidae > Hyalomma > Hyalomma asiaticum. The sequence goes on from CM023484.1 coordinate 83,966,415, forward strand.
AAATGCAACAGCCAGCAAAATTGCGACACAACAAAGTCACACCAACTAAGCACAAGAAATTGAAAGTGCACAAGGGCACACCCATCATGGTAACTGTTGTGCTGTCACTGAAAGAGCAGATGTAGAGAAAGCTGTTTTATGAACCGCAGCACTTGCAAAAGCATCACACCAGCCTTGGAGCTGAATGAGGACCAGCTTATTGAGGTACGAGGTGCACAAATGTAACCAAGGCACAACGGCTGGTAGAGGGCCCTCTATGGACAATACATGCCACATTGAAACTGGCTAGGTTGACACGGACTCACAGATGAGAAATTCTCTAAATGAGCCACATCATAGTAAAGTTGCTTACACCTGTAAGCAGCATGAGCTGGCACTGTGCCACTTCAAACAATGCACGATGCTGATGAGCCCACAAAGTACAGACTGCCTTGCAGTCTTAGCAATGTCCATTTGCTGTTGCTACAGGGTTAGCTAAGCAAAGGTACAGTCGACAGCAGAAGTTTGCGGGATCCGAAAGTTCGTAAAGACCTACATTGCCGCTCAGTCTCGCAACATAGCCTCGAATTAAATGGTACAGCCTGTATATCGCAAAAATATAGGATTTTACGAAGTTTCCGGTCCCGCAAACTTTTGCTGTTGACTGTACACACACTATAGTGTACAGTCACACGAACAAATTCTTGTACCAATTCATTAACCTATAATAAAACAGATTTCTGAATGTTTGCTGTACCTAAAAAGGAAGTGTGTGAATTTGTATGCAAATTCGCATGTTCATTAGCACCAGGCAGAAACATTGAACTGGTCAACCTTGGCTTTCTGAAGCTGCTATTGGTACGTGTTCTTGCTTGTGACTGGTTTTCAATACTTCGTAAATGTCAGATTAGTGTGTGTGTTATGACAATTGGACATTTCAAGTCTTTTAAAGAACGACGTAGCACTGCTGAGTCGGTCAGTAAGGGAGGGCACAGAGACCACAGAGGCGGATAGCTGAGTGTGCGAACATGATCATGTGACCATTAGCATGACTCGAGGTCACAGAGCAAAATGAAGAGGAGTACAGACTCCATCTCGCAAGAGCACATCATGCAGCGCTCGTGCATGCTTTCCGGCACAATCAACAGACGGTGCTGCACAACAGCGCTTGCTAGGGTGCCTCGATATCATCACCGCTTCCCCTCAGAGCAGTGTGGCGACACCCACTGAGTGCTGCGCCGCCTTATTGTGCCTAAGTATCCGACACGGATGCCGCCGATTTTGTAGCGAGGTGTAAAAACGCATAAAACGGCAAACATAACACATTTCAATAAGATACAGCAGACTCCGACACTGAATTTGATGTATCTGCCTCTATTATGTTTATTTCACAGGTACAATTATAGTAACAAATTTCACTGTTTGCCGCTTCATACTCCACTGCGCACATTGATGCATTCACAACACACGTAGTTTCATGCGCGTTCATGGTTACACACAGGCATTTACCTCACCACCACTGCTTAGAGCCACTGCACATTGGAATGGTCTTCTTGAGCACACTGTATCCATTGCTAACCATGAAACTTTCCGTGATAACCTGATTTTGTTGTGCGCTATTTAGTGTTGTACCACCACCACAACAAAAAGCCACGCGCAAATACCCAAGCCACTAGCAGTGGCTGAAAGTTGGCTTAACTTTAAAAAGCGCAGTTTCATTTTCACAAATGAACCTAAGTAGGTTCCACAGCCGAAGGCTACTCCAGTCGGTCTTGGTGCAGTACACCCCAAAAACAGCTGTTTAGCGCAGAATGTATCAGCATTTCTCTCTTGGCACAGTTTGGCGCAATCGGTGCAGCACTTCCATCACGGCAGCTTTCCCACACCACTAGTCCGACCACGTCACCAGAAAACGCTGGTGCATTCTCTTCCTGCTCTGTGGCTGTCACACACTGTATTCATAGCTATTGCCACAAGGCCACTCGCTATAAAGACCCGCTGTGGTAGCTTAGTAGCTAGGGCATTGGCTCGTGAAGCTCGAGGTCGCAGGATTGAATCCCAGCCACAATGGCTGCATTTAGAACCCCAGGCAGTCAAAATTATTCCAAAGCCCTCCCCTCCACTATGGAGCATCCCTCGTAGTCTCATCCCACTTGAAGGCCATCAATTATTATTACAATGTGCAATAAGATCAATTCAGACTGCAGACACATAGTACGGACATATTATCCTAAGCCCGTAAAATTCAGGGGAGGGAAGGATGGGAGGGGAGGGGGACGTTTCGTAAGCGTTGCTATCTAACCACCACAGCGAACGTTGCTCGGCAAGATGGGGTACACCAGTTCCGTAACTATTTGTTCAAATTGTATTTCAAGCAAGGCACAGACACGAACATCAACCACCAACAGCATATTTGAAACTACAGCATGTGTCATACTTTAATGAGCAGCTGCCATTATTAGCCCCGACAGAGAACACGGGCGCCATTGCAGTCGGCCGATGTGTCGTCACGGCAAGGGCTCCCTGCGCTCGCCTGCACTGCCTCTGGCGTTGGCACTGCCATGGCCGCATGGGTGGCAGTGCGCATCAGGCGCAGAGCCATAGGCCCTAATCATTGCAAAAGACAGCTGTTTCGTATCTTTGCGAACCACTATGTCTGTTTGACTATGCTTGAACCACTACATTTCAACCACAGCTTGTATTTGTTGGTTACAATATTGCCACCTGTATGTAGTGGGTCGAGGGCAAGACTGGCGCCAGCCAAAAAGAAGAAAGAAGACAGCGCGCATCTTCTCTGTTTGAGAGCCAGCCCACATTTTGCCGAAGCTAGCCTATCAGCTACCACTAAAGCCCCATAGTAGTATCTCTTAAGGCTCATCACCAACACGTGAAAGTGCTTGGTAGCCATCACAGGATGTTGCAGACCTCTCCAGAGAGCCACACTGCAATCCCAATACCACCCATGCATCGGACCAGCTGCAGAATCGGAGGACTGCCTCCTGAAGTCAATGCTACGGTTCCTGCCACTTCACGAGGTATGGCCAGTACTTCCAGTTCAAACCACCCCAACTGGTATGGAAAGCACGGCGTTGAACCACTACACACTTGAAAGCCTACAGGTCTGACAATGTTCAGCAGCACAGTTTTTGAAGACGTCCGAGACTGGTTGGTCAACTTCGAGTGTATGGCCGCCTTGAATCAATGGGACAATGCGGCAAAACAGAGGTCAATTTTGAACTGGAGGACAGAACGTGCATCTGGTTTCAGAACCATGAGGAGCCGTTGACATTTGAAAAATTGTTTCATTTGATGTCGGGAGTCATATTGCAGCTCTTCAGTGGTCTCGTACAGAGCCCTCCTAAGACAGCCACGGAGTTCTTGGCCGAGGCCATGACCATGAAAAGAGATGCTTCTGCAGTGGTCCAACCTGTATGAGTGGCAAGTGAGCAGTATGTCCGCTGCTGACATTTGGAAACAAAGTGACTACCTGCAGGAACTCATCTGTTCAATAGTGGAAAAATGCCACCACAACACCTCTGCCCACAGCAAACTATTGCGAACATCATGAAGGACGAGCTGCACTAGGCTCTCCGTGAGCAATGTGACACTTTACCTTGCCTCATCGTAACACTTCACAAGCACCAACTGAGTACTGTCATGGGACCTATGAGGAAGCCTTTAGCCGCCCTGCTTCCCTCCGCAGTTCACTCACACCCCTTTAACACTGGCACTGACGCTGCACCATGGTACCTTTGTCCACGCCGCTCCAGTTGCCTGTCATTCGGAGCAAGTGGTCCAATATATCAACGTTCAATGTATGACCGCTCGGAAGTCTGACATTTGTTGCACACCCAATCGACGGCCTCTCTGCTTCCACTGTGGTGAAGCCGACCACTTGTACCACCCTCATACTCGCCACCACCCCAATACGGCCAGTGACCCTGGGACACTGAGGACTACCACTCTCAGCAGCGCTACCAGTCGCATGCTCGCTGGGCGACAGCTGTACTTGCCATCGCCTTTCACCACCGCCACAGTGGTATCCTACCGCGCTGTCACCCAGTCCCCAACAGGAAAACTAAGTAAAGCGACCTCTGGTGGCGGGGCCACTGATGACCGAAGTGCTGAAGACTGACTGAGGCAGACATGAAAAGATATTGATCCTATGTCAACTACTGTTGCAGGGGACGAGTGGCTTTCTCTTGACGTACCAGTTATTGATGGGTACGCAATTAGTGCATTTGTGGACACCAGCACAGACATCTTAAGAGAAAAAATGGCAATGCAGCTGAAGGAAGTAATCACACCCTGCATGTATAATTCACAGATTCAGAGAGCTGGTGGCCGCGTCGCAACTCCACAGGCCGCCTGCACGACTAGAGTTCAGTTTCATGGTTAAACATGCATAGCAAGCTGCCTTATCCTGCACAAGTGCTCCCGTGATGTTATCTTTGGAGTTGACTTTCTGCAGGAGTATGGTGCTATTACTGATCTCCAAGAGCACTGTTATCACATTCTCAGCCGAACAAGCAATTGATGTCCACGTAAACAAATGGTGTGCCGACATACTTTTTGTTCCTGCAGAGAGCATAACGCTTCCTCCCTGATCCAACGTCATGGTCGACATCACATGCTGTGGCTTGCACAATGGCGAAGCGGTGGCTGACACAAACTTGGAACACCTACTGAAGCAAGGTGTTTGTGTGGCTAGAAGTGTTACACAGCTTTGTGACGGCTGATTGCAATTGCTTGTTACCAACTTTAGCAATGAGCATCAACACCTCTTACGTGGCACTTCGAAAGCGTTCGCAGGTAAAATAGCAAACATTAGCGGCTCTTTCAAGTCAGAAGTGATGGCAACCGCACACCACGTTGACATAAATTGAGGTTTGTCAACTGATAATCAGACAGCACCGCAGAAGCTCTTGCTGGAATTTCAAGCCTGCTTCACAAGTTTTTCAAAGGTGTGCCAGATTTTCATCGCTCGGCACAGGATCATAAAGTATGAGAATGCATGCCCGATGCATCAGCAGCCTTAGCACGTGTTGGGAAAAGAATGCGAAGCCATACGTATGCAGGTCTGAGAGATGCTTAATGACGGTGTCATTGAACCTTCCAATAGCCCGTGGCCGTCTCTGGTCGTTCTTGTTAAAAATAAAGATGGAGTGCTACACTTCTGCATCGACTACTGCAAGCTTAACAATGCGACTAAAAGGGATGTGTACCCACTGCCGCGTATTGATGACTTGTTAGACAAACTGCGGCATGCCCACTATTCTTTTGATCTGAAAAAAGGGTACTGACAAATCGAGGCAGATGAGCGAGACCGCGAGAAAAAAGCCTTCGCGACTCCAGGTGGTCTACAAATTTCAAGTGCTTCCTTTTGGCTTGTGTTCAGTGCCGGCAACTTCCAGTGAATGATGGGCACTGTCCTCACTGGACTGAAGTGCCAGTTTTTCTGAATGTTTGAGCAGCGTTTCCACTGTCTGTGGACTGTCCTAGTAGCTACCCAATCGGCTGACCTCACACTGAAGCCACTTCGGCTATGAGGAGCTCAAGTTTCTCGGGCATGTACGGCCAAACGGGTCTGGCCAGATCCAGACAAGCTTGCCACTGTAGCCGCAGTTCCAGCTCCTACTACAGTTAAACCTGGATATAACGAAATTGACAAATTCTCTGAAAACTTCGTTATAAAGAGGATTTCGTTATATGCAGGTTCGGAACGAAAATTAAAAAAATACACGCTTAAGTAAGGAAAATGGTAACAGACGGCAGAGCACACCCAAAACATTTATTTTGGGTGAGAAAACATTTACAGCTGAGAACACTTACGATGTGACCACTTATAGTGCAGGACCCCCTCCCGATATGAAGGACCGATGGTGCGGCTGCCGGAAAATCCCGCGGACAATCGACGTAGGGAGCAGGCTTCACAAAGGAAGTGCGCCGCCCGAAAAGAGCACAGCGAATCGTCGTGGACGAGGAAGGAGTGCGGAATGAATGAACAATCAGCAGAGGGAAGAAAAAAAAAAAGGGCCGCGGCAGCAACACGTCGCGTGCATGCTTTCCGAGGATAGGATTTCCAAGGCGACATTTGTCAGCTGCGAACTCCGCACGGAACGTGCGCCCGTGTCCTCCAGTTTACCACTGTTTGTCCGCAGTTCATTGTTTAAAAAAATCATTTCACGCGTGCTGCCCTTGAATCACCCCGTGAGCGCGATTTTCTGTGCACCCTGTGTTGTCAAGGGCAAGCTTCCCGTGAGGTGCGCCACCCGCGACCTAGGCCGAACAAGCGCTGTCACTTAGTGTCAGGTTAGCGAAGTGAAGTGCAGAGACGCACAGCAACCAAAGAGTGGTGCTGCTAGCACGTTGAAAAAAGAAAAAGAAAGAAAAGCTCATTTTTCTCTTTCTCTCTTAAGCTGACGCAGTTAGGTAACATGAACTGGAAAAGGAGGGTGGAGGCTTGGCGGGCTAGACCAGCTGCAGCAAGAGGCGGGATCAGGTTTGAAGTGGGGGGGAAAGGACACGGCTGCGGCGGCAAGATCGCCGGGTTGAGGGATGCAGGTGAGCCTCATGCACGATCGCGCACACGTGCGCTTGCTCTCACCTCGCAGTCGCCGTGCCTTCGAGCGTGCCAAGTGCGCCGCTGCCGCTTTGCATTCCGTCGCAGCGGAGAAGGTGCTTCCGGTTGTTGCTCGCGCAAAAGTGACAAAATTTGAGGCAAAATCTCAAGGTTGTCGGCGGAGAAAATTCGTTGTTTCGAGGGGGTCTCCCACTGCCACTGCGTTAAGTGGAGGTTTCAAATGCATGTGCCTCTATGGAGTAACGGCGGGGAATAGAAAAACTTCGTTATATCCAGGAATTCGTTATATGGAAGTTCGTTATAAGCAGGTTTAACTGTAGTAAGAAGGCCGTTCGGCACTTCCATGGTTTGTGCTACTTTCTATTTGTCTAGAATAGTGAGCAACAGGCAGCTTTTGCTGAACTACGACGGTGTATGCAATCAGCACCTGTTCTCACTCGTTTTGATGATGCTGCTACAGAGGTGCATACCGACGCCAGTAACATTGGCCTTGGCGCAGTGCTCATCAGGATGGAGTCCAAAGAGTCATAACCTATGCCAGCCGTCCACTATCCCTTGCTGAGGTGAACCTTTTAACTACAGAGAATGAGTGCCTCATAGTTGTGTGGGCAGTCACCAAGTCTCGCCCCTACCTCCATGGTCATCCGTTCAAACCTGTGACAGACCACAGTGCCCTTTGTTGGTTGGCAAGCATGAATGACCCTTCAGCACTACTGTGGAGCTTGAAGCTACAGGAAGTCACTGTCGTTTAAAGTCTGGCCAAAAGCACGAAGAAACTGACACATTGTCGCGAACACTTATTCGTCTGGTCAGTTAGGAAACAGAACGATGATGGTTTCTTTGGTGCCATTAGCTCATCAGATTTCATCAGGCAGCAATGAGACAAGCAGATATTAGACCGATCATCGATCATCAAGAGGGCTATGACACTGCCGTACCACGCCATCTGTCCCACTCAATGACGTCATTCTGTCTGCGAGACAATGTATTGTACGAGAAGGACCCCCATTCGAACAGTCATGCCTACCTCCTTCTGGTGGTTCCAAGAGACACGCAAGACGACATCCTCATTGCCTGCCATAAAGTCCACATCTGGCCATTTAGGAAGAGAGGCGTACTATTGGACTGGGCTTTCGGCCAGCATCAAACAGTGCATGAAAAGCTGTTGTGAACGCCAGAGCCGAAAGACACCTTCTCTTAAACAGACTGGCTTATTTCAGCCAATTAACCTTCTCGCACGTCCTTCGGCCAAGTGGGACATTTTTCGACCATTTCCTCTGTTTGCCAACAACAACAAATGGTTGATCGCCACAACTGATTATTTAATGCACTGTGGCGAGATATAGGCGATACCATGAGCCATGGCTTCTGAGGTAGCGCAATTCATCATGCGCCACATCGTACTGTGGCACTCTGCTTCCTCCACTATGATAACAGACAGAGTGACAGCATTCACAGAGCAGCTGACGAATGAAGTTTTGGCCTAAGTAACACGAGGCATCGAAAGACTACAGTGTACCATCCGCAGACCAACGGACTTACCGAGTAACTCAAAATGACTGTCACAGGCATGGTCTCAATATACACTAACATCCAACACAAAACAAGAGACGGGATCTTGACTTATGTGATCTCTGCATATAACATCGCTGTGCAGGAGATAATGTGATTCACACCACTTTGCCTTCTCTATGGTCCGGAAGTTCAGACCATGCTGGATGCTATGCTGCCATGTCAAGACGTTGACCAGTTGACACCAGACACCAAGGAATTCGGAGAGCGTGCCAAGGAAGATCGGCAGCTTGCACGGCAACACATCGGTAAGCAACAGCAAGTGGATGCACGGCGCTACAACATCTGTTACAGAGTGGTGCCCTACAACCTTGGAGACCAAGTTTGGGTGTGGACACCCGTTCGTCATCGTGGCTTCTGTGAAAAGTTACTGAGCCAATACTTTGGCCCATACATAATCCTGCGCAGCATTAGTGACGTGAACTACAAAGTGGTCTGGCACAGAACGTCATACACAGACAAGGACACGTCCACTAAGCTCAGACATAGTTCCATGTTGTACACATGAAACCTGCAGAGATCAGAGTGCTGCGTGTCCCGCGTGACACCTTGTTTCCCTTGGATTGCCCTTTCATCTCCCTCTCGCAATTGAACGAAGCAGTAGCCCGTCACTTTCGACGGCCGCCTACTTTGCCTGCCCATGTGGGTCTTACATAACCTGTCTGATTGGACAGCTGGCGCGTTTGTGGCAGCTCCCTGAGGGTCCCTCAAGATGGTCCCTCAGGTTTGCATGTTTGGAGATACAACTCATTGGGACTCGAAATCATGCATACGTACTTTTGTGACCCGGCTTGCACACCATTTTGTGCCTCAACGACCACCGACACTGGCCTGCAATCGGCGCCCATCTCTTACTGTATGTCTATTTCCTTCTATTCTCCTTTTCTAGGGGTGCGCGGTCGCAGGTGTGCTGGCCGAGGGTCAGGCGGTTTTCACCCTGCATGGTCTTTGTGTTTTGTGTTAACACTGTATTGATTACTATTGTCCTCTGTTTATATTTCATTCAACCTGCTTGATCGTATCCTTAACATGTTATTAAAATACCAAGCTCGGCGAGTAATGCCCAAGCTTCGCTTATATCGCTGTGTGTGCCAGTCAGTGCTATCCTGCCTCAAGATGGGCCTTGAGCTGGCGCGCACGGCAGCACAGCGGTGCCTGGATGGAGACGAGCGAACAGGCAGATGTGACGGCCCCACTCTATAGCCATTGAGTGCTCAAACACCACGGCACAGCGTTGCTAGCTGAAAGGTTGCTGTTAGTAACCCTACACCTTGGCGCCCAACCAAGGGGCCCAAAACCTACGACCCCGAAATTAAGAGTCTCATGCTCTACCGACTAAGCAAACCAGGCTCAAGCTGCCAGCAGTGCCACGGCCGTTCTTTGGATGCACTTCTCAGGACGAGGACAGATGGGACGAGGGCGAATGTAACTCGGGCTGCTACATGCCACCGAGCCCGGGAGCCATGCACTGTCTCTAATGTGGCACCCTCTTGGTCAACAAGGAATGCCACTCAGCACAAGGCACCAGGTGGACAACAACGAGCTGACTAGCACCACCACCAGTCAGTCGGACGTTCATACTGACACGACGGCTGTCATCGCTAGGATATGTTGTGATCTGCCTTTCACCACCGCCATCCGGGAGGTTGTGGCACTGTCAACGACACAACAGGAGTGTGCCGGGAGGCCCGCTGCGGATCCAGAGCTCTCAAGTTAGGGCTTGAACTTGACGTTGGCGGTATGGACCTTCTCATGATATTGTAGAGAGTGGACCAGGCAAGTGAGGTAAGGGGGGCAACGAAGTCATGCTCATCTGGTGCCATTTTGAATTCAGTGAAGCGTCAGATCTAAGGGGGGAGGAGTGTGGGGAATACCAGAAATCCGGTGTAACTCCCGCACAGCGTGAGGTAACCTAACTCCCTCGCCAGATCCCTCACCCCAAAGCCTGCTGTACCCACGTGCTGATCAGTCGAGAGGGGGAGCTGTCGTCTCAGTGGCAGTAAAGTCCCTGAAAAATAACTAAAGTAGCGCCATTCGTGTCAGTGTGGAGACACCTCCTCTCTCGTTTGCTTCGTAGATGTGTAGATGAAGCTAGTTGAGAAGGCACTTGGCCGCCGTCGTACGTTCAGCTAAACGCAAGAGGGCGTTGTGGCTGTAAGCGACCCTTTGGGGGAAGTTTGAGAAATAATTAGGAAAGTGCCTGTAAATACGACAATAGAAGGTAATTAGGAGCAAGTGGAGTGTTTTTTTAGTGTAAAAATACGCAGTACATTATCAGTGAGTAAATGCATGTGCTCGACGTGTGTTTATGTGCGTGGTGTCGGCAACATGGCATGGGACAGGTTCACGGTTACGGCGCAGTTATAAGTTTTTGTGCAATATGTTAAATATACCGCCTCATAAAAGAAGTCTGTAGAAGAATGAAGTAAGCGAAGCGCCTGTACTGCCAAAACCCATCCCCACAAGCGAGCAGCACACGACGCGAGAGCCCAGCATTCTCTTGCCGATGTGCTTGGGGTTGACGCTGTCGATGGCAGCGCCGCCGCGCGCCATGCAAATTCGGCTCCGGCCGTGCTAAGCGATCGCAAAGCACGTCGCACCACTAGCTTTTTGACGGTCGGGCGAACGCCATCTTGGTTGTCCACCCCACGTGACCAGAGCGTGCAACGCGCGCGGCGTCTGCTCGACCTTGCGCAATCATGCTTGAATCTGCCGACAGCGCTGCATGTTTTGGGATGCCGGAAAAGCACGTACAACAATGGAAAGAAGGAGTTTTCGCTTCCGCGAGGAAAGCTAAATGCCAAACGACGTCGAGATGTGTGGCTCCAGCGGAGAAGCCGGAGACCAAACGCGGGGACGATGGTAGCCGAAGACGGTTCCTGCGGCATCGAGCGCGTGCTCTCAGGGCGAAGCTGGCCCTCATAGCCCATTATACAGCCCTACTAGCCGCCAAACACACAGCTTACGCAGGGCTGTCAGAGCGCCCCGTGCAGGGGTGTTTGCATACAATCTCATCGCACTTTACAGCTACCAATAATTGCACACTGCATTTATCAGCGATCAGTCATATACAAAGCAAGTCTACGCACGCGACATAGCGGCAACGAGGGCGAAGTCCGACACGGCAATCGCCAACGACTGCTCCCGCAAGAAACATGCTTTCAACGACGCGGCTGCCCAACGCGCGCGGCAGCCTGGCTGGCCTGACCGCGACTTTAGCCGCGACGGCCGCCGTGTGCTTTCGCTTTCGCCTCCATAGTTACTTGTGGACACTCCAGGGGCGCTGCTGTAGCTGCTAGGAGAGGAGGGAGAAGCGGAGGGGTGCACTTGGCGCTACTTTACTTGCAGGGCTTTAAGTGGCAGGCAGTGAGGAGACGCATGAGGGATCTCGGCCAAGCAGGCCATTGGGAGGCAGCGACAGGGAGCCAAGGTAATTATGTCCACTCCATGAGTCGTCTGCCTACCCCTTTGCCCGCTCAGTTGACCATCAAGGCCTCGAGCCCCTGGTTCCATGGAACCTCATGCACTTATTAGGGAAGTCCCAAATAAACATCTTATTGTTTGGTTACTGTGTCCTCACACTGTGTCATCTGTAGCCCCGAGGTGTGGGTGTGTATAAAGTCAGCATCCGTAGCCCTAAATAAGGAGCTAGTCGAGTAGGACCCACTCACAAACCTTACATTATGTGTGTGTAGCTTTTGAATCATTCATCGTTCCACTTGTGTGTTTTCTTTTCTTCTTTTTCGTTTGTCTTCATGAGCTTACTTTGTTGCTCAACTCAACCAGTGCCACGCTCACTTTTGTTCTTTCTCTTCATCTGTTTTCCTTCCCGTTTCCTTACAACACTATGTTGTAGCATCGATGTGATGCTGTTTTTTCACAAGGGGGACAATGCCAACTGTATGTAGTGGGTCGAGGTGAAGACTGGAGCTAGCCAAATAGAAGAAAGAAGACCTTGCGCATCTTCTCCGTTCAAAAGACAGCCTCGACGGACGTGTTTGGTGAAGCTAGTCCCTCAGCTACCAATAAAGCTCAGTACCTCTGAAGGCTCGTGACAATATTTATACCAGGCTATTTTGTGATGGGATCGTTTAAGTTCCGCAATAAAGATCTCGCAAGGCAGAAGAAGGTGCAAGTTTTCAACGCTATCCAAAACAAACTAAATTGACAAAAGGTCAGACAATAGAAATAGGGAAGGGCAAGTTGTCGCATAAACAAAAGCTGTAGCTTCAGAAAGGTGCTGCTTATTCAGAACTGCAAGACATTTCGTCTCACACTGGAATGCTGAATTCTCAACGTGTATTCCAAGAACTCAGTGGTGCAAAAATAGTTGTGCTGAGTCGTTAAATATTCAACACAGAATTCGCTTGGACTGTGCAGTAGATGCTCGTCTCGAAGCATCACAAATATAACTAGCAAATTTATGCATTAAATAGCTAAGTTGCGGATTTTCATGCAATTTACAGATGCCCTGCAAGCGATCTACGAGATCTGACACAATCGTACTATGTGCCGCAGAAGACTTCAGCCAAGCACGCATGTCAAAGCATTAAAATATATGAATAATTAGGCAAACAAATAATTTCGGTTTCACAGTGTCTTCAGAAATACTAAAATATTCGTACATTAAAGCAGTACCGACACCAATTTTCAAAGCTGAGTTTACTCCACCATACAACTCTCCTGTACACACAGACAGCTCTGAGCAAATGTTAAGCTCTGCATTTTATTTAGACATCAGTCAATTTTTTTCACATGGCGTGCCTACTGACATCGACACTAGTGTGACGTCAGGCTACAGTACAAATTTCGGTGGCTTCACGCAGCAGTATGGCAAGCTGTGATGTCAGGTACAAAGACATGCAAAATAGCCACCTGCGTGTCACTCCCGGTCGTCTGCCCTCGCCACGGTGCCGGCATTTTGCCCCTGAAATCTTGCAGGAGACCCTGCGGACCTCTTCGGACCCTGTGCCTCAACTCTACCGTATTTCTATATGTGTGCAAACTCTCTCATTATTTTCGCCTGTGCCTGTGGCCCCGAGTGAGCTCCACCCTTGGCCGGCACCGATGGGCCGGCTGGCACGGGTGGCCCATCGGTGCCACAGAGCCTCTCGCTGACAACAGCCACAACTCTGCCTTCACGTGCTGCAGAGTAGCTGCGAGCAAAACGGCAGCTCATGATTAAATCAGGGTGGATCATCTAGCGGGGAAGAGAAAGCAACACGAGACCGAGATTTGCCAGAGGTCTCGGAGGCCACCTGAGCTTACGAGGGCGGTCCGATAAGTACTTAGCCTCACTGCGAGAGCGCGATGCTATCGCAGGAGACATATACTGACGTTGAGTACGCTCTCTTTGAGGGACACATGCAAAGGTCCAGTCAAATCGGGCTCGTGGTTTTGTTTTTGGCCGCTGAGGAAGAGGAAGCAGGTGATTTTTCGTGTGTCCGCTAAAAAATGGAAAAAGAGCAATATCGGTCGGCGATTCAGTGAGCTCCACCCTTGGCCGGCACCGATGGGCCGGCTGGCACGGGTGGCCCATCGGTGCCACAGAGCCTCTCGCTGACAACAGCCACAACTCTGCCTTCACGTGCTGCAGAGTAGCTGCGAGCAAAACGGCAGCTCATGATTAAATCAGGGTGGATCATCTAGCGGGGAAGAGAAAGCAACACGAGACCTTCGAGATTTGCCAGAGGTCTCGGAGGCCACCTGAGCTTACGAGGGCGGTCCGATAAGTACTTAGCCTCACTGCGAGAGCGCGATGCTATCGCAGGAGACATATACTGACGTTGAGTACGCTCTCTTTGAGGGACACATGCAAAGGTCCAGTCAAATCGGGCTCGTGGTTTTGTTTTTGGCCGCTGAGGAAGAGGAAGCAGGTGATTTTTCGTGTGTCCGCTAAAAAATGGAAAAAGAGCAATATCGGTCGGCGATTCGATTCTTGTTTTTGGGAGGGAAATCGAGCAGCGAAATCAAAGAGTGACTGGATGCCGTCTACGGTGAGTCTTTTCCTTCGATGGCAACCGTCAAAAATTGGTTCAATGAGTTTAAATGTGGTCGCACGTCGGTGTTTGATGAGCCTCGCCCAGGGACCCCGCAAACGGCTACCACGGCCGATAACGTGGCAAAAATCCACGACCTCGTATTGGCAGACCGCCGACTGAAGGTGCGCAAGATAGCAAAGACAGTAGGCATCTCAAAAGACCACGTGGGTCATATCCTGCATGAAATTTTGGGCATGAGAAAGTTGTCGGCATGATGGGTGCCGCGTTTGCTCCCTCCGGACAAAAAGCGCATCCGTGAGACCACTTCAGAGCAGTGTTTGAAGCTGTTTAAGCGTAATCCGAAAGAGTTCCTGCATCGTTTTGTGACCGTCAACGAAACATGTATCCCCTGGTACACACCAGAGACCAAAGAACAGTAGAAAAAGTGGACTGCACCTGAAGAACCTGCTCCGAAGAAGGCGAAGACTGTCACATCGGCCGGAAAGGTGATGGCCACCATTTTCTGGGATTTTCAAGGTGTGATCTTCGTCGACTACCTTGAGAAGAACAAAACGGTGACAGGACCCTACTATGCCGAACTACTGGGCCGATTCCACACTGAATTGCAAAAAAAAAAAAAAAAAAAAAGAAAGGCTACATTTTGTTAAGAAAAAGGTGCTCTTCCACTATGACAACGCGCCAGCTCACACCTGCGCAGTCGCCACGGCCAAGTTGGTCGAACTGGGCTACGAAGTGGTGCCCCATCCAGCGTATTCTCCAGATTTGGCCCAGAGCAATTTCTTCTTGTTTCCCAACTTGAAAAAGTCACTCGCCGGACAAAAATTTGAGTCGAATGAAGAAGTTATCGCCGCCACAGAAGCCTACTTTGCAGCTCAGGAGACAACATATTTTCTGACAGGATCAAGAAGTTGGAGGATCGCTGAGTCAAGTGTATAGAGTTGAAAGGGGACTATGTTGAGAAATAAATCGACACCATTCCAAAATTTTCGTTTTTCTTTTGAAGGCTAAGTACTTATCGGACCGCCCTCGTATTGCAAGCTGCAGAGCCACGCTGACACCCACCGTACGTGCCAAACGTTGCATCTTGCACTGTGCCAAAGTATTTGGTGTTGTCGCAGAGTTGCTATAGAAAATTTGGTATGCCGACCCCGCAGTTGCTATAGGTGCTGCACGCGAGAGACCACTGGGCGAAAGTGTCAAGATTTCTTGCGGGAGCATGTCACGGGGCTCATTGCTATGCACATACTGTGTCGTGATGTCGGGTACAGTAAGAACCAAAACCAGGTTTTAAAGACACACTGTAAATAAATTTTCACAGTGCACTCACGCTTCCCGGTACGTTTTCGGGGCTCTGGAGGGCTTGGCTTCTCATTTGATGGAAAAAAAAAAACACCAAATGAAAATTTTCGTGGCAGTACTCCTCTAACAAGCATAGGTTTCTTCACGACAGTTCCTGTGATTATGTACACATGTACCCTGCTTTTCATGAACAGTTGCTTTGATTTACCGCCACGATGCAAACAGTAGCCCCCCATTTCATGTAGGATGCTACTGACAGTCATTTGCAAAACAAGCGCCAGAAAGTTGAAATGAGTGTTCTGAACTTGCACTGAATGAATTGACCCACACAGTAAAGGAGAGAAGCAGGAATAAAGTTAGATTAAAAGAAGACTGATAGACATGCGGCAAAATCTAGCTTACGCAGTGCTGTGCTGCATCCTCTGCGCAGGGCTGGGAGTGCCCCCCCCCTTTTCTTTTTTCAGATCTTTGGGAATTATCAACCTTTAGCGACAAGCCTGTTCAAATTTTCGCAACCTTAAGTCAAATCCTTTGTAATGAGCAAAAACATTATTCAGCAACAATCAATTTAAGTGATCGTGCTGTTGCCAACATACTCACACATAGGAACCCTCCAGGCCTCTCTACACACAGTCAGCGTTGTTAGTACACCAGCACTGTGTAGCGCATCAAGCGGAGTACGGCAGCAAGGGCAGTACAGCGGGGTTGTGATGTTACGCTATACACGACATAACGTTTATCAGTGCTAAACAAGAAATCACTAAACATATCACTGAACAAGAAATTCCAAAATCACTTCAAAAGGGCAAAGAGACAAGCACGTGCATAGTTCCTTTCATCCGTTCTGGTACTGTGTGCCCTGCAGTGCATAACATTTTGCAAACAAGAGCTACTTCCGAAGAAAAACCCATGCAGAAAAGAGCATGTTGCTACTTTCCAAGAACAAGCATGGTCTATGCTGCCTGTGCTTGTTAAGTCACCTGTGAGCTCTCATGAAAGTGCGTTGCTGCATTGTGGTATACAGCGAGTGCAAAAGCACGAGTGGCACTTAGGAACTTCAACCTGTCATCACGTGTTTGGTCTCTTGTTCCGTACCAGCAATGGAGCTAGACTGTGAAAGCCCTTCGTTATTACCCAGTGCTCGCTTGCGGTGCAGCTCAGAGCAACTGCACAACAGTCACTTTCCCGATGCGAGCTGGTTGCATCCACACTATGAAGGTATAGAATTTATATATCTGAAATGGCATTTTGACAATTTGTCACTGATTAGGCTATGTCATTATCAACTAAGCTGCACCATGAATTAAGCAGAGCACCTTGCACCAAGGCAGCAATAGGATTACTTCTGTTGCCTTCCTCCTTGCCACTACTGTTCCTCAAATTGCTTAGCTGCTGCATGCACGCTGCCGACAGCTGCACCTCCCATGTCAGCCGCTATGCTCAGGCCTCACAAGCAACATGGCGCTGCCATATCACTACTGAGGCCACGCGGGCCTTAATGTTGCTGGTGTGACTAGGGTGCTACCCTAGTGATGTGCCACCAAATGGCACGGCGGTAGCAGTGGCTGGCCCTCTGGTGCTCAGAACGTCAACCGGGAAAACCAAATAACATAACTCATTGTACGCCCACTGCATAACCCATGGGCAAAAAGCGGTTGAAATATTCTTTAGGTAGAGTTGTATCAATCATCAAAGGGCAACTCCGCTGATTTTTTCACTATATCCCGATATCGCTGTTTTCCAATGGCACTGATAGTCCTGTAGCAGGCAGGGTGGTCCACTTTACTCAGAAACTCACCAATAATTTTAAATAACCTAATGAATGATGCGTTCAAAACAAAACTGAAACAGGAAGATGCTTCTTGCAGCTTATGTAAGTGTCCCCATCAACAGAAATATGGAGCTGGTGCCAGAAAAGTGAAAGCAGCGATGTCATGAGATGATATATTGAGTTATGCCAGCTGGCCTGCTCGGGTAGGCAGCGTTGGAGGTAATGTAAAAAACACAGGGTGGCTGCATGGAAATCTGCTAATAAGTTCTAAAATTCGTTTTCAGGAAAACAATGATTTGCAAATGCCTGGCATGGCATATATTATTACAGTGACTATGAGAACATACATCGGAAATAGGATTAAGATCCGTGGACACTGAAAAACCGTCGGAGTTGCCCATTAATGATGTGCACATGTAAAACAAGTAGTCACACTTAATGCAGAGCACTGATATGGCGTGTCAATGACCCTTAACTTCTACTACCAGTGCAACGCAGTAGTACAAAAACACTAAAACTGTTGCAGGGTACCGTTAACACTTGGTTAATGTAGCATATGAAACTAGAGCAGCCCTATGGTGCAAGCGCTATATTGCATATTCATGAAGGCAAGGGGGGAGCTGGCGAAAAAGGATCATCTCGGATATGTCTAGAATCTCATGCAGTAGGATGCTGCTGTGATACGTAGCTTAGCTATCTGTAATGTAACGGCAAGTGCTATGTCCACACATTGAGCAACTTGCCTGGCACGGCGCATCTGGTGCAATACCCATGCAACTGCAGCTTAACACTTTTACCTACACACGACTGCTCCCACAGCAGGATGTCGGCAGGAGTTTATCCGTACATTACACAATTCACATAGTGTGACAGCCGGTGTGACCCTTACGCAACTGAGATGCAACATTCTCAACTATTTGCACATGCAACCTTACACAATAGGATGCCCTTAAATGGGGCTTTTGCAGCACAGCTTTGCAAGCACTTGCGGCAGCTCAGCGGCAGAACAGTAGACTCATATGCACAGCACCCATGTTCGATCACAGCAGGTACACTCCGACATTTTGAAACGGCAAACTCGTGCAACAGACAAGACTAAATGATGAATATGTGGAGGTGAAACGTGATAGAGACATAGAGGGCATGCAAGAAGTCAGGCAGTGCCCGGCAAACATTAACCCTGAGTGATGTAATACGATTTGCACAACTGCGTGTGACGATGTGCAGTTACAGGGCCCCTTAACTTCCCTCATTATATGCAATAGACGGTAACCTTATTCTTTGTCATGCCTTTCATTATGTGAAATGTGAAAAATGGGCAATCAGATCCTCCATGACAGGTGTCCAATGAGCTCCCTCTCCGTAAAAAGCATGTCAGTGCCGAGCTGGGAAACCAGGGCTTGTAGTGCTACAATAGAAGTCACAAAAAAGAATGACTGCCGATCGGATAGTTTCGATTCCATTAAGAAAAGAATGCTAGTTCCTGCAGCTCTTGTAGGAAGCATGGCTCAGCATCCATGGGGTTGGGATAAAGAGAATGAAAGGGTGGGAAGAAGAGGGAAGTCCTAGTGGAGGGCTACGAAAATTTAAGGGCAGCACCTGGGCTTCTTTATTATGCGCTGCCAATGCAGAGGTGCACGGTACTCTGGCACTTCCTCCTTCACTGAAAATGTCACTGCTGAGGCCTCGTTTGAACAGTGTTCACAGTCAAGCGCCACAACCACTGGAACATGCGGCGGACTGCCGATTGGACTGCAGTCAGCATGCGTAACCACTACTCTTGCCTTCGGTGTACAGCACAATTTATGAGCTCACTTTGAGAGATTCTCACTGGTGGAGCAACAAATGCAGGCAGCAAGGAGTGCTGAGCTTCAGTTGCCGAGCGCGATGCATATCAATGTTGCCAGACTGGCCTATTTTATCTTTTACAGTGCATGCACATGGTGACTGCTAAAAGTAGTAATCAGCATGAAAACAACTACTCAGAGATGGCTCTGTCGTCACCTAACTCCTGCAGTGCATGTGCAAGCCAATGGATATGTCGCTATGGAAGCAATCTACATGAGTAATGGCAAATTTCCAAGCAGTCACAGATGACAGATATTCAAACATAGATGAACACACTTCCATCAGCAACATTTGAGAGAAATAAATGCTGGTTTGGAAATTTCATGCAAGTTGCGTCTGTTCGCAATCTGTATGCTAGGAAAGAAAGATACAGTACTCAGCACTACATTTACAGGGCTAAGACAGGCATCACACATGCACCAACTCTAGAGCAAGCAAAGAGCAGAAATTTGGGCACAATGCTTGCAGCCCGCTTGCGAAGTGATGAGGGAAACTGTATACGATTTGCCCAACTGCGTGTGACGATGTGCTGTAACAAAAGTGTCACACAGGCAATCAGAGGTATCACATTAGGTACAACCTGCAGATAGCACTCCTAAGGCCCGGCTACACAAAGGCACTCTGAACTCACTAAAATGAGACAGCTGCAACTAGAAATAGAGCCAATAATATCAAGCTCAGCAGCAAAATTCAACAGCCACAGTGGCAGGTGGAGTTATGGGAACAATTCTCATCCCGCTGCAAAGAAAGGGGAAACTCAGCTTCACAACGTATGTCGGCAGCTGGCTGCACCTAAGCAGTGCGGCCGTATTAAGTCTGGCATAGGCACTGCGGTGGCACTCACCCTCAGAGGGCGGAGAGGACGGCTCCTCCAGGCACGACGACGGTTGGCTTGTCTCCCCCGGCCGGAGGTGCGCCGCCAAGGGCGCACATGGCCGAGGAGCCGCTGCTGGGTCCGGCCCCCTGCGGCGGGGGTGGAGCCGCCGCCCCGCTAGGCAACATGCCCTTCAGGCCCCCCATGCTCTGGATGCTGGCCTGGATGTTGGTCAGGCTGCGCGGTGGCACCATGGTGGGTGGCGGGGAACCGGGTGACGACGCCTGGCCGGGCTGCTGCTGCTGTTGCTGCTGCTGGCCTGGCTGCTGCTGCTGCGCTTGGGCCTGCGCCTGCGCCTGTTGCTGCTGGGCCTGCGCCTGGGCGGCCTGTGCCGCCTGGGAGGTGCCCAGAGACAGGTGGCTCGGCCCCAGCGTCAGGTGACTGGGGTGGTTCCCTGCTGGCCCCGTGGCGCCGTTCTTGGGCACGTGGGTGGCCATGTGGCATTCGAGGCTCGACTTCATTACGAACGACTTGCCGCACATGCCGCAGAAGTAGGGCTTGTCGAGGGACGGCGGACGCAGATGAATCTTCATGTGGGTCTTCATATTGCCCTTCTGGGTGAACCCCTTGCCGCAGATTTGGCAGGTGTGAAGCTTCTCGCCCGAGTGGGAACGCATGTGAGTCTTCATATTGCCCTTCTGGGTGAACCCCTTGCCGCAGACCTCGCAGGCGTACGGCTTGCGGCCCATGTGGCTGTTCATGTGGTACTCGAGGCTGAGCTTCTGCGAGAAGCTCTTGTGGCACACCTCGCAGGCAAAGGGCTTGACGCCCTCGTGGGCCATCACGTGGGTCTTGAGGTTGCCCTTGAGGGTGAACCGCTTGCCGCACACCTCGCACGCATACGGCTTTTCCCCGTAGTGGGTCGCCAAATGAGTCTTCATATTGCCCTTCTGGGTGAATCCGCGCCCGCAGATCTCGCAGCGGAACGGCCGGGCCCCCGTGTGCGAGTTCATGTGTGTCTTGAGGTTGCCCTTCTGCGTGAACCGCTTGCCGCACACCTCGCACCCAAATGGCTTCTCGCCCAGGTGCAGCGTGTGGTGGTAGTCCAAGCTCGACCTCTGAGTGAATCCCTTGCCGCACACGTCGCAGTTGTACGGTTTCTCACCAGAATGACAGTACATATGACTCTTCAGATTCCCTTTCTGCGTGAAGACTCTTCCACAGATTTCGCACGGAAACTCGCCCCGCTTGGCGGGCGCCTTGGGCTGTGGCTGAGCGGCTGCGGAGTGGGCTTGGGGGCCCGGCGGACCCCCCGTCTGCTGCTGTTGCTGCTGCTGCTGCTGAGGCGGCGGCGGGCCCGGTTGCTGCTGCTGCTGCTGCTGGTGCGGCACCGGGCTGCTCTGCGTGCTCACACTGTGCACGCTGTTGGCCGCAGCCGCGGCGGCGGCGGCTGCGGCGGCCGCGGCCGAGACCGCGTGCGTGCCGCTGTGGTGGGCGCCGCCGGCGTTGGCCACGCAGAGCGCGTTCGGAGGAGGACCCGGGGCGGACGATGCATTGGCGCTGTTCTCCCGTGGGCCACTATCGCCGTACAGCATAGACTCCTTCTCCAAATTGTAGAAGTTGAACAGCCGGTGGGCTGACGTGAAGAGCGGGATCTGGGTGGGCAGCCCCGATGAGAAACCGAAGGTTGGGTCCATTGTTTACATCTTGCCGCGAACGGCTACTCGAGCGACGGCCCCGGCCCGGCCGAGACAAAGGGCGAGCGGCCGCTGAGCGACTCGGCGGCTGGCAAAGTCCACGATGAGGGCCGCCCGGGCGCTACTGGGCCTTCCATCAACCCCGGCGCGGCCAGAGCCTCACCAGAAATCGTCCATGGAGCGCCGTTTGAAAAAAGGGCGCCCCGAATGGGACGCGATCAAACAAACAAATTTCAAGCGGAAACAATAAAAAGAACCTGCTCATTTCGCTGGGCCGCCCGACGATCCGCCGCTCTGCCTGCGCCGCCGGCGTCCGAGTTGGGCCCGGGAATGCCCAGAAATAACTTCGGCCAGACCCGTTACCCCTAAAAATTTGCCCTAATGCTGTCAGCTGTCAAGAAAGGAAAGCCGAATGGAGCCTGGAAAAAATGGCCTTCTGGTGGCCGAAAGCAAACACATACAAAAAGAAAAAAACATAGCCAATTTTTTTCAAACACTCGTCGCGACCTGATCGAGTCGGCCGCAAAACTCGCCCAGCGCGAGCTTAGGCGGCTCGCACGCGCGTTAAACGCCAATAATTACTTTTTTGTATTTTTCGAAAAAGAAAAAAAAAACACCAAGGTGGTCCGTTAAAAAACAAGATGGCTCACTGCCGCTGGCTTCTTTTTTTAGGGCTCCTACTTCATCGTGCGCTGGACGACGCCGCACTTTGGACTCTTCTCCATCGCCTCCTTCGCCTTCGATGAAGTTTCGCGCTGGACTCGACGCAAGGACAAAAACTATTCACGCACGTCCATCGAAGGAACAAAGAAAAAAACGCAATATGCGATGTCAACGATCCATTTGATCGGCGGCCAGGGTTGCCAGTTATTTTTGCGGGCCTTGGCGGAAGAGAGAAAAAAAAGAGCGCGTCTTTGTTGTTGCCAGACCCGAAAGAACAGCGAGCGCTGCTTTATGGCGCGAAAGCAAAAGCAAAAGTGTGTTGGCTCTCAGATCTCGCTTCACCGTGCCGCCAGCACGCACAAAGTTTTGTGTTGGCGCAGGAGAAGCGGCGACAATTAGGCGCTCTCGCCGAAAAAAGCGAGACAAGCGGGATTTTTTTGACGGGAAAACGACGAATGTGCCTGCTTAACCCGGCCGGCGAAAGATGGCACGGCCTGTACAGCGAGGGAACGGAAGGGAGGGAACGTATTCGTGGAATGAAAGGAACGGAAAAAAATGTGGAGAGATCTCTCCGGGGAGGAGGAAAGAATCCCCGCCTGCCTGCTCGCCGCATGGGATGCAGGCAGGCCCTTGAAAAAGAGAGAGCGAGGGCGCGAAGGATTTGCGCGGACGAAATAGCTGAAAGTCTCCGAGCCGCTGGCATCGACGTGGGCAATCTCGGATTGAGCGGCTTTACCGAGGTGCCGTCACCGCGCTGACAGACACCGGCGCCTGCGGGCAGGGGGGTGCCGTTCGAAAGAACGGGTGGGGTTTGGAGCGCCTTTGCGCTTGTTGGCACGGGATGAAAATCGAACGAAGAACGAGAGTGAATGACCTTTGAGGTGGAATCAGCGGGCGCTGGTTAGATCACATTATCTGTATCTGTAACAGCTATGACTTGCGTAGATATGGTGCAGCCTCAAAAAGTGAAGCTCTAGCCGTCTACGACGCAGTTTAGATTAGCATATAAAGCAAAAACAGGGACAGTGAGGCGTGGTTGCCGGTGAGGGTGCATCGCAATGCTTTTTTTTTCTTTTAATGAACAGGCATTAGTTACTGCATCATGTATCATCCATTAATGGTTACGAGAATACTCGAGGCTCCGCAAGTTTTAGAACCGCGACCTGAAGGCACAGTTAGGAGAGCCATCCGTCATTTTCGTCGGGTGGGCAGTTGCCTGCGGAAGGGATACGGAGCTACTTAGGTGTAGTTAAGAGGAGGGAGTGAACTTCCCCATATGCACACGTACAGCAAAAATACATATTTGCCCCCCTTCACGACCGCTTCACTGCAGCACATCGCAGGCGCCCATGTCAGCGGGGCACCATATGCAGCAGTGATGCTGGATATGCTCCGGTCGCCGCGGTCACGCTTGTCGCGGGAGGCCGAGAGCGTTTTTTTGTGCTTCCCTGCCAAGGGGGCTGCGCACCAAAATATCGATCGCAAAGCCATGCAGATAAATTTTGCGCCCGCTGCTGTGGTGCGAAATGGCGCCGCACCCTCCAGCGGACGTGTTTTTTCCCGCGCTAGCTGCAGCGGCACACGACGCGCGCCACGTGCTTACTTACATAAGCAGCTATGCACAAGCTAAGGGAGAAGCGCGTAAAAAGATAAAATGGCGCTCAGGGAGAGACGCGCGCGCGCGCGCTTTCTGCGACCGTACCGCCATCCCGCGTTCACTGAGCGCGACGAGCGAGCTGGAGAGTTCGTTGCCCCGGTTTGGGCGCCAAATGCAAAACGCGGTACCCTGCGCGCTGGACCGCGCCGTCCTGGTGTTACGTACCCGCAGGAGAGAAATAAAAAAGAACGGGTGCAGGCAAAGAAAAACTGCGCAGAAGCTGATACGCATGTGCGTTGCGAATGCGTAAGCCGTACTGTAGCCACGAAGATATAAAAATCTCGTGTCGTACTGTCGCGAGAATCAATTATGGAGTTTTACGAGCCAGACAACGATGCATTTCGGAAGCGCACAGTAGTTGGGATTCATTTTTGAGTGGCTGAACTACTGGCCAGTCGTACCATATTGCACATGGGCGCGGGGTGTGTAAAAAGGGCACCTGCCTCCGCTTATCCACTCATGCCCCATATCCTCGTTGCTGTTGGGCGCTGGGAAGCTCGCTGTTACCATTGCACTCCTGTCCCCCCCGTTACGATAGCTACTATATTACACCCTGCAAGACAGAATCCTGTCGACTCCCACGCTGCTGCATGACTCTCTTGCTAATGCGAGTCGTTATAGCTCATTCCGTAAAGTATAATCATGTCTTGCCGCACCAGAAAAATGGGAAACGTTGTCGGTATCAGGCAGCACAGATGCTAGGCAGCGCAGTGGCATCACAGGTCCATGAAGGACCTGTGATGCCACTCATAAGCCAGCATTGGAGATGCCGCATTTTAAGGCCTCCAATAATGGCCCATCGTAAACATTCAATTTGCAGTATTGGTTCTTCCATCCTGTGAAGAAGGCAAAAGAGGGCCATAGTTGCCAGTCAACATACATTATTGGTGGGGCCAGTCCACAAGGATGGTAATGATGAGTCTGTTTCCTAATAGTCCTATCAATATTGGCTATGTAATGGCGGCGGGCTGTATATATTGTCCAATCAATCTCACCGCATCGCCAATGTTGGACTTCCAATGTTCCGTGTCGGACAATATTGTCCACACACGAGAGTTGTAGCATCAATGTTGGTAACATTGATAAGTACACATGATATATCGGGAACAAAGGTTTTTCCAGTTTTACCAATATTAAGGGACCACTAGCTCGAGTCAGTGCCGCAAATGAGTATAGAAAAGTCATTGTGTTTGTATTCAGTGCAGCAGGCAAAATTATCTCTATAATTTACGCAATTGCTTATTTGCGCAAGTTCTAGCTAAGTGTGTGTGAAGTAGGCTAGAACGTGCACATTGGAAGTTGAGCAAACTACATCTACAGTGCCATCACATGGTCCAAAATGCCCAGCAGCATGTTAGTGGCTTCCGAGCCCACGTGCATGGCATAGCAGTCCACTTTATCTGCTGTCATTTGTCATAGCAATATTTGTAAAATAATGGAAGTAGGCTGTGTATATACTGTCCAGTCATTCTAGCTCTGCTTGCGAGACAATATTGTCCCGACGTAAATATTGTCGCGCCTATGTTGTTCACATTGCGAAGTACAACCGGCATATTGGAAGCAATCATTTCTTTTTCATTAAAAACAACGTTAATATATATGCACGTACCGTGTGCACTCGCATCATTAGCGCCCACGCGTAATTTATGCACTCCCAACTTTATGTAGGGCTTACGTAAAAATATTACTTGCATGCTCTCCCCGTGACACTCAGGGCCACGTGACGCAGGCTAGCGCTGTCATTTTTCAATATTGTGTTCGGTAGTCCAGGCTTCGCAATTCGCCTGGTGCGCGACCGATGGCGGCGCTGCGAACGGCGCCTGTATGACGTCAGAGCGGGGATTCGCGCGCTTTCGTCTGCTACGTAGGCCCAGCGCCGTGTTGAAGCCACCGTTGCGGTAAATCTCAACAAAAAAGCAGTTCAGTTGGTTATCTCGCGTATGGTGGCTACTGACGCTGTTCGAACAACCGTGGGTCTGCTTTTAACGTTCATTTAGAACTACGGCTCTTTGTTTTTTAGAACTGCGGCCGCTTGTCTCCGCGGCGAGTGCTGCGCAATGGTGAAGTACTGCTCTGTGCATCAGTGTACTTCGTCCGCTCGTGAAAGAGGCGTTAGCTTTCACAACTATTCTAAGGACCCAAAGCTGAACAAGAAGTGGATGGTCAAGCTCAGAATGGGAAAGCGCCCCACGCCTTCATCGACCGTGTGCAGCAAACACTTCGCGGACAGTGACTTCTGCTACCCACCGTACGCGCCACTCTTCGGTAAGTTTGTGACCGTGTTTAAGCGCCTCGCCAATACTTAAGCCGTTTATTGCACGCAGGCTATAAGCATAGGCGACTTACACCAGGTGCGGTGCCGTCCCACAACCTGCCGCGAAGGCCCCTAGACAAGGAGCCGACGACGCGGCCTCCGAATCGCCTCGCGGGTAAGCGCGCCTCGTGAGCTCAGCTGAGCGGCGCAGGATGTATGAGACTACGGCTGCGTCTGGATGGTGTACATACGTATTTTACCCACGAAGCCACGAAGTCACCTACGAAGTCTCTTTTCATTTATAGAAATAATAGAAATGGTGCCGCAATTAAATATTTCATGGTGCCAACATTAAACATTCAAACTAGTCTCAATAGTGAACTTGCCTCTTAATTTAGAAACATTAACACAATGCAAAAGGCGATATGAGCTCGAAACCAACTGCAGACCAGCAGTGAACATAAATTCTATGTTATGTTACACGTTGACATTGCCTCACTCTGTTTTGCACGAGCAGCGAGCATTGGCCACTTCACTGCTGTCGATCACGACAGAGACGTTGTGCGGTGGGTTGGTGAGTCCACTTGTTTGGAGGACGAGAGCGGCGACGGTGATGCGACCTCCGTTTACGGCCTCGACCGCGCATTCAACAACGTGGCCTGCGTCGTACACCGCCTCGCCCTCGATGAGACACCGCGACGTTTCGCAAGCTTTATCTACATACTTGTAGATGCTCGAGAACGGCACGCTTACTGTAATATCGAAAGAAACACCCAGACTAATTAGTATCGTACGGCGGAAACAAGATAACGAGCGCGAACACTCACACATAGTTTCACTTTCTTACGAGCAATGCGGTCGGTGGCATCGGCGCACTCGTCGGCCATCCGGGGGATTTCTTGGCCCTGTCGATTGGGCCGCAACTAAAACAAGTTCAAGATTACACTCGAAAACAATCGTTGCAGGCGTTAGTTGACCGTCGCGAGGCTGTTCGTTCGACAA
The DNA here is from genome assembly GCA_013339685.2 of Hyalomma asiaticum. NCBI lineage: Eukaryota > Metazoa > Arthropoda > Arachnida > Ixodida > Ixodidae > Hyalomma > Hyalomma asiaticum. The sequence goes on from CM023484.1 coordinate 83,993,556, forward strand.
AGTTCTCACGTGAAGCAGACGACACGCGTACAGGAGCAGCGGCTGCTGCAGCGCGGTTGAAATCGGAGTCCCCGCTCTGACGTCACACGCGAGAGGGCGCCACTCCAAGATCTCGAGGCCAATAGCCGGTCGCATTTTGGTTGTTTAGTAGCTACATGTTGGCGATATTTACAAAACAAATTCAACATAGCGTTTGCCGATTAACTGAGAGCCGTGCCGCTACCAAGATTTCGACAAGTGAATATGAGTCACGCTTGATACTGGAGCTTGGAGACGCCGCTGACAGCACCAGCGACGACGATTCCGAGTCGCACATCCAGCTTTCTGCTAATGCTTGAACACGTTCTGTTGAGTAAAAGCTACCTTCGTTTTTATTATACATCTCATTTGGTACATCTCAGCTCAGCCCGCGCCAGGATTCTCTACACGATATTTCGGAAGTGTTTGCGAAATTCCTATGTAATTTACGCACCTTCTTGAACGCCTACATTCATGGAGAAAAAACAAACACGAGTTACGTGGTATGCTCGGGTAAGCATGGTATAAGTTCTGCATGAGCAAATACAGTATATGCAAAACGTTGGAAGGAAAAGAAAAGCCTTTGTTAACCTTCTACCTCGAGCAGCAGGCACACGAACCCGCCGAACTTCGAAGCGTACCGCGGCAAGGGGGTAGCTCAGCTGCGCGGGCTGCACTAATCCGTTTTGCTTCGCATACCAGTTTGACATGTTTCTTCGTAGCGAGCTGGGGGAGGCAGGGGGCTTTCACTCGGCAGAGGTTTTTCGGACGTACAGGTTGTGTCGCATGGGCATCGGATATCTGCTGAAACTGGCAAGTTTACGAAGTCAGAACCCCTAAGTAGACTACGGACACGGAACTTGCGACTGCAAACTTCTGCAGAGCGACAAAGTGGCAGCCTTGCGCTTCTTTGGACCGGACCTTTTAGGTGAACTGAGCAGATGAGCCTCAACGTGTTCCGACAGTTCTAAAGGTTTTCCTGAAAGCTTCGTATCGCATGTAGTCATTTGTTTATTTTACTCATTGTGCGTGCCGTTGTGCCCTTCCCTCATTTTGGTGTGTGCCGGGTCTATCATAGCATGTATTACTGAGTATGTCCTTTAGATTTGTCCATTTGTACATACATACGTGGTGGGCTTTGTTGCATACGTCGCGGCAGATTAAATAATCGCCCCTAGCAAAGTTGTTTTGGTTTGTGTGACTTTTCATGTTTTTTTTTTTTGTATTGCGTGAAACGGATGTTTTCCTTCTGCTCTTTAACGGTGATTTCATGTCCCTCGTTTTCTGTTCTTTAGAAGTCATCGGTTTGTCCCCACATACCCCCCTCTCCGAATTCTGCATGAAGAAACACATCACCATATCGTAACACTCACTTATATTGGTTTGCTAGACGAAGTGTTTAATTTCTCCAGTTCAGCTGTTTCGTGCAATGATTTAACAAAACTTTCAAGCTTCAGCTGCTCCACCATTTAATAAGCAAGTAAACCACAACGTGTCGCATAGCTTTAGGCGTATATTTTCTTGTGCCTCTTCTTTCTGCTTATGGTGCTTATACATTTAGTTTTCTCGAGGCTGGTCGTATACAGTGGATTTCAAACGTAGAGTGAATATCTATTTGTTGATTTTATCAGAACTTCCTTTTCAATTCCTTCTCATGTCTCTGTAAATTCACGAATAATAAAACGTGTCATAAAGAATTAAGACGTTTTGCTTATTTGTATGTGTGTATCTGTTCGATACGTTTCGGCGCTAACATACGAGTGCATTGACCATTTATGTCTGTTTTATGCTGTTGTCATTATGGCGAAGCGTGAAGAAAGTTCATTTCCCAAGCTGGCAATACATACATGCATACTAAATACAAAATAAAGCTATTCTTACTCCCATAAGTTACTGGATATTGTTGCTTTTTGCCTAGAGGCAGAACAGAAGCGTCGGCAAAACAAATTTAAGTGCGTGCATGATAACGGTGGGAAAAATATTGGATCAGTCAAGAAGGCTGGCAAGAAATGCTGGCTCATCCAACGAGGAATGCTGACAAAATGATGGAACAGCCATCAATAAACGCTGGCAAAGACGGTTCGAGCTTCCATAGTTTATACAAGCTTACCAATATCGAAAATAGAAACGATGGACAATGTTGTCTAATGCCATCTTTTCCCCATTTTTACAACGTTAGACGATTGGTAGCCAACATTGGACTAATCTAGCTTTAGGTGCAGCATGGGCCCCAAAATCCAATGCAGTTCCAATATTGTGTCCACTGTTTTCCAACGTGGCGCTAAGGTCGGTCCAATGTTGCTGTGCTGCCATATATATATGAGGTCATTTTACTGACTAGGAGTTCGGGAGCTAAAGACCTGTTGGTCTGAGCGCGCCGGTTGATCTTTTGTCATACAATTGAATTCATTTTTTCCTTCCTTTCTTGTTTTACATTTGAGAAGTTATATATACTGGTCTGACGCGCACCATGGCAGTGCAAATAATGGAAATGACGGGCAGCGCACGCATTCCAATAAAATGTCAACGTATCGTGAACAGTGGACCTCGCTCATTTATTAATCTGCACAAATAGAACATGCACAAGTGACGTCTATATAGATTATATGTCTGCATAGACCTATAGCGAACGGTCGCTGTTAATTTGGCGCGAAGATGTGCTGTGTCCGACAGTTCAACTGCTACTAAGAGAACTGAAACACTTTTTTCGAAAGGAATAGTGCGTCGGGTCGATTGCGTCACGCTGTTCCTTCCGACTTCGCACAGCGTGTGTACGCACACACACGTGCACACGCCGTCCCTCTGCAATTTTCGCACGTATATACGGCTGTCGCGCGATGCACTTTCCAACGGAATTTTGACTAACCGTGAACTCACTCCTCGGCGCGACTGGTTCACCAGGGCGCCCCAGGAGCGAGGCAGTCAGGAGTAAGACATTCGTGATTCCGGATCGAGCTCTTTCGCGATAGAGAATTGTCGCGTTCCACCGCGCTAGTACTGAAAAGAGCGTACAGCATACTCGAGGGCGACAGAGTTAAGATGCGATGAAAAGAGGAAGCTTTCAGGCACAAGATCGGGTCAGCATGGTGCAAGGCATACATGATTGTATATCGCCGTCATACTGCGTGGTGCAGACATGATAGACACGATGCAGACCTGGTGCAGACAGACGCCTTCATACTGGTGCAGACAGGTTCGGTGTCACAACGTCCCCTGAAACTTTTCTGACATCCCCTTTACGGCCATTTAAGCCGCCCGTGATATTTAAGTCCCCGCATAACATAACATTCACTCCCCTTACGAACACACCTTATAACTCCCGCCGAAAATGAAAGAAAAGAAAACATTTATCGCTAGCCTATAGTGCTGCCGTCAATGTCTGAGCGCGCCGGTTGATCTATTGTCATACAACCGGGTGAATGTTTTCAATAAGCGCTTGCACTCCAGGGATGAAGTTGCTTTCGTTTCACGATATTTTGCATGAGTTGCAGTGGACTTACAGGCATCTATGAGCGGTGCTATTCTTGGCACAGTTTCAGGGATACATTTACGCTGTAGGTGCCAACATTCTGCTGCATTCTACTGGCGCTCGAAACAAGAACTTCCCAAAGTGACAGTGTGCGCCGGCCCTGTAGGCGGCCAGCTCTTGTTCAGTAGTACCTGCAAACAACCGTCACAGTTAAACTTTGTTCAAACTTACCGAGATATCCGAGAGTCGGGTACCTGTCCAGCTTGGGCGGCTTGACCTTTGCCTCTTTCGTCACTCGGTCGCCACGCTTCTCCACTGGGCGATTCCTCAAGGTCATACAAGAGGAGGCGAAGTTTTCCAACTTCTCACTGACCCCGTTAATGCTGGTTGATCAAGCATACTGCCATGCTCCAGAATAAGCGTCGGGTTAGTTCTTCGCTAAGAGCCTCATTACGGCACGAGGAAGCTGTCCAGCTGCAGACTGCTCACATTATGGCTGCTACGGAACCAAAGTCGTCCTCACAAGGAACGTCTCGTGGAATGGCCCTGGCGACCATGCGACTCTCCACGTTCTCTTGCCTTAAGGTTTTAAACACATCCCGCCCCCATAATGGAGAACCCTTGCCACGCCTGCGACAACGTCGGTCCCCCATCCGCCATCTTCGCATTCGTTCCTCGCTCAAGGGGTTCTTAGAGGGACTGGCTAGTTGGTTCGCGAACATTGTGGCAGCACAGCACAAACTGCGGTGAAAGGAACAGGCAAACAGCGCGGACTACTAACTTGTTCTTTTTTCAATGCATATACAGGCGAGACAACGCGAGAAGATATGATACGTCATGGTTTCCAGGCATATAAATGCAGTCAAGTGACTCAGCCGGCGAAACTAGTCAATTTCGATAAAGGTGAAGAGTTTATACATTGCCTTCAAAATCAGCCTGTGTAATTGTGCACAATAACTGTTAATCTAGCTTCATCGAAAATGTTTTGCCGTCACTCGATAGCCTTCGTGCTTTCATTGTGCTGCTGTTATCATGCCTCTATATTATCTGCCTCTGCGATAAAGACCCCTTGATTACCAGAACTTTGTCGCGTGTGTTTGACTGTCTCGTTTTGGGCTGTTTCTGCCATAATGTTATTCCTCCCTCGTCTTTCTATTTTCATGCTGCTTTCTCCTTGACGCCCCATTCCGTGTTCTCACAGTGTCCTCGAGCAATCAGCTTTAAAATTTACGATCTGCTCATTATATCTACTTCAACGCCCAGATCCTCGAATGTATGTGTAACCAACAATTGTCCTTTAGCATTAATTGTCCTCGCATTCATCGTTGTTTGTTTTACTGATTTGGCGCTGCTCGCTGCACATGTTTCGGTGATCCACTAGGCCACATTAATCTCGCTATACATATTCTTAGGTGGCTTTCCTGACTTAGGAAAAGGAAAAGAAAGAAAGATCCGGCTTCTGTTGTACTTAAGATTTAACACCAAAGTCAAGTAAGGATCGTCGAAGTAAAAAAGCAAGCACTCACCACAAACACACCACCACGTCACAAAGTCCATCCCATCGTTGCTGTCAGATATGGGCTTTTCAGACTCCGCGTCGTCCACATAATTGTATGTTTTCTGGGTGGGAACGTTTCCGGTACTGTCTCCATGTTACGCTACAGGAAGGGAAAGTGAAAGGTAAAGTTTCGTTATTTGACATGTTGGGCCTCGTTCCGCCAGGCTTGGTGCCTTTAGGCAGCATGCGAGGGTTTATTGGCCAGCAGCCATCTCGTCATACGATCACAAGCCACGTGACGCCATTCTGGCAAAAAAAAAAAAAGTGTTCCGCACTTGCCGCCATGGCTACTAGTGGCGCTGTCTAACACCCCAAGGATTATACGCACATAATTATCTTATGAAGGGGACGAGACAGCGACCGCGTTCATAGCCCAGTGGGCAGAGCGTCAGGCGCGTTATCTGAAGGTCGTAAGTTCGGTCCCTACCGAAGGCAGGCGTGTCATTTTTCGTCCTTTTTAATTCCTTTCCATTTATTGCATAATTAATATTATTATTTGGCATGTAAATATGTACGCGCAAGGACCACAGTACAGTTAATAACGACCATAATTTCACCTATGGCTTCATTGTCTCCTGGTTTCCTTGTGTTACAAATAAGCGAGCCCATGACCCATTCCCTTCGTTCGTTATAAAAAAGCCTGATGAAGTCATTTCGGCTGTCGCGAATCATCGTCCCCCCCCTATCTCCGTAGACGTCGGTTGAAGGAAATACGGGGTACGTCGGGCGTCTATAGCGAGCTATAGAGTGGCGCTCAGTTATGCACAAGTTACCCTAACGTTGAGCCCGAGCACCATGGCGGTGTAGTCATCACGTGACGACTTTTTACTATATATACACCTTTCCTTGTGAATATTTCGGTTGAAGTGCATGTCCTCTGTCCGGAGACAGCTGGTTCAGACCATGTACTTTGAAACAAATTTCCTTTCCGAAGAATCTCTCCGCCGAGAAACAGACAGCTACCGTGCACTACGAATAGCATCTCATTTTAAAAGAATCACTCACCATACACCTTCATTATCCTTGGACGCTTCTGGATTCCAAGTATTTCACCTCGGGCATTGTGCAGTTCTCTTGTGTCCCTTCTTGAGGTCAAATACAGCACTGGTATTTTATCGGAAGGTACTGTCCGATATCAAGGATATAATGACCCCGGCGACTATAAAAACCATATATATATATATATATATATATATATATATATATATATATATATATATATATATATATATATATATATATATATATATATATATATATATATATATATATATATATATATATATATATATATATATATATATATCCCGACAGTTGCAAAACAATAAACTAGTCACTAGCCAGCATGCACATGTGACAAACTGGTGTTAGAGTTAGGGTTAACTGCCACGTGCCAAGGTCGACGACCATGTCCTCGACTCTCCCTGCCAAACCCAACAGCACGATCTTGGACAAGTCGTTTTAGCTCTAAAGAATTTCGCCAAAATAAATGGATCCTGCGCTGCCAGTTTGTTAACTACCTTACCCCGAGATATATTTTCTCACTCATACGAAGAGTATACATGGCTTCGCTGACGTCACGGCTAGGCATCCTTCGCCATCTGGTGCAGTCGCGACGGCCGCAGTGAAGCTGGTGCCAGTTCGTGCATGCGGTGGAATATTCGACGTATCTGCGTTGTTGCAGGATTCTCCTATCGTAGTTGGGCGAAATATGCAAACACCTACGTTTCTCTAGATAACAGGAGAGGGAAAGTCAAGGAAACAGTCCTGTCGGCTACCCTGCGCTGGTGGATGGGAAAGGGGAATGGAAAGATGAAAGAGAGAAGAGCGAAAGAAAAAAAAGCATGGCAGATAATGCGCTGACTCGTGGGGCATATGGCACTATCAGTGCAGATGAATACGTTGGCCCAAGCCCGTCGTCCTCGACAAATATAACAGTGTTGTCACTAGAAGGCCGACGTACGATTGGAGGCGGGTTTCCAGGAGCACCAACTGAAAGCGGCCGATTGTCCACATTCGTTGAAATGCCTTAATGATTGCCGTTCCACGTCAGTTCCAGGGCAGTGACATATAGCAAGTGGACAACGGTTTCGTCGGTCCGGCAGACGTCGCACGCGCCGCACTGACGGCCTCTCCAATTAATGCAGAGTATGCCTTCGTGAAAGCAACACCTAACCAAAGGCGACAAAGAAGCGAAGCTTCAGGTTGAGTGGTGGAGTTCGACAGACATCGTGAACATCAAAGCGGCCCCCTCGAATGAAGCATGCCGCTCTCAACATTGGAAGCATGCGTATTTGTAGCGTCTACTCCGCACTAGTATGGTGAGCCCGTGGCATGCACATACCTGCAAGACGACTCTTAGCAAAACGCGCAGTAATACAGGAGATACGCGGCCGCAGCCGCCGGTCGCGGAGGCCACGGGTGATACCAAATAGTTGATTGGAAGATCTGTAGGTGGCGACACCAGTCTGTGCGACCCCCCCCCCCCTTTTTTTTTTTAACAAGCTGTCTAAGCAGGAGGATTTACCTGGTTAGTGCGCGGAAAATGATCATTATAAAACCATCATTAAACAGAGCTTGTGCACCCGATGTGCGGCACCCAAAATACCCAATGTGCGGCACGCGGACTTTCTTCTCTTGCCCTCATACCCTCAGCCCACTTCTGCATGAAGGGCACAGTGTTTCGCCAGATGCTTCTGATGAGAACTGTCTCCGTATCACTCGGTACCCTGAGCACGACTATGACCTGACATTTACTATGCGAAATGGTCGAAATTCGTGGGTGAAACGTGAGCGTATCTTGACAGTTTGTAAACAGTTCGTATTTTCCTTGAATTAAATTTCGTTGCACATTTCGAAGCATCTGCATACTGAAAAAAAAAGTTTTTCTGTGCATTGAACAAGAATAAACAAAATCTTTGTTGTTAACTTCCCGAAACGGAAGCGTGCAACTTGCCAACGAGCCTCTTGCAACTATTTTATTGAGAAACCCTAGTCGCCCTAATAGGCAGATCCAGACGGTGAACTCGGGGAAGAGATCACCCCAAGGCTGGAGTTCCAATTCCCTTTCACCCTACTTTTCCTGCCCATCTTTTCTTTTCCGCCACTTTTTTTTTTTTGCCTGGCGGTGCCACCCCCTTGGGGCTACATTGATCGATCCGCCCCTGCGTCCCAACCGCTAGTAAAGCAATTATCCGCATCTGTCCACCCAGCTTAAAGAGGCAGAGCCACCCTCCCCTGACTAATCTACGAAGCTGGAATGAGTGAATGCCTAGGAATTCACTCATTCCACAATACCGTTCCGTTTTGAAAGTTGGAAACTTGTCATGGCCAACCGACATCCTACTTGTCATGAAGAGGAAGAAATGGGCCCGGGCAGGTCAGGCGATGAGACGGACAGATATGCTTTTGGCTCGTGGTCGAGCGCCGAAAAAGGCGATCATCATCGTCATTTTACTTTGCTGGATCTGAGAATACACTCAGAGATACTCCCATGACACACAACGAAATTACAAAGCAATATGAGTAGGAGACTGTTCCCTCCTCCACACATCAAACTTAACAGGGCACAAGCAGTGACACTTAGACAACTACAAACACGTTCATATTTCTCACCTGTACAGTACAAGGAATGGTATAACATTCAAGACATGAATACTACATGTAAAGCCTGCACGGAAGACGATTGTACATTAGAACATATGCTCTGGGAGTGTGGGTAGCTTGGCTCTGGCATTATTCGTGACAGGTTCTCAAGCATGGTCAGGTCGCAAGACCACAAGCAACAAGTCCTATCTGTCCAGTACGCCCATGATAGTGCCAGGAGGCTTGACCTCCCGGTTCCAACGTGGGAGCAGTTAGGCGGGCTCTTCAGCCATGTACAGGATATTCAATAAAGTTTATTCCTCCTCCTCCTCCATTTTGCTTCCTGCCCCTCGTCGCATCTTTCGTCCATGTTTGTATATCTCCGGTTTGGCTGGTTCATCGCATTCGTGTCGAACGGACTACGTGAACTCAAACCCGCACTGCGTTCCTGCAGTCATTGTTCGTCCGAACTGCCTGAGGTTGGAATGACCTCTCAAGACCGACTGCGCTCACCTGCGATACACTGTGCTTCGGATCAGTAGCCATCGAGTGTCCTGTGAGCTATGCGTTAAAAGAATTGCCTATACCGCTGGGAAAATTTTTTTCTGTCGAGGTGAAAATGAGAAGATCGTTCCTTACAATGGCCGAAGTGAGCATGCTTTTACCCTATCAAAAAGGAGGAATAATATTTTTTTTAATTCGCCCTGAATGTCGCGAAAGAGAATTAGCGGTGGCACCATCCTCAGCCATGAGCGCCAATCTCCAAGTGTAACCAGAAGCAAGAAATACCTACGCAGATTCAATTATCCCGCTTAAAAGCAAAAATTTATTGCCTGCACTTGTATTTGGCACACATCTGGTAGCGTTCTCTTATGACCTTGATTTTTAAATTGGTGTCGCAGAGACCCAGCAACCTACATATAGAAGGAGTGACCACGAAGATCGCGAAATTTCGTTTTAAAATTTTCTACTAACTTCTCAGCGAAACCACTGCAAGCTATGTGTATTTCGAATGGTGCGCTTTTTATTGAGATAAAAAAAACAAAACAAGAAGTCCATGGAGGACGTTAAACAGTCCCTTCAAGAGCAAAGGGCTCGGTGGCACTGCAGCCAAAAGCATGAACACTCACCTTTAATGCCGGTTCGTTTTTCAGGTGCCCTTGTTCCCGTACCTTCGGCCTGATGACGATGGATGTCCTGGAACGGAATGGAGAGCTTTCGGTCCCCCTGCCTCGCCAACCGCTCGCAGCTCGTTTTCAACACTTTAGCCGCAGCATGCAACTCTCGGCTTCGATGGTACAAAGAAGCTGTTTCTTGGTGCTGGGTTCCCATTCTATACCGCCCAACGGCGACGTTCTACCTGCTTACTGGACATTGCTGTTCACCTGGCCTCGACGCATGCGCGGCGTGAGTGGTCACCTGATAAGTGGCATCGCACGACAGTCTTCGGGATCCCACAATGGTATCGATGCATGGTTAATTCTGCAAATGAGCAACCGCAATCGTTGTGGCCACCTCTCGTGGAACTGGCAATGACTATAATCGGCAATCGACCACCCTCTCATCGCATTCCTGCCTTATAAGCATTGACGGATGTCGTGCGACCTCCCATGGGCTCGGTGATACTGCAGCGAAAAGCATGAGTGCTCACCTTCAACGCATGTTCGTCTTGGAGGTAAATTACCGATGTTGATTATTTACTAGACGCACTCGTTATGTTGGTTTGTTAGTGCTACCGAGCCCACGCTGTTGTATTGTGATTGCCAGAGATTGTACGCGCGTTATTGCACAGCTGCTGGCATTATCAGGAGATGTCGAACTGAACCGTGGTCCAAACACCCGAGGAGATGAACTACATCATGGAGGCATCACTAAACTAAACGAAGTTAAGTCGATTCGCCAGAAATTAACACAGAGCGACAAAAGTTTTGATCATATCAGGAAGCGTTTGACTAAAATAGAAAGAGACTGCTCGTTCATCGCTGCTCTGCGAAAAGAAGTGGACCATATCCACGCACTTGCAAAACAAACTGCAGATAACGTCGCATCCATTGAATCTAAACTGAATGATTCAGAAGACCGGGCGCGAAGATCAAACTTGGTGTCTTTTTGGCCTTAGAGACTGAAGCTGAAATGTGGGCTTAACGGAATATTGCAGAACAAAACCTAACGATGTCGTTGAGCCCATGGATGTAGAAAGGGCTCATGGACTGGGCCGGTTTAAACCAGGAAGGAACAGATCTATCATAGTGAAATTCGCTTATTTCAAAGTGCAACGAATCCTTTCGAATGATAAAATGTTGAAGGGTGCCGATTTCAGAATCTCTGAAGACTATACTCTCCCAACACGCTTGAGGCTAGAAGGCATCTCATTCAATTCGCCAAGTCTCAACAGGAGCCATAAAGACTTCGGCGCGATAACTTATTCATCGGTAACCGTCTTCACATTTGAGAGAAACACGGAAACCGTGGTCCCTCCTCCATCTTCCCAGCATGCAGATCTGGTATTAGCCATAACTGGCATCTTTCCTTTCTCTTTACCAACATCAGAAGCATCTTACCGAAACTTGATGCACTCGGTAACTTGTACAGCCCTACAGAATCTAACCTTACTGTTCTAAATGAAACATGGATTAACCCATCGATTAAACATTCTGAGATTCCATCAGTATTTCCTGTATTAGCATCTTTCGACATGATCTACCTAAGAGAAAAGGCGGTGGGGTTCTAATAGGCGCTAGTGAATGTTTTCACTGTGTCAAAATTGAAGTAAGCACACCTTTAGAAATAGTGTTTGTTATAAGTAATGCCTTCTACCCTCCAGTCATAATCGATGGTTGCTATCGCCTGTCTGATGCTGACACGTCATTTGCGGCTGATTTTCATGAGGTGCTCCATTCTTTCATCACACAGCATCGCCAGTCACATATCATTGCGTTTAGAGACTGTTTAACGCAGCTATGGACATCGAACTAGAAGATTGTTCGACAAGTTTCCATTCCCACTTTTTAGAACGCTCTGTCAGCGCAAACTGGCCCCTGTTTAGAAACAAAATGCATGCCTTGATAAATACACATGTGCCTACAATAACCGTAACAGAGAAGAAGTCATCACCTTGGTTCAACGCAACACTGAACACCTGAATAACAAAAAGAGAAGATTATTCCGTGCTGTTAAGCGTTGTCGTGACCCAGGGTTGCGTGGAACGTACCAAGACCTCACTTGGTAGCGTGGCAAGGTCTTCGGGTTGAGAAACTCTCTGAAGGCTGGGGTTGGGAAAACGATAACAAGGTTTTTCTCGCACTAGGAAGACTTAGTTACAACATATATAAAGAACGTGGGGTACAGCTTGGGGCGAACTGGATGAGCACCAAAACGTAGGGTCCAGAGCCATTTTTCTCGGGATGCATGGTCCTTAAATACACCTAAAGTCCCGCCCTCCTCCTCAGCGAGTTATCTTGGCGAACATCTCAAACCGGTTGGGCAGTGGCGCTTGGCGATTTATACTCCTGGTAGCAAGTTTAGGCATTCTCCTCCTTGCACAGATGCAGAGGACAGCTCGCCTTCGCCGTTATGCTGTTGACTCAGCTAATCCTTTTAGCGAGCGTAGACGTTAGCCGCATTCCTTGTCCACCGTATACCACCTGCCGTCTCGAACACCTGGGGAGACAAAGACGGTCACGGTCACATTTCTCAGAACGCGAACCCCTTTCCAGGGAAGCGCGGGCGTGCCTGTATACTGCCTGTACCACCTGTATACCGTCCTGCACATCTTTCTGTACTATCCTGTACCACCTTCTGAAGCGGAGAGAGGAGCCCGACTTGGAGCTCGCGTGATCTGGGTACCCCTATCACGAAAAGGCGGTTTTTCCTATCCTCTCTCCTTCTTTCACTCCCCTCACCACAAAGACGCTCCCGCCTTTCTCGCTTCACTGTTGCAGAAATAAGCGCCTTTCCTGATCCCACAGGCTTGCCGGCAAATAAACGAGTTGTCTCACCATATCGTCATTCCTGGTCAATGGCTTTCTCGTTAGCACGGTTTGTACGCACCTATAGATGCGCGATATTCTGACTCAAAGTGTTCGTTAGCAGTGTGTACATGTTATCGCAATATTAACAACGCCAACAAAAAGTATTTCTGGATGTTGCTTGAATTAGAGCATGCAGCCCGTTAGGGCTACGGCAGGATAGATAAACATTATTGAGGTCCTGAAAGAATCCGCCCCCGTTTAAAAGGGGCAGGTCGCGGGCCGCTCCCACGTAAGGAAGGGGAGGCCTATAGCCTCACCGCCGCGTCGTGGGCCTTCTGGACAGTTTTGGTTTGTTGAGCAGGACCGGACTTCGATTACGGAGTAAAACCCTTCTTCAGAGATGTCTTGATGCCGTTCCTGTAAAGAGGGGCCCTCCAGAGCATGTGCCTAGAGTCACTGGGATCGTTACAATCTGGACAAAACGGTGTAATGTTTGAGTATATATATCCCTTATGAAAATCGTCATTGAAAAAATGTTGAGAAGTTATTGAGCAACGTCAACAAAGGGCATTGTAAAAATGTTGAGAAATTATTGAAAAAAATATTGACAAGTTGTTGAAAATTGGCCATTGACTTCTCGTTGAAAAGTTATTGACAATTGCAATATTGACAAAACATTTATTAGTTGTTGAGAAATTGTTGACTGCCGTATTCAAAAGTTGTTGATAAAACGTTGAATGACAACATTGAAAAGTCGTTGTCATATTCTTGATAAAATATTGTCGGCAAATTGTTGCTTTATTGTTGCGAAATCGTCCATTAGAAAAATTCCATATATGGCGATATCAGTACTTGGGCATATGCATGCTATATATGGCACATGCCCGTACGTGGCCGTATTTGCCCAAATCGTGATAGAAACATATATGGCAATGAAACCAACACGAGGAATGCCATGCAAGACACTGATACCTATTGAGCAAACACAGCTCTGTACGGACACGTGCCATATATAGCCAGATATGCATATATGGCAATATGTGCATATCTGGCTATATATGGCACGTGTCTGTACGGAACCGTATTTGTCCAATACATATCAAAGTGGCATGGCATTCCTCGTGTTGGTCTTTCACAATCACAGCTTTCTCACAATCACAGCTGCAGTTTTAGGACGTAAAACCCCAGAAATCAGTCAGTCAAATTTGCCCGCGGTGCACATATTGTAACTATAGACTGTGTCACACCGCGGATTGTGATCGCGCATTTGTCAGAGCATGCATGCTGCTTCTTTGATGGTGTGGTGGTCGGCATTGCCCCGGAGTGGGCGGCTCCGGAAATGCCGCCCACCGTTCCGACTGACCTCTTCGAAATGTGCGCCTGAGGAACCGAAAATGGCAGCTGTCTGCACGCGACGCTAGCGGGTATAGGGAGCCTACATGACCGGCTTGTAGGGGCGCGCATTCTGTTATCTTTAGTTAAGGGCCCTTGCTCCCACTTTTTATGTGCCAGAAATATGCACGAACAAGAGTGTTCATCGCTTTTTCTTTTCTCGAGATGAAAATTTGTAATTCGTAACTACCTTTCGTCCGCCGCTTTCAAAATGGCCATTCCTCGAAAATTTCTGAGGAGAACCCGCTATATATATATATATATATATATATATATATATATATATATATATATATATATATATATATATATACATATATATATATATATATCTGTGTGTGTCATTCCAAAAGGATAGAATCAGGATGTTGGCGAACCTTCCAAATTCTTACGACCATGCCTCGCACGTGCCTAGTTGTTTGCCTGAGAAGTAGGCAGAACGAGGTACAGATAAACAGAATAATATTCGAAAGTGTGAAAATGGCGGCGAAATTGGGCACTTCACGCGAGAAGAAAAAAAAAAAAAACACGCGTCGTGCGGTTTTCCGCTTTCGAATCGACTCTTTTGGCTCCATTTTCGAACATGCGTGAGTTACCATAGACCAACGAAGCGACTTTCCGAGTTCTCTTTATACGTTCGAAACAAGACTTCGGGGCATTACCCCGATACAACGGCTCGACGAGTCTATAGGTATCTCATGTGCTGATGGAAGTATATATGGACTACAGTGGTGATGCCGTGGCAGAGAACGACAATGCAATAAACTCTAAGCTCAACTGCAAATATTTGCGCATAAACGCATAGTAATCCAACGTACTGCTCATATAACCTTGTAGCGAAGGTATGCTCAGCGCTGAGCCCAGTTAGTATTAACAGGCCAGAACGCGGCTGCAGCGTTCTATAGCAGCGGACACGAGGCCTCCGAGAAACAGATTCTACTTAAGGAAGTGAAGAAAATAGGGCGAAGAGTGCACGGTAACTGTCTCTCAGTGAGCACACCTCAACCGAATTTAAGGATCCGGTGATGCATACAGTAAACTAAGGATGAGGAGAGGGGGAATCCAGCGAGTCCGCTACGAATCCTTGTTCATCGGGTCCGGCCAAAGCATATCGTGTTAACGAATTCTCTCACACCCCTTCGGTGGCTGGGCCGGCGCTTCACGAGGAGTAACCACGATGATGGCTGCATTTTTCTTGCGTTCTGATACTGTGATTCACACTAACGAAAAAAAAAAAAATCTCCTCACCACGTCCTGAATCATGCATTGCACATGCATTACTAAGAAGTAGTGACACTTCGGGCGAGTTTAACTTCGCGTTGGTATTTTTCTTCATAGCCCTTTGGCTAACACCACCCACGTGTGACAAAGGCATGCAATGGTATAGTAAACAAAACACAGGTGCAAAGCCGACGTCCAGAAATACAGGGTAACGGCCTCCCAACAGTGCTCATACAACAAAATCAGCATCTTTTGAACACACATTCATTTATTGTGCTTGACCAGGTAGAGGTGCATCCTCGTAAAATAAAAAAAAGTAAATAAATAAGCTCGCGAGAGCAGTCCAAGTTTGTCGTGGGGGAGGGGGGCTCGGTAGATTCATTCCGGTAGAGCTACGCCCACGTGGCCAGATGACGTTGAGTATGGACAGGACGGTGGAGAACTTGGATGAACAGTGAGGAAAAGCGTTGTGGCACACTGGCAGCCAGCCGTGTTTGCCAATGGCCACGGCTCGCCAGAGCGCGTGGGCGGGACTGGACGGAGGTGCGTGGGCCAAGCCCTTGAAGAAACTCCCGATGGTCGTGCCGATGAAGCTGTGGGCCCCGCGACGTGCAACGACCTCGCAGACGAATTTCGAAAGGCACGTGTTGGAGTCGATTAGCCCTACTGCGCGGAAGAGGACGTTGTCGAATTGGTGGGCCATGTCGCCACCCGCCGCGCCGGTTGCCGAATGGTGGTGGTGGAGGACGTGGTGGTGATGGTGGGTCCGCTTACGCCGCAGCAGCTGCGAATGAGAAATACGAACGGCACAATGAGAAAGGCTGCAGAAAAGTCGTTGGACAAAAAAAAAATAATCTAGAAAGTGGCCGGGGCCAACGCCACAGAGACACATTTTACGCAAATTTAGAGATATTTCCGCACAAATTCTCAGTATACTGAACCGTCGACGTGGCACCGGACAATTAATTTATACATTTTTTAAAATGTCAAACAATTTTCGGAAAGGGCTAACATGATTTTTTTTTCCGCTTCGGCTAGCCAGTATAAGCAAGTTCCTCGCATCGAAGAACTTGCGAGACAATTTTGACAATCGACGAAAAACTTGCATGACAAATTAACTATCGAGGAACTCAACGTGACAATTTTTTTTTCGGGCCTTTCCTGCTTAGTCGTACATATTGGAGTACGCTTGCAAAGTGCCTATAGCGCCAAGCTTAACGAACATCAGCGGTACAAGATCCCCGAATAGAAAATGCGTCTCCGACTCCATGAACCCTTGCCAGTTGTACTCGAAAAATACAGTCCGTTAAACAGCAAACAAAAATAGAAAAGCAAAGAAACATGCAGAACGTATACGAAACGTACATAAGGTCGAAACTGATGTGCGTCGACTTACCATGTTGCCGGTAGAGTTCAAGATGGCGTTTTCGGATGCGTTACCAGCGGGCAGGTACTGATCGACGAACGCCGCCCGGAGATGATGTGAGCCGTCGGCTCCGTAGTTCCCGGGTCTCCCGGTATCGTTGAGAAATGCGCGGTTCTCATCCGCCATTTCGGCTGCAGGGTTTAAAAACGCCGGGCTCACCCTGCCGACTTTGGCCGCCGTGCCTTCGATGGAGGCTGCCGCGACCACGCGAAGAAGCACCGTAAGGAGAAACGTAGAGCAATGGAACCGGTAGCTGGAAAGGCGGGTAGGTCTTGGGGACGCCATCGCTCGAAAGCCGATGTCGTGTCTACCAGTACGACGCGCCGCGTGGGTGGCTAAGAACGTAGGCGATCCGAGTCCTCCGGCTGCTGGTCACAGAATGGGACGGCCGATGTCTGGGCGCGAGCTTATGTACCTTTTCCGAGCAGCGAAAAAAGCAACGAGGGGGGCAGATGCTTCCTCCTCGCCACTTTCCTTCCCTATTTTGCGGGGAGAGGGCCTGCCCATGGTGTTGGTTCCCATACCGCCTTAATTTTCTGTGCTCACGAGACCGTGACAGATTTGAACTTAGGTGCTAGTGAGATGATCGAACAAAGGAAACAGGACAGTACATCCTCAGCAAGAGAGAGAGAGAGAGAGGGGGGAGGGGTATAGTAGAGCACCCTTCCTTATCTCTTCCACGTACATCTGGAAATGACATGAAACGTTCTAAATACCTACTCTGTTTCGCTAGTTCCGTGCAGCAGAGAAAAGGCTACACGACCATCGTGCGTCCTTTAGATGCGAGACGAAATGCCCTGCTTCATCCTTCTCCTCCTCCTTCCAAGGCTGCAGCTGCCACTGCAGCGCCCGTCACTGGCAAATGCAAGCCACGGAACGACACGTTCAACATGTTTCCGCCCTCCGGATGGGCTGAGGAGGCCTGTAGCTTCCACGGTGCTGCATGGAACTTCTAAAACAGACGGCCAGCATCTGTCTTGTTCCTGAGAAAGCTTGTGGGGTAAAGGGTTGGGGGGGGGGGGGGGCGACCACACAGTACCTTTCAAGCTGCCTCTGAATGCATACAAGAGGAATCGCATATACATTTTTTTTCCTGTCGTGTGGTACCGTGACACAGTTCTTGCAGAAAGCACTGTTTGAAAGGCTCATCCACACCTCCTGCACGGCAAAGTGGCTGTGAAAGAGACGGGAAAGTTTCAGCTAGTTTCAAGGGTTCGGACTCTTGTGGCGGTGTTAGCAGGCTGCTGCAATGAAGACTGCGTGGGACCCGTCGACTAGCAAAGCTTTTGCGTCCAAGCGGGGCCGTATGCCTGAGTAACACTTAGGAAGTGTATCATAAATCGCTTATACGGTTGCACTGCCTGTATTTATCTCTTGGCAGATTCACGTACTACATCGATACGTGTGATTAATTATTGTTCCCCATAAGCGGGGCCGATGGCGATGCTGAGGTTCACAGGGCTACACGATAATCGAGGCTCGAACCACTTAACTTCAAGATATGCTGCTTCAGCGGCCATCATTTGAACTGAGTGCCGTTTCTGTCCCCCGTTCGAAGAAACTCTTCGTTCCATATTCGGGAAGCCCTCGCCTCGTGCTTGCCTTGCTGAAGCCAAAAGCAAAAAGCCTTGCTTGAAGCGGCATTGAATCGGTCTTCTCCACGTGCTCCCAATGAGGTAGTCACAAAAACAGCCTGAAATTTTTTAATAATAATAAAAGCTTCATAACTGCAAATGTATGGCGCTTAGAAGTAGACAAAAGAAAGAGACGTATACGGGACAAGCGCTAAAAACCAGACCCTAACTGCACCTTCGGGTGAGTTTTATAAAGCGCTGTCACGACAACTACCCAAGCTTGAAGTGGACTGCTTTTCGCTAATGCGACCGATAAACAGCGCGTGACAGTGGAATGCGACACGCAAATTAGCTGGTACTCTGTACACATCAAGACATGGGCTGCAGGGTTTAAGCACGCGTCCACCCCCCCCCCCCCCAAAAAAAAAAAAAGCAAAAAAGAGAAATTCTGGATAAACCCCTGATGGGCAACACTTCCTCGCGTTTTCATGCTCGACTTCAGGCTGCGGAAAAAAAAAAAAAAAAACTCATGTGGCATGTACGCTTACAGATGCAAGTAACTAGACATCGGGTATTACAGCAAAGCTTAGCCGACCTCGTGCCGTTGTCGGCGTTGTAGAATGCAGCAGCCCTCAAGATATGCATTGGTTGGGCTTTCACCACAGCCGAAAAAATTTTCGGTTGTAGGTGAAAATGGCGAGTCGTTCTTTTTTTTTTTTACGTCGAATAAGACGAGCATGTTTGTACAACATAAAAAAGGAATAATATTTCGAACTTGTCCCTGAAAGTGGCGAAAAAATGGCCGGCAGCCCCATACCCGGCGGTGTGCGTCAAACTCCAATTCTAACGAAAAACCAAGAAATGGCCATGAAGCTATAGGCTCACTTGCCTTGCTTAAAAGAAAAAGACTATTATTGGTTCCAATAGTATTTCACACACATTTCGTTGTGTTCTTCGCAACGGAGAGTATAATCTCGTTCTTAAATTAATATTGCAAAGGCCCACTAACCAGTTCTGCCGGCGTCCCCACACGTGCAGAAGGGGCGACCAAGAAGATGAAAAAATTATGTTTTAACTGACTTCTCAGTGAAACCAGTGCTAGCTGATACACTTCGAATGATGCACGCCTTAATCGATGAAGGGCTGTAGACAGTCCCTTTGAGATTTTCCACCGAGGAAGAAAGACGGTAAGACAGAAACAAACTTTGTTGTCGGTGTTGGGGTTCGTGTCCGAGCCAAACTGCGTTTCTGTCGTTCGGGCGCAGTGTAGTTCAAACGCCGACTTCTGGAAAGCGCGTGTGTCCTTAGTTGCCTCTGTTTCAACGATCACATAAGAAAGACCGATTAACTTTCACTACAACTTATGCAAAATGCAATTGAAGGACGGATACTTACGTCATTTACATTATCATCTCACTCTCTCTCTCTCCATATATATATATATATAATATATATATATATATATATATATATAAGATGCCGAAAAAAGAGATTTACCACACGATTAACCAAAACAATAGACGTTCTGCCGGTGGACCGGCTTCATCAGAGCCTCTGATGAAGACCGTCCCCAGCCGCAACATCTATTGTTTTTATTAATCGTGTGTAATCTCCTTTTTTTTTGAAAATATTTATTCGGGCTCAGGGAAATCTTCTTTCCGACTATATATATAGATAATATATAGTATATATATAATATATATATCATATATATATATATATATATATATATATAATACACGAGTGCACCTACGTACGTTTATCCCGGCCGCGGCGGCTACATTTCAAAAGAGGCGAAATTTCGACCCCAGGTGGTCGAAATTTCCGGAGACGTCCACTACGGGGTCTCATAATCACAGCTGGTTTTGGGATGTTAAACCCCAGAACATCAATCAATCACGAACTGTTGTGCCCTGCAAGCACGTGCTCCGACCAGCGCGCATTGCGAGAGCAGCTGCGCGCGTCTGCCATTGTGCGCCAATGTGAAGGACAGGTGATGGCCATTGACGGAAACAATGGCATGCTACATACTGTTGGTGCCATGAGTCCAGGTGCGAGACCAGCGTGATGTCAACTGACGGAAACAAGTTTTGAGCACCGCCTACCGACGACGCCAATTGTCGTTAACGCGCTGGGATTTGTGCGACCCAGGCCACGTGGCGGGAACGCGCGCGCTGGTGTTGCGTTCTTTTGTTAAAGAGTTTTATTATTCGGAGCTTCAGGGCTACCTCGTTCTGGCTTCCTTTTGTTGTCTCCCCACATTCTGTTCGCCAGGCGCCCCTGCGTGGAACACAAATTAACTCAAGACTGCACGCATGCATCCAGGAGAGCGGGACACCTGCTGTCACAGACGAACTAGAAGTAGCAGACGCGCGCGCCGCGTTCGCGTATTGCCTACATGTGTATATGCCTAGAACTTCTGATTGGTGACCTGCTCTACCTCTCTGCCCTCAAATAGAACAGTCGAACCATAGTTACCGGGCGGGGCAAACACTATGTATTTCGTTTTACTAACATTTATTTGCAATTTCTTTAAGCTAAAATAACCAGACAAGTGATGTAGGTAGTTATTAACCTGGCGTTCAAGGTCGACGATGGATGTGCCACAGAAAAATATATTAGTGGCATCTGCATACATCATTAACTTTGCAGAACAGGGGTATCACATAGGTCGTTTATACAAATTATGAAGAGTAGAAGGCCAAGTACAGAGCCTTGCGGTACTCCTCTTGTTATATTTGCATAAGTGGATGTACTATTATTTATGCAAACATATTGGTGGCGGTTTGTTAAATAGGTGACTGTGCACTATAGCTAAAATCCCTGGATAACCTTGGCCAAGGGGTGACAAATCCTCCGCTCCCGTTCTCATCTCTTCTATTTTGCGGTCTGCCACAGCGCCGTCCGCCATTCGCTTCCTAACCTGACTGGTTCTGCAAGCCCTTGCAGGGCAAACCCCTACAAGACCATTATAAAGGCTCGTAATCAATCTTAAACGCAGTCTTGCGTTCTTTTGTACTCTTTTGTACCAGCGAAGCGCTCGCACGTGTGCTGTCTGAGCAGAGAATAAGAGTAGCACACAAGCCAATTTCCACGCTTGGCCGTTTCTTTCCGCGCCCGAAAGACAGACTGCCGAGGGAGAGAGCGCAAGGTGTGATTTACTCCATTCCTTGTTCAGATTGCGGCGCGTCGTACTTGGGAGAGACCAAGAACTTCCCAGAGAGGCTACGACAGCACAGGAACGATGTCCGCAAGTTCGACAGACAAAGGAGTGCATTAGCTGAACACAGCGAGGTGCACGACCACCGCATCGATTTTGACAACTCCCGCGTCCTCGACTTGGAAACCAGTTTTCACAAGCGGCTCTTTGTGGAATCATGGCACAATCAGGCGACACCTGGAAACGTGAACCGGTCTGCAGGTGCAATGCCAGGTGTCTATTTTAGCGGACTCCGGCACCTGAGTCAACATTAGCATGACCCCTCGGCTTGAAGAACCGGAAAAAAAGAGAAAGTGAGAAAGGAAGGAAGAGAGAAGAAAGAAGGCCTTATAAGCACTGCTGCTGTCTGGTGCCCTCCAGTCACCCCTGAAGAAGGGTCCGAGTGGGACCCGAAACGTCGGGTTTCTTCATGTTTAGAAGTAAATTTTACTTTTAAATGTTTATAATTTGGTTGGTGTCCCCCTGTTTTCACCTTTAATTTCGTCCCAACCAGACAGATCTCTGTCAAATGTTCACCTTTAAGGCTATGAGTTGAGCGCGAAATTCAAAAGGGGAACATGGTCACTAAGTGGGTGTAAATAGACATAATCCATTTTTTTGCCAATGAACTTTTGTTATGGACACACGGTAATGCAGCGTTTATATAGGTTACGCAAAATACCACCTTCCATGCAGCATGCACTTACGCACATTCGTTCCACAAAAAGCTTGCAGGGATGAAACTTGCAGCATTATTTTTTTATGATGTCTTCAGACCCCCCTGACCCGTAGTCATCTGAGAGGGGGGGGGGGGGGAATCTGCCCCAACATTTACAATGCACCGCGTTTTAACAGAAATAGCCTCAGCGCAGACGGTTTGGATTTGGAGGGGGGCACACTGCAGTGAACATTCACCCACGCCTTCCCCCTCTAATGGCAAACCCTGCGCACGCCTATGTTTGAACCACGCAGGAAGTTTACGGTTCAAAGATAGCCAATTCTATGTATCCTCCTTGCTTTGAACTGATCACCAGGCAAGATGAGATGGGCTGAGGGAACTTGAATGTTGATGCAGGGAGGTAATATCTCAGCGACGGGTAGCTTGCGGAACTTATTTGCCCGACTGCAGAGATCCTATACACCGCCCCTGTCACTGACATAACGTGCATCACGTGTGTGTGCTTCCACGCTTCGATAGATCCGCATCGAAAATTTCGTTGCTGGCACCCTTACACCGGCAAGTACGATTTCTGTACACCACCGCGTTCTCGTAACCTTTAGATGCGAAGCAGCCTATGGTCGAGCCTGTACCGTCCCTGCGCCGTCCGCACCCCCACTGCGCATGCGCAACAGCTGACCCAAGCTGGCAAGGAACGAGAACGCGTCCTGGCCCGCGAGAGACAACGCTGACGCAGGCAGCGTCTGCTAGTGAGTTTGTTGATTGAAAAAAAAAAAAAAAAACCGACTGCTCGCGCTGCACAACCGCTCACCGGCCACCCCGTATATATAGGCACTGGATCTTGAGTGCCGGTGGGAGATTTCTCTTGCGCGTAGTTGAACCATGCGGATTCGCAGCGTAATCCGGAACTCGCCACGATCTACGACGTGGGAGCGCACGAACCTCATAAGGACCAGCAGCATAAATGACAACGCGTGTGTAAATATATACACGCGTTGTCACACATTTACATGCATGAGTGCGCAATGCCACGGCTGATTTACGGTAACGCCGAACGATCCCCAGTGCTTCACCTACTCGTCATGGTTCACTTCCTGGAGATGCGTGAATATTTTTAAACCGTACACGATGCGGCATTTCTGACGCACAGTTCGGAGAACGACGTAAAACAAGAAAGCACTCTCTGTGAAACATAAAGGAGAATACGACGTTATCCTTTGTCCGGAACACGTGCCGATGCGTGTTCTCGTCAAGACCCAGCAGCTGCGTTTCCAAGCCATAAGTTCGTCCCACAAAATAGAGCTGAAAAGGCGATCAAGGGACGCGCTTCCTCGACGGCCATGTACCGCGCATGCCTTGTCATTTAGTAACGTAACTTTCGGCTATAGGGACCCTGGTAAATTGGTAAGTGTCCACCACTACACTAGTCAATATGGCTGATTGATCGATTTCTGGGGTTTTACGTCCCGGAACCACGATATGATTATGAGAGACGCCGTAGTGGAGGCTTCCGGCAATTTCGATTACCTGCACAGCACATGGGCCTGAACATTTCGACTCCATCGAAATGCAGCTGCGGCGCCCGAGTTTTCGCAGTCACAGTTGGGTCCTTGTTGAATTACTTCTTTTGTGCAACGAAATGGGAATGAATCAAGGCCTCGTTTTCTTTCTTTTTTTTTTTTTTTTGTTAGAGACAACTAAAGTCCCTAGATATTTTTTCCCCCGTTTAAAAGCGAAAAATCTGGGGACTTTGACAAAACGTAAGGAATCCAACACATAAGGTCCGTTCGATTTACCATGCACGGCGTGAACTAGTTCTGGGAGTTCAGACGAAAGTGCTGTTGGTGCGGCACTGATGCAGCGCCAGTTCAGCTAGTGCAGGCCTAGCGCGACACTAGCACCTGACTAAAACGAATGCCGTAGTGCAGGTAGTGCAAGCCTTTTGCTACTGTTCCACACTTCGCACCTGTTCGCATTGATCCATCTGTTGTTCCTTGCCTGCACGCTTTTGAGAGGTGTTGGGTGCACAATCTGGCTAATTGCGCTGGAGCTATGAATTGCGTTGCACCATCTGCAGCCATCGTTCGAACAATTGTCGAATAACTGATGGACTCCGACAGCGAAGACGAAGAGTTCGACGATGTTGTAACAGTTCTGGCGCTCAAACTAATTAAGATACAATAAGATACAACGCAACAGAATTCCGAGGTACTTTGAGGAAGTCTTGGCGGACGCGGCTCCCGTCTTCATTCATGATCGGCGTCAATGTCGTCAGGACGCCGCTGATTGACACGCGTTGTTTCAAATACATTCAGCGCTACTTATTATACGTAAACAGTACAGTTATCACACAGGACGGGAGCGCCCGTCCTGTGTGTTAACTGTACTGTCTACGTCTAATAAGTAGCGCTGAATATATTTGAAACAACATGTGTGACCGACTAGCCCCGCAACTTGTTTTGTTAAGTGATTGACACGTGCAGCATGTCGTCTGCTGCCACGGCTGCAAATGCTTCTGCACGAACGGCACTAGCTCTCACGTCAGTGCAGTTAGTGCAGGGATCTGTCTGAACCAGTGGCGCACCGACGGGGGGGGGGGGGGTTCGGGGGTTGTAACCCCCCCTGAGGCCGACATAACCCCCCTCCCACTCGGTAACTGCTCCTATGTCCTAGAAGAATGTGGCGCCTCTGAAAAACGCCGAAAAATTAATAAAATAATCATCATCATTGATGTTATTATTTGGCATTTTATTTACTTTTTTTTAGACACGCAACAACTGTGTAATCGATGCCCGGCCCTTCGTGAAAAATTTAACCCCCCCCCCCCCCCCCTAGCAGAGATCCTGGGTGCGCTACTGGTCTGAAGTAACCCTGCACGATATCTACACTCGTTTAAAACGAACGGCCACGACCTCCTTGCGAACGGCTAAGTTCGGAGGGCGCCATCTTGCACTGCCAAAACGAATGGTCGAGTGCGGCACCATATGAACTAGTTCCAGCAGTGCAGGTAAATCGAACGGACCTTTAATGAAGCCAAGGAAGGCACAGGGGAAGTTAAGTGTAATTCTTACCTGTAGTGTCATATATGACATAAATGGAAATCGGAAGTGGACGAAAAACACACACCTGCCGTAATCTACGACTTTCGGATAGAGCGTCCGATGCTCTACCAACTGAGCCGCGGCGAACAGAGATTCTTTTGGAAATTCAGCTCGTCATTACTGGTAACTGTGTCTCGACCAGAGGACACCTCGACCGAAACATTCGCAGGGCAAAGGGAGTGAAAGAAGGGATTGGAAAGGAGAGGCCACCTTCACGGGACTGGAGACGGTCGTTCCCTCATCCACTTGACCGGGAGAGAGTGTGACAGAACCTGAAGGACATACGGCGATGAAACATGGAAAGAGAGAAAGAAGCAAGAAGCTAAAGCTACAGTGTACTGGAATAGCACACTATACTAAAGCGTACTCCAAGCGATTTCCCCCTCCCCCACCACCACTGGCTCCACGCATGGCTACCACAGTGCCATTATGGATACAGACTGGTCCTGTGGTTATAGTGCTTGACTGCGGAGCTAACAGAGGCGTGCTCAATCACGGCCGGTCTGGACGCGCGCGCTCGCTCTCTCTTTTACGGCCTGAGCAGCTGCCACGACTACAATGGATCTGTTTCTATACAGGACGACGGAGCGTTCCGCGCGAGGGCGTCGCGAGCCAACCCCCCAATGCGCGTTGCTCTGCATGCGCTTCGTATAGTAAACCAGCTGTTCCCGGCCACGTTACCGTGCTAATTATTTTTTCCGCATGTAGAAAGTGGTGGAAGCAGTACAGGTGCGTGTGGGGACAGTCTTGCTTTCTAGGTACTCATGCACTCGGCAAAAGAAGAGGCACACTCAGTGCTACTAGCAACAAGAATGGGTTGGTTGGTTGGTCAAACTTGACCATCTTATATTTGATGGAGGCGAAAATGCTTGGGGCTTGTGCGCTTGGATTTAGGTGCACCCTAAAGATTACCAGGTGGTCGAAATTCCCGGAGCCTTCCACCACGGCGTCCTTCATAAACATAACGCAGTTTTCGGATGATAGACGGCATGCTGATGCAGATGTCCCGAAGTGCGTCCTTCTGCTTAGTTTATACAATGAGACGGATTTGCTCAGCCTTGTGGCGAACCGCTCAATTGTGTGATTGTCAAAATGTTTCCCGGAACCATCATATGAGATTGTGACGTTCTTCGAGAAGGCAGTGAAATCTTTACCGAAAGAAAATCCTCGAGACACTGCAATTTACTGTTCAGTCATATCTTGAAGATTCGCCGCTTCTGGACTGTCCAGAAGGTGTGGACAAGAGTCACGCCAGAGTGTCGGCGCACATCATCTCTGAAAAGTTTTTCCGGATTCTTCTTGTGAACTGCACAAAAAAGTTAACAGATCAGAATGACAAGCCTTCTGGCTATATTCACAAGCCCACGCGGAAACATTTCCGGCTGTGAACGATGTGACTACTTTAAACTAGCTGTAAGCATCACGACAGTGTTTTACCAGCAGTGCCTTTTTTCTTTTTCAGTTCTTCTTTTGCATTATATTATTTTAGTACCAAGGACAACATTCTGTGTGATGCTGAACGGTTTCTGTGAAAGTTCTTTATTTTTCTTCGCCTGCGGCGTACGTTATTGCATAAAAAGATTTTTCTCATCTCTTGCACGCTGAAGACCGCGTCTGGACACGTGAGAGCTTGGGAATTTATATGCATGCAGGGACTCAGCGTGGTGTGGTGCGAGTTTTATTATTATTATTATTATTATTATTATTATTATTATTATTATTATTATGTTCCTTCTGCTGTGATTGCGACTCACGGCTACTTGTGGGGAGTGTGACTTTCCCCTTTTCGAGGTATTTATTTTAATAATAAAGCAAGAATTGCGACAGCTTGAATAAAAATGACCATATTTTATCATTTTCAAGTACACTAATGGTTGGCATATGTGCATTTGACGTAAACGTTTTGGAAACCAATTTCTTTCAAAAAAGAATGTCTCGTGTCATTTGTTCTGACGGTCGGTGACGAATCATGCGGCCGAGCCTTCTGAGCGCGACGCGCATCGCTAAGTGCTCTCACGAGCGGCAGAAGCGGGCGAATCAGTGGCTTGTGCCTCTCCTTCAGAAAAGCGGAAAGCACCAGAGTTGCCATATATATGCTTGCTACCGTATTCTCATCGCATTGGTACCATGCATAGCATATAGAGGAGCTTCAGAAAGTGACACGGCAAGTCTGAGGCAGAGCATTCCCAGCGCGCGCTAGCCTCCGCAACGGCCGGGAGCTGGTTTAGAGAGGGTTGGCTCGGAGCGCCCCCGCCAAGTTGCGGCGATAGGTAGCAACAGCCACCCGTGCGCAGGCCGTAAAAGAGAGAGCGAGCGCGCGCGTCCAGACCGGCCGTGGCTCAATAAAACCTGGCCGTGGCGGTCTAGGCAGGGATTCATAGCCCCCCCCCCCCCCCCACCCGGAATAAAAATCGCAATTCTGGATAAACCCCTGGGTCTAGGCATTTTCCGTGTACATACGAGCGCGATTTCAAGGTTATCGAGCGAGCGTCGACGGAACCTCCAGGTAGGCGCTCCTGACCAGCCAAGTGCCGATTTGCTTCGCTATAGCCTTGCACCATTAGTGCAAGCTTCGCTAATTTCGCGTGCTGTGCTAATTCGTTTATAAACACGGTAACCTTCGCTGTACTCGGTATTCTGTGTGCTTAGCGTATGTCGACTGGCAACATGTGTACGATATCTCATCATCGATCTGTCACTTGGACATTGAATTTTTTTTTGTAATCACCATTTTCACTATAATAAAGCAATAAGCTTAACTTTTGCAATATTTGTTTTTCAGCCATCCCCCTGCGCGACACGACGTTGCAGGTATTCCTGCAAATAAATAAAATAAATATCGGTAATATGAGTAGAGGCCCAGAGTTCGAATCCCGCCATCAGGACAATCTTCAACTTTTTTTAAATGCTCATCCAATAGGTGACATCACGCCGGAAGCTAGATCGTCCATTCATCAGGAGCCAGTCGCGACAAGCGATATTCGCAGTTAAAGGAACACTAAAGTGAGAAACGATTTTAGGGGCGAAGCACCTTAGGGCCGAGCTTGCGGCGGGCGTTGTGCGGCGGCGTGACCGTGTGTTTACAGCGGCGACCGCTAGAGGCGCTGCAGTGCATATCTGATTGCATATCTGAAAATCTGAAAATAGTGCATATCTGAAAATTTAAAGAGAGAGAGAAAAAAAAGTGCTTAAATCTTCTTACGAGCCTGGTGGCGCACATGTCACCGCCCCGCTACAAAGGGGACGCTCATAGCATCCATCCATCCATCCATCCAGTCTGCGCGGGTTCGTTTGAGTTGAGGCCGCTAGATGATCTAAGAGAACTGACAACA
This sequence comes from Hyalomma asiaticum, assembly GCA_013339685.2. Classification (NCBI taxonomy): domain Eukaryota; kingdom Metazoa; phylum Arthropoda; class Arachnida; order Ixodida; family Ixodidae; genus Hyalomma; species Hyalomma asiaticum. The sequence continues at coordinate 84,022,081 of CM023484.1, forward strand.
AAGAGCGTAAAGCGAAAAGTCAGAGAGGCGGAGAAGATTTGCTGGATGGCAGTGATGGAAAAAAACCGACTCTGAATAACTACCGAAAGGGCAAAAACGAAATAAAGAGGGAGGCATTTTATGATAATTCAAGAGGGAGCGCTTTACTGTTTGAAGCGAGATCGGGCTGCCTTAGAACGCGTAGTTATAAAGCGAAATTCAGCAAAGAAGAAAAATGCACATGCTGTGAGGAAGACAGGGAAACGACGGAGCATGTTCTGACTGAATGCGGAAATATCCACCCAGGTGTACGTTTGGGCACTACCCTACATGAAGCCTTTGGTTTTAGGGAGAACAATGGAAAGCTGAACATACCCGCGATTGAAATAAGTAAGAGACGGTTAGAATACTGGTGACAGAAAACTAGAGAGAACGGACAAAAGTAATTATAGGGAAAAATAAGGACTTTCTGCCATAAGGGGCAGAGAACTGGGCTATGAATTTACGTTTTTGCTATAGTATGATCGATTTAATGGAAGTAGATTTAAAAGGCATGAGGCCAACTTAAAGAGAGAGGGGGGGAAATGTTCTTAAATTTTTTTACGAGCCTGGTGGCGCACACGTCACCGCCCCGTTACAAAGGGGACGCTCATAGCGCCCACCCATCCATCCATCCATCCATCCATCTGCGCCATGGATGGATGGATGTATGGATGGATGGAGCGAACGGTGCGCGTTGACTGTGGAAACGCTCTTTCTGCGATGAACGCTGTACCGGCCGGCAAGGAACGAGAACGCGCCCTCGCCCGCGAGAGACAACGCTGACGCAGGCAGCGTGTGCTAGTGAGTTTGTTGATAGAAAAAAAAAAAAACCGACTGCTCGCGCTGCACAACCGCTCACCGGCCACCCCGTATGGCCTCGAGGGCCACCACTGGAAATACCGGCGCTGCTGTCGTTGTGACGTAGTAAACGACATCACGTGACGCCTTCGCCGCCACCGGCGAAGCGCGCTCGCTTTCTTCACCAAGCCGGTTACTTTTCTTCTTGCTTTTGCACATGGAAAACTGCTCGGCGCCACAGCACTTGACACAGTCGACCGAGCTAGGCGTAATTTTAACACGTATATACCCCAAGACGCAGCGTCTTGGCTGAAAAAGCTGAGAATAGGAAAACAGGCAAGTGCTCATACATTTCGAATGTATGGGAAGCATTCCGCGAAGTCAATTTTGTGCACGGCGTTGGAGCTAGAATGTTCAGTGAGTACGGCATGAACTTTCTCGGACTGTAGGCATTCGATTTTACGACGCCTATTAGCTGCTGTAGAGGAAACGTGTCTTGTTTACGGAGCAGCGCCATCGCAAAAAATAACAGGCTGCTTTGATTCTGTCATCAGTCAAGAGATACATGCGCAGAGATACATGTGTGCACATCGCAGAACCGTATGCATGATTTTAAGATATAATTTACTGGTGATAAATAAGCTCGTGGTGAGTCATTGCCATGCGGTAATACTGGCAAAAGTGCCAAACCGGGCGTCCATTCTGCATGTCCATTCCCTTATGAATGGACATGCAGGTTGAATTAGCAATATCAAGACCTCACATATATTGCCCGCTTAATCACGCGCCCAAGAATGGGGCGAAGGGATGGGAAGGTACGCCGTGAACCACGTACAGCTGGCAATGCGAATCGAAATGTCACTTACCGCACATGCACCGTCCGCGCAAGTGCACGAGATGTAGCGCCTATTCGCGCTTGAATAAGTAGCTGTACGCAGGATGTCTGAGTATTCCCAGTGATAGCTAACTAAATTTCTCGAGCACCTTTTACGCGAGCGGCCTCGTCACTTTCGTCGTGCAGCACCGCGGGCACACGTTTCCGACCAGCGTGGACGATGCGGCGATGCCTCTTGTTCATTCGCAAAATACTTTGCCGACCTGTAGAATAGGTTCTTTTGCAGCTAAGATACACACAGGGAACTCTTGCAACACGAAAAAACCGTGTCTGAACGAGCTGCGACATTGTAGACGTCGTACGCTGCGGGTCCGGTACCACGTGATGTCGTTTTGTACGTCACGGAGATGTTCCGGCAGATGTCGCCACGGTATGTCCTCGGGGCCAATATAGGCACTGGATCTTGACCTGCAATGTAGTGCCGGTGGGAGATTTCTCTTGTGCGTAGTTGAACCATAAGGATTCGCAGCGTGCGCGTTAACTGAAAGTAATCCGGAACTCGGCACGATCTACGACGTGGGAGCGCAGGAACCTCATAAAGACCAGGAGCATAAGTGACAACGCGTGTGTATATATACACACGCGTTCTCACTGATTTACATGCATGGGTGGGCCATGTCACGGGCGATTTACGGTAACACCGAACGATTCCCAATGCTTCGTCCACTCGTCATGGTTCACTTCGCGGAGATGCGTGAATTTTTATCGTATTTTGGTAATTGGTAAATTACCTTCTCGCAGTACCTGAAGCGCAGCTCGTGGATAGGTACTGCACCAAAGGCACAACTTTTGCGAGGAGAAACACGCAAGAAGGCAACAAAAGGTGGCTACGACGATATTCCCGCACTCACGCGCCTGACGTATACTTATAGATCTTCACAGCTTCTACCCAAGCCTACATTATCATTTATCGTTAAAACTGACATACACCGTGTTTGAACAAGGCCATAAAGGCATACTAAATCGAAACACTGATTAGACTAAAAAAAAATTGCAGCCCCTCCCCTTTCGAGAAAACGGAGGAGAGTGAAGCTTGGCCGTGCCCGATCTACTTCTTTCTTTCCCGTTACATTCTTTAGTGTTAGCGAACCTTTAGTGTTGTTCCTTAGTTTCTTTTGGCTGTAGTGCGCTTTATGTGGTGCAGGCTTATGAAAATAAAGCCAGTTAGATTGCGCAGTTTCATGTCAATTAACGTGGACTCTGTAACTCCACTAATATCAAACGAATTTGACTTTGGTTCATGAAGTAATTAGCTTTCTAAGTGATGCCACTCTGTTATCACATGTAAACGTGTTGCAGGGTCTCGATGAGACTCAACCTAAAGCTTTTTTTTTTTTTAAGCTCGCAATGTACGACTGATGTGATTGGTTTTCCCCCACTGACGTAATACACACCGAACGGCCAGACAAGGCTCTAAATAGGGACTCTTTACAGCCAGCGGCACCGTTGCGAAACCTGCCGGTACATTGACCTAGGGTAGGGTGGCTAGCCACCCCACCTAGGGCACTCTACTGGCGGCGCATTGCGACGGCTGCCGCGGGGGGCGCAGCCATCGCTAGCGTCGGAGGAGGAACCGTGATGGAATACACTAGTACCATCGATGTTCTGTGATAGTACACTACGGCAGCGGTTACATCTAGAGAAGGCGACACAAAAGCCCATAGCTATCTTGATGCAGGGTGCCTCGCTTAACTTATGGTGCGAATTATGTGACAATGGCGAAGCCTAATAAGTGACTTACAATGTAAAAAATAAAGGAGGCTTCAGGGACTCTTTCGAAAACAAATACAGCTCCTACAACAAAAGCGCGTCCACGTATTATTTCGCAGGAAAAGGGAATGTCGAGATTGCTGCACATCGCTTGTGCCATGTCGAGGCCGTTCTGCAAGGTCCTGGTGCTAGCACTGCTGCTGCAGCTCGTGCTTCAGACCTCGCCATCAGCAGGGGCACCCGCCATACGTACACTGTCTGTGGATGAGAAAGCCGAGCACGGCAAACGAGTAACGCCCGCTGGAGAAGGGAGGAGAGGGCGAGGCCGGTACGACTACGTCTACGAGTGTGCAAAGTGCGACGAAGACGGCACGACCGGAATCGGTGCTACGGTGTACGCGTACGATGGATGACGGCCGCGCAAAGAGCAAGTCGATATGCGGCTGCTTGTCAAAGCGAGAATAAACATAAATCTGAGCGAGTCGCCAAGGGTTTGTTGATGGCACAATTAAAAGACGGTGGACGACAAAATCCGCAGAATCGTGTATGATATATATGCAGGGTGTCTACCAACTTGACATTGCTAAATTCCCTGAGATTTCCAGGTTTTCCCTGAGTATTTTTGCGAAATTACCTCAGTGGCACATAACTTTCTTTCATGTCGATGCGGGTAGGCACCATGTCACCCAATGTCATCACTAATAAGGATGTTCAGCTCCTTGAGAGTCAAATAAAGAAAAACGAAAAGAAATAAGCTTTCCCAGACGGTCAATTTGTGAAACTGCGGATTTTGAATGTACAAAATGCGTAAGGTCAGAAATGCATTGTTTTTTATAAAGAATCAGGAGCTGTATTTTGGTGTCAGCGTCACTTATACCGTATTTACTCTAATCTACACACTTATTTTTCGATAAAACGGGTCCAAAAATCGTATGCGCGTTACAATCGAGTGCGAGCGAACGGCACCGTTACCATACCGAGGCGCGTAGGAAAATGGCCGCTTCCTACGCGCTTCGGGCGCTGCCGAATGGTTACTGCCAAAAAAAAAAAAAAAACGAACTAGCGGCGCGGCGGTCTTTGGCGCGTATAGTTTCTGTAGTTTCTATGTCGCCGCCGGTACCCCACGCAACGATGCCACGACGCACATGACGCGTAGGCCGATGATAATCGCCGCGCCAGCGTGGCCATTTTGCGGCCAACCGAAGTCCGAGATGCCCAGCGGCGCGAACTTTCAATAGCGTTTGTGGGTGGCCGTAACGGGAGAATAGATGTTTCCCATCGCCTTACGCAAATCGGCTCATCATCGCATTTCTCCCTCATATCCGTGCTGAGGCAGAGCCTCTCAGCCGTACGCGCTGCTTGACGTCCGAGATTGCCGCGATGCAATCTCGGAGATCACGCCCCGACCATGCTTAGGCTTAGCTGCGCAGCAAGCCTTCGCAACACGCATGGCAGCACGCGCTAGCAGGCGTGAAGGAACTGCGATTGCACGGAGGAATGCACCACTGCGAGTAAATGATGTTACCGCCGCTTGCACGCGGCTACGCCCGGCAACGTGCGGAAGTTTCATCGAGACGCAGGAGCTATGAATCGGCGCGCCGAACGTCTTCGAAACGCCACGGATCAACTACTGCAGTGGTTTAAAGTTAGCGGTGCTTTTATTATGCGAGTGCGTTCATTACGCGAGTACGGCATCGGTTTTCTTAATGTGAGAAGGTTGATTACTAAGGTCTTCCTTTTTCCTGTGTCAGAAAAATGGGTGTGCACTACAATCGACTTTTCACTTCTTTTCTTTTTTTTTTTTTGTCGCGGGAAACTGGTGCGCGTGGGCGCGGTAGAACCGAGCAAATACTGCAAATTGTTCAATAGTATTTTAGAACGTGACATTCCTTGAAAAACGGGTCTACGCACAGCGCCTTTTCGCAGTCTGCGCACATAAAATGCATCTATGTTCTCATCTTGGAGCAACCAGCTGTGTTCGCACACACACGGTATCTTCTCTGCGTGTGGCTGCCTTGGGCAGAGTAAACTCAGTAATCAAGAACAGCAAGAATCCCTCGTAAGCGTCGATAATTGATTGATTTGTGGGGTTTTGTGACGTAAAACCCCACAGGGCCTCAAACATTTCGCCTCCATCGAGATCCGCCGCGGCCAGGATTCGATCCCGCGACCTTCGGATCATAAGCGTCGAACAAGCTGAAAGCTACGCCAATAAAGATGAAAAATTAACTTCCGCTGTCTCTACAAAGGGGTGCCGTGCCGATGAAGATAAACATCGAGTTTCACGCGCCTCCGTTGTAAGCACGCTGAGAAACCGAAACCACGAAATGGTATTGCCCAGCGGCGTTGCCGCAGACCGCACGATGCGCCCAAGCTAGAAATAAGTTCTGTTTATCTCCGTAAGAAAGCAAAGCCCTAACCCACTGCCCTAACCACACGTACGCGGTACAACGCGTCACCGCGTGGCGTGTAGAATCAGCGCCGCGTTCTCTCCCTGTGGAGAGGGCGCGCAGCTTCGTGTAGCCGCGCGTCCTCTACCTCCACACAGTCTTTTCCACAATATTTTGGAAAAGACTGCGTGCAAGCAAACGCACAATATAACAACGCTCGGCGCACACACGGGCTGTGTGTGCGCCGTAGCGCGTCCAGACACATACAGCGGACTTTACATAGAACAAGCAAAGCCAATAACAAAAAAAGTAGCCGATTCGCGCGACGGAGAGCGATGAGTAAGTGGGGGGGGGGGGGGGGGGGGACACTCGTCGCTTCAGTTACTGCGAGTTGCGCTATAAACTCAATCGCAAGGTGCATTGTTAGAGCCAGCGTTACCGCGACTTTCGTACTTGAGCTGATTTTCCCTGAGAGAAGCCCAAATTCCCTGAGCTTTCCCCGAGATTTTCCAGACTAATCATATTCCCTGAGATTTCCCGGTTGGTAGACACGCTGATATGTTAACAGAGGAACAGGATAAAATATTGTTTCAGATTCTCGATGATCGAAGGTTGATAATAAAAATATTACGTATGGGCCCCTGGTTGACTTATCTAAAGAGTAAATCGTAGCGCACTATCCGACCTTATGCCACCTGCACAAACACCTCCCGGTCTTCATTTTTATGTACTATATATTGAAATAAGGAATGGACTACACATACATACTGTTGAATGCATGCACTGATGTAAAGGAGTTTGAAACTTCTATTCATAATAATGTTCCTTGAGATCCATTCAACGGTCCTTTTTAGTTTCATATCTATACGTTTCGTTCAAGCTTGGCATCCATCTAAAGGTTCCTTCCATATCAATTGTCTTGTAATTCACTCTGTAATAGGCCTCAAATGTGGGTTAAGAATATGTTCAAATACACAAATAAATAATGCGATAGTATTTGGGGGTTACCGCCAACAATTCCTCACCACCGCCAAGGCTCACTGATCCCATCAGAATGACCATCGAGCACAGCCAAGCTTCGTTATAATGAAGTACCACCGGAACCATAAATTCATTATATCCGGTATTGGTTGTAACAGCGGAGGTAACAATCAACTCTAACAAATCAACAATCTAGCTCGTGCAAGAAATCATGAATTCAAAACACAGTCGTTCTGGTAGTCTGGAGTTTCTCCGAGTAGCTTCCCAGCCTCCCGGCCATGTCCGCGGCACATTGCTTGTACCTGTATATGGTTCACCGCTATTTGGCATGTGGTGCGATTAGTGAATATTTTTTATTTTTGGGGGCGGGGGGCTCCATTACCAAAATTTCCTCAAATATTTCTAAAAAAATGCCGATTGTCAACTGTCTCCCAATATTTATTTGCATTTGATGATATTTTTCGAGTATGTGACAGTCGCACAATCCAGATATTTTTGCTATAGCAGATATATCGTGCTGGCTCATTATTTTGGTTTCGTTAATGAAATAAATATCGCTGAAACGAAGCGTGACCAACCAAAGGTCATATTTATTTGCTATAACCAATAATTCAATATATCAATGCTCATTTCAACGAGGTTCAAGTGCCCTTATAGGAACACATGTCCTTTAGACAGTAAAATTCAACATGAAGACTTCATGAAGTCAGTTTTTTGCAAGTATTTTCATATATTAGTAGCACATTTCTTGAGCGACATTTTGTGTAACGCCATAGCTTTTGAAAGGGTCCATGACCGGGGCTCTATCGTAAATTTCGTTTAACAATGGTAGCAGCAAGGTGTCTTCAGGAGCGTTTTACAGAAATAAAATTTTCCATTGGACTGTTTTTTTACAGGAAGTTGACCTCTCGTTTCATTTACCACACCTCCCAGAGGTGAACTCAATCTGCCGGAGCACACACACTTTTTTTACTCTCGGCTAACGTTCACAAGCACCGTAGCTGCGCCTCTGAAGTGCCAGAGGAGAGGAAGTACCTCATGTTGACGTGGCCAGCCTTCTTTTTTCCCAACACACCTACAGTGGTGGCGTTGCGTGCTTCGCATCGGATGATACCAAGGTAATGCGCGCCAAGGTCAGTGACATTTTACGACCAGTCTGGCCCACATGCGACGATGACGGCTTATAACATATATGTATAGACGTATATATATCATGGTCGTTTATTTGCAACATCCAAACCAGGAAAGGGGCCTTTCTAGCAGTTGAGTGGAGTTTGCAGCACACCCTACATGTGTTGTCGAGGAAATAGTTTCCAAAAAAATCTTTATCTACATATTACTCAGTGTCTCGAAAGGTTGTTCGTCGCGTCAGAATGACCTTGAGCTGCCGGAGTGCAAGTGTGTGACATTATGCCATGCAATCAGCAACGGAGAGGCATCGCAGCTGCCCTCGTTCAGAGCCTCACCACTGCTGTACCGTATTGCATACTGACTGCAACGGCCTGGAAGGCATCGCCGATTGAACCAGCAACATCTCTATGTAGTGGTGAAACTTGTTCAGTGTTCCGTACAGCAATGTCTTGGTTTGTACAAACATGCCCATAGCATGATGAATGTTATTTCACACAGTATCAGTGATGCCACCTTGTTGCAATGTCCCCGCAATGTCCCGTTTCCTTACAAACACACACCTTTATCATACATCCATGGGTTCGTTTATACATACCATGCCATGTGGGAACAACTTTCCCCATTTCTTTCTCTAGAGAAACGTACAATGTTTGTGACTTACAATAAATAGTAAACTTGCAGCAATTAAAGCTCTGATGCTTTAACTCCTCAGTTAACGCAAAATGAATTTCAGTTCTGAGTTGACCTATAATTGTTCTCCATGTACATAAAGTGAAAAGGTGAACTGGTTTAGATAAGTTATATATTTAGAGAACTTGAATGTCGTTAATTCCAAAATTTTATGTTCAATATTAAAAGAGAAAGTTACTGTCAAAGTTACTGTTCATAAATTCACTGGTGGAACCTTGGAGCCTAATGATGTTAGAAGGCAGACTTCTTTTTTTCATATTCTTGACAAATTCACCCGATCAAATGTTTTTAAATTCCCTGTGTTGTCTCTAGCTTTCTTGGAACATAATGTAGGTCTTTTTTACTGATAAATAGTTGTGTAGGCCTTAGCAGATGCCGTCACATATCTGTTATGTCAGGTGTTTGAGTGCTGGAACTTCAAAGCAGCGTTGCTACTCATATTTCCTTTTTTGCGCACTTGCTAGCTTACCGAGGTTCTCCTCACAAGATATGGTTTTTGGTATTGTGAAAAGCTAACCTACTAATGCAAGGAAAATTGTTTAAAAGGGAGTTGAGTGTCCCCTCAAAAAATGCTTAATTCAAGCTGCACCATTTCATTAATTATATGAACTCATACCTTTTCATTATCCATGCATGGATTAAAGAAAAACACCACGATAGCAGCAATGCACATGATAAATGTCCTCTCCGCTTTTCCCGATATGTTGCATGAAGTCATAGTTATGCTTGCATCTGGTAATTCAAACAAAATTTTGGGGTCCCCTCAAGTTGGAGTGATTCACAGTGTGCTGCATGCACACAAACATTATGTACATCAACAGTGACGAGGGTGCCACCACACTTTAGTGATGTGTTCGAAAGCAGAAACACCTCACCACAGGAGAGTAAATACAACACACAATTACAGAATTCAAAATAAAGACATTCCATCTGATTAAACATATTCATTTTAATGAACCATATTTAGTGCAAAGAGAAACAACCGCAACATTCTGCATTTCACACTTTCTGCGGCAGTGCAGTTACAGTGACGATTGGCGAGCTGCCATGGCAGACAGGCGCACTGTGGAAATATTGCCTCCTCGCAACTTTTCATGCTTGTTTTGGAATGCTGTGCACTTTTCCATTCACCTTCTGATTTAAACTCGTTACTCGGATGATGACAGCGTGAAAGCTCCCAGTGTGAAACCTGGGCACGTCCTCGTGACACTGCCAGTCAGTATGAAGATCACTGAGTGGGCTGCTCTGACTTGTCTGCTCTGAAAGCGGCCTGTGGCAAGCTGTGGAAAATCTATTTTGGGCCAAACTTTCGCATCGCAACAATGCTAGTGCGCAGCACCTTCCATGGCTTTTCCTTTGCTGTCTGTGACAAACTGTACACTATCTTCCTCAACTGTGGGCAAGAAATGAAAGTTTGTGCATGTTAAGTTGCACCTCTGCAGCTCCCGTACACAAAAGCAATGAGGCAACTCTATTGTACACATCGTTGGCAGATCTAGCATGACCTGCCTTGAAAGAAATGATGTACAAGAGAGAAAAAAAGAACATGATTACAAGAATAAACAAGTTCTAGCCTCAGTCCTCTCGAGCATTATGAGGACTGAGAGCATCATGAAAAACTCTGTCTCTGCTTGTTTTAGCATCATCTCACACAGCATGCAGTCTGTACACCCAGCAGAGACTTCACATGCAAGGAAGCGAGTCAGCAACCACGCAACAAGGCCAGTGTGAAAGGATGCTTGTGAGAAGTTCCATAAGCGCCAGAATGAAAGTTTATAAGGATTTGTTCCAATGTTCACCATAAAAACATCTACAGCATCACTGTCATACACACTGAAGAAGCTGGCAAAACACACAACACTTTGCAGTAAAAAGATGGCAGCTGAGTAGAAGGCTTGGAGGCTTGATGGAAAGGCACAAAACAGGCATCATGCTTTTTGTGAGCCTAATGTACACTATTTATACTTCTCACATGCTCACACATGCTCAAGGAGTTACACTGATTCTGTTTTTCCTTTTTCTTTTTTTTTCCTTGAGGCAGCAGCCAGTTGTGAAGGCATCTTCCAAATAAATTCTGTACTTACTTGGGCTTGAAGTTGCCTCCACTCTTTACCAAAATTGGAACACCACTGGCTGACATCTTCCTTGGATTGCAGAAATGATATCAGTAACCCTAGTTTATTTGGGTGAGGAGCTGCTCGATGAAAAAAAAATAAATAAATAAAAGGAGAAGTGATATGCCTACAGATGAGGCCTCTTCGATAACATTCCTCTTGGAGAAGATACCCAAGCTAAGCAAACATAAACAGCACTGTACATCATCAGGAGCAAAGAAAAATGCACATAAGCAAGCCATTCTGTGCCTACACTTTTTACAAACATGTGCTCATTTGATTAAAAACATTGCCATGTGCGGGGCAAAAAATATAAACCTGAACTTTTGAAAGTGGCTTAATGATTTAACTTTGTTCAAGGGGGCTGTCTGATACTTTTCCAGCACCTGTCTTTATTTGCAGGTTGCACAGACTGAAGGAAGAACAGACAAATTCTGCAAAAATGGCGGCAATATGAGCATGCAGTATGAAATTGACAAGCCAACAACATTGAAAACATAAAAAAATGTTGACGAGATCAGGTGATTGTCTCACTCCCCACGTACGATATAACACAGAGTTGGCTTTAAGCGACCACATACAGGAAGTTCACACAAAATGATTGCCCATTCTTTCCAATGTACTCGTGACGCTGTTACCACAGCAACAAACAATGAGGAGTCTGAGCGTGCCGTGCTGTAAGCTATCAGCTTCGCTAACATTCTGATGTTCAGTAAAAACCCATGCATGAAAAAGAAGCAAAACCAAATATTATCCTGTTTTCTAAAGTAGTTCTGCAACTACTTCTAATATTATCTTTGTCCATTCACAGCCAAGCGTGTTATATTATTTCCACTACAAAGAGTTCTGACGAATGCCACTACATGTTGCGGTGATGCGCTGCACTACATCAGCGCGGTGATGCGCTGATTTCATTGCATAATTAAAATATATTTTAAACGACTTGACATGGGTAGCTTCGCCTGTGCCAAAATTATACGCAGCCATCTGTCTATGCAACGCGCAAGTGGAAAAAAAAGGGGCGGGGGGGGGGGGCACAGGAAAAGTGTTATAGGGACCCTTTAAAGAAGAATAAAGAAAATAAAAGAATCAATAAATAAGGAGTTTCTCAAATATTACCACTGAGGAACTTGAATTTGGGTAAAAGGTATAACTTCTTCAAAAGCAAAACAAGGTAGATTGGAAACACCATCTCAAGGGGATAAAACTTGATGACTGATGATGATTTCCGGGGTTTTAAGTCCCCAAATCACGGTATGATTATGAGAGATGCTATAGTGGAGCGCTCCAGAAATTTCGACCACCTAGGGTTTTTTAACGTGCACTGACATCACAAAGTGCACGGGCCTCAAAGGCTATGAAACATCAAGAGCGAGAAAAATGGGACTCCATGCTTAACGACACAATGGCACTGGATGTCCTGCAAATCACAGCATGTTCACTTACAGGTAAAAATTACAAAGTTGCTTCCTTATCAACCACGAACACATGCAAAGTTTACAAAACATCTGTGAAAACATCATGCTTCATGACCTTCATGAAGATGGATTATTTCCTGCAATAAGCAGATTAAAAAGGCACTACTCATACGGTACTAGTACACGCTTTTGCAACTTGCACTGGGCACTATAAATGCAAACCTGTTGCAGCTCTTAAAAAAGAGCAAACCTAGATGAGGTGTGCAAACATATCAGGTGCGTACAATGCACGCCAAGTCCAATACAAATCTCCTGCCATTCTAGTAACACTGTAACATCAGTCTTTCAATAGGCTTTTATCAAACTATAGTAAAAGTGACAGGAAATTCGATACTGGAAAACTTAAAAGGTCAGCAGCCATTTCCTGGCCGAGTTGGGTATACACAAGTCAACCGAAGCTTGACGTGCGCATGCCAGACCGATTACTTTTCTTTCATTCTTTTGTTCGTACTTCTCTTCCCTTTTTTCTTTCTGTCCTGGTGCTGTTATGTTGTTGCTCTTTGAATCTCCTAAGCATGGTGGTGGAAAATACAAGGCATTCATACGGTTCAGGTATGTTCATGTCTCAAAAGTGTAGATGTGTGGTCGAGTGGTTAAAACACTCAACTTAGGAGTGGGGGGAGGGGACGGCAGGTTCAAACCCCAACATGGGTAAAAAAATTTTTTCCACTGTGTCAGTTTCTTCTGCCTCTTAATAGAGGGCTCCAGGGAGTGAGTGGTTTCTGGGAGCGACTGGTTTTGGCCTGACAACTCCAACCACACCTACTACTTCGACAAAGGCTAGGCAAAACAAGCTTCACTTGAAAACTACTGAGTACCAATGAACCAGCTCCAGTGCATGATAAAGGCGAATTAACATGGACATGAAACATTCCACTGCACCCCATCACAACATCTATGCTAGATGCCAAACAGAATTTTATCGCCACTTTTTTTTTTCTTCAGAATCTTCCTCAGAAATCATTAACAGCATTGGCTAACACTATTTGCATACCATTATTTAGATGAAAATGGCTAGAGAATGCCATCTCATAGCAGGTATCACTGTCGCTATGGTAATCTGTTTCATGTTTCATGGCTGCATAATTCAGGCCTTCAATGGCCACTATAACCACTGTCGCCATTACTACCATAATTACCATGTCACTGATGCCAGGTTAAAGGGAGCAGGTATACCTGCACAGTTAATCATTATCAGTTTCAAATACTGTAATAACTTGCACTACAACGCAAGTGCATACTGGTAATTAAAACCCAACTCCAGTGACTTCTTTGTGCAATGTCATGGTAACGATGATTATATGTTCCTGAGACACTACTGATGGCAGAAATGCTCAGCAGATTTGCTAACATCTTTTGATAAACAAAAAAGAGAAAAATTGAAACCCGAACTCCACTTCTAAGAATATACATCATGTGACATAGCAGTGTGCACAAGCGCCTACAACTGACAAGTTCTGAAATACTACATGCACCTACAATCAAACATAACTTGCTACTAATCCCTTCACCGACGTACACAGCATGTAAATACCAGCAACAGCAACATTTAGCACTGCATACTAGCTCAAAGGCATAGCACTTCTCTATGACACTCACCTACATACTTAGACGTCACACACTAATGTGGCCAAGACAATAGGGTGGTCCAGGGTAATCAGTGAAAGTCGCTTATGGAAAATCTGCACATCTCTCTAGCCTGTTATCTGGCATAAATGATGGAAGCATACAGGGCAACATGTCCAGCCAATTTTAACGAGATCCGTGGAAAATTGCCAGAGTAGGGTTTTAGAGAGGCCCTGCAACACTCCTTGAACACAGCCAGAAAACGCTGTCAATCAGTACAGTAGAACCTCGTTGGTATATTCCCAGTTGATACGATTACCTGGTTCCAATGTTCGTGACTGCGAAAATATGAAATTTTCTCATAAAGTTATGCTTCTTTTTCCCAGTTCATAGCTTCTTGGCAAAATAGGATTATTTGGCACCAACCTTAGGTTTGTTGTCAAAGTACGATAGGATGACACATTTTTTGGCCGCTAGAGTCTACGCGCAACTCAGAAGTCTGGAAGCGCACGCGATCAAGAGCATTAGCTGCCCACAATGTTTGCCTCCCTGCAGTACTCGCCCAACTGCGTCACAAGAAAACGTCGGTGTGCTCTCTTCCAATACTAGCAAATCACCGCACTAGAAGCATTCATCGGTATCACCGCTAATGCTCGCGATCAAGGCAGTTTTAACAGCAAGCGTGTGGTAGCTGTTAGAAGCGTACATACTGCGTGCTTCTAATGGCCAAGAACCCAAAACACACCGCAATTTCATTCAGTAACTGATTCTACTGCACATTGCTCCCAGAAATGAAAGCAGCCTATTAGGTGTACATTAGCCTGGGGAGGTTCACAGGCTTTGATAGTCCAAAAATTTTAAAACAGTATACAGTATATAAAATAAATAAATAGATACACTGGTTTCGAAATGCGCGAAGCCTGATCTATGCTATGTATGAGGGAGTTAAGCCCATAATAATGCCCTTAACTGTCAGGGAAAAAGAAAAATTGTCGGCACGAATGCCGAGACAAGAGTTGAGAGCCGTGAAAGTGCAACGGTGTTCATACAAGTCGTCTCATTGTCTTTCTTCCCACCAAGCACCCAAGGTACTTATTGTCTGGTGCCCCTCCCCCCATCTTGAAAATCTTCAAAAGTTCAAGTTTCAACTTTCCGTTTCTGCTCGCCTCGCCTTCGGCGACCATGCCGAAAAAGTGCAAATAATGATGCCTGGCACGGTAGATAGCTAGTGCATAAACACTACCATAGGAATTCTCCCAACAACGCTTCTAAAGCATTGTCGATCAGGCCATTTCTCATCACAGGTTACTGATCTGCAAGTCGACAGTCATTACTCAAAAACAAAAATAAGCAAGTTCGAAAGTCAATACGTGTACGGAGTATGAAGCACATCCTCTGCTTTATACATCGAGGGAGCGAATGCAGTATACTGCAAGTTGTAATGCGGGTGATTAGATGGTGCAGGTGATCACCTCGTGTCAAACCGAACAAGTCGTCAACACATTGCATCATGTAATCCTGTACAGTGTAGTTGCGTGACCAGTGTAACCTCGTGATGGCAAGCGTACACTGTGTGTGCTTTGGCCGGTTTTGTCGTCGAGCCGAAGCACAGGTGCCCGTTCAGGTGCTTGCTGCACTCACGCACTCCTTCAACAATTGAACCGCCGATAAATTGCACGCTCGTTTGTCAGCTCGAAAGCAGCTGTGGTAGCGTCGAGGATGCACAAGTTGAAAAATGAAGGCAAAAAAAAAAAAAACGAGGGCTAAATGTTTCGTAGCACCTAGAGACTAAACTGCAAGCTCGGGCGGTCAACATGCATGCGATTGCCTCGCCCAGCGACCTTCACTTAGCCCTTGCGACTTACAACACGTGCCCGCTCACGTGATCTGTTGATATGTAAGGCCAGTGCTCTTGGTGTTCACATCTTCCTGCAAGGTAAATATTCGAGGTCTTGTGAAGCAGAGTGTGTGTGCCTGAGCACAACGCGACCCCTGCGACCATGCTCAACACCGCTTGCACGCCATGTATTGATGACCGCACATATGGTTTGGGCAGGTCAAGAAAATACGATTTGAATGTGCATCCTGTTACATGTTACATAATCAGCCTGAAGATGTGCAGTAGTTTAAACGCTGACCAAGGAACAACATGCTTGCATTCCGCTCCCAACGCTGCCAGCTAGCGTTCATGGTCACTGCCATGCCGTCGGGCGCATTCTAACAGGCTTTAGTTGCTAACGTAAGCTGACATTTATTGCCGTTTCGTGAGGTTTTATTGCCTGGGTTTCGTGAAATAATAAAATACTTTAATATTTATATCAATGCATCGGTTTTCCGGCGTGTGTTTGGATCATATGTTTTCCCAGAAAATACCGTATTTACCCGCATAATTTGCGCCCTTGCATAATTTGCGCACCCCTGACGTTTAGTCAGTTTACAAAAAGGAAAAAAAAAATTCCTCGCATATTTTGCGCTCCCCGTCCCACCCAAGCCAGCTCACCGGCGCGCGCACGGACAGACATTGAACAGCCGCGCGGCCGTGCCCCTCGCTGCGCAGGCGAGAGCAGTCATACGCAAAAGTGGCTGCGAGTGCGATGTCCCTTTTTCCAATTCTTTTTTCCGGAAGCCCCTGGAGCCCAAAGGACGGTCACTAGAATAAAACCATGCGAGTGGGGGCGACGAAAACGGCTGAAGCAAAGGTCAAACGAGCCCGGCCTATCTCCGTCGCTCGTTGGGCGCATGCGATAACATCACCTCGATCGGGACACCTGCCGTCAATGCGGGGAGGAAACACCCTGCCCGTCTTTAACGAGCATGAAACGACGCGAGGGAGGGGAGGAGTGTCGCTCCGCTGCTGAGCGATTGCATGGCTGCCGAGATAGCGCTGGCACGCGCTATCTCGGCAGCCATCAGCGGGCGGCTTGTAAACCGTTCTACGTGCTGTGCTCTCAATGCGAAGGGACTGCTAAAAGTGTCCACTAGAGCAGCTGTATTCTCTTACACCAGTGTGTTGTAGTGTTATGTGAGATCGTATACAAAAGAGCTACCACGCTCGTTCCATTATATTACACGTTATTTCGAATGTGTTCGCGAAATCTCCATGTAATTTGTGCACCCCTCTTTCGAAGCTCTAAAATCGCGAAAAAGAAAGTGCGCAAATTACGCGAGTAAATATGGTACATATATTGTTGCGTTATTTTTTTAAGACGTATGAGCGAGGTCTACTGTATTAAAGGTTTCTGTGGTCATGTCATCCAAATACTCTTGCGTGCACCAGGGAATTTGCAACTTGGTTTCAAAATACAGCTGGAAGATGCCTGTT
Source organism: Hyalomma asiaticum (assembly GCA_013339685.2). Lineage (NCBI taxonomy): Eukaryota > Metazoa > Arthropoda > Arachnida > Ixodida > Ixodidae > Hyalomma > Hyalomma asiaticum. Next base: position 84,039,177 of record CM023484.1, read on the forward strand.
CTTCTTTCAACAAATCATGTCACTGGGATGGGAGGAGGGCATGGACTACGTCAAATGAGGCAGAGTTACCATGTACGTATTTACCCGAATCTAACGCGCACCTTTTTTCCGATAAAACGGGTCCAAAAATCGCATGCGCGTTAGAATCGAGTGCGAACAAATGACACCGTTACCATATCACCATCGGCATCAAAATGGCCGCCTCCTACGAGGTTTGGGTGCTGTCGAACGGTCACCGGCTAAAAAACAAACTAGCAGCGCGGCGGTCTTTGGCGGCCATAGTTTCTGTAGTTTCTATGTCGCCGCCGGTTCCGCGCTGAACGACGCACATGATGCGTAGGCCGATGATACTCGCTGCACCGGCTTAGCTGTCTTGCAGCCAAACAAAGTCGCTACGTCACCGGTGCAATCTCCGCCGTACAGCTATCGGTAGCGTTCGCGGGTAACCGTAACGGGAGATGTTTCCCATCACATTACGCAAAACGGCTCATCATCGCATTTCTCCCTCATATCTGTGCTGAGCCTGAGCCACCTGAGCCTCTCAGTTGTGCGTGCTGCCATGCTTAGCTGTGCCAGACTGCGCAGCACGCATGAGGGAACTGCGATAGCACAGAGGAATGCAGCACTGCGGCTGCGCATGGCAACGTTTGGCAGTTTTATCAGGACACAGGAGTTATGAATTGGAGCGCTGAACGTGTTCATGACACCGCGGATCGAGTGAAGTGGGAAAGCCATAGCGTGGCCGTTCGAAGGACTGCGGGGGTTCAAAGTTGGCGGTACGCTTATTATGCGAGTGCGTTCATTACGCCAGTATGACATTTGTTTTTATATACGTGAGAAGGTTGATTATTAAGGACCTTTCTTTCCATGTCACGAAAAATGGGAGCACGTTACAATCGATGTACGGCTTTTCTTTTTTTGGTCATGGGAAACGGGTACGCGTTAGAATCGAGTAAATACAGTACTGTTGGCTGAGTCACGGGCGCAGTTACCACAGATGCTTCCACATCCTTGCAGTGATTAGTGGAAACGTGAATACTGTCAAAGAAAAAAAGAGCCAGGCCTGCGCGGAATCACAGGACAGTGACAGCGTAAGCTGAAGGGGCGACCTTCCTAGAGGCCATTGTTAAAGCTTGGGAAAACTAGTGCAAGTACAATTGGTAGGTATCCCCTGTGCCATAAGTGTTATCATTTCGCCAAGTAGGGAAGTGCCCACTGTGACAAAATTACTGTGGTAATGTAACGTGGAAATCTATGTAACTGTAAATCTTAGAGAGATAATATGAGGTTGGTGCTGGGGCTGGTCGGGACGAAGTTTTTCAACACACCCATTTTTAATTGATGTATAAGTGTTCAAGGAGCTTGTTGTGAGCAAGAATATACTGAAAAACTGTAAGTTGTGCTTTGTGATCGGAAAGATATGTCGCGAAGGACATCCACTGCAGCAATAAGGGCACTGCATTGTTTGTAATCACAAAGTCCAAGCAAAAGCCAGTGGTAGATGAGTTTCCGTTTGTACCGGAAACAAAGGTCATGCCAAAGTCTACTTGCATGCAGCGTGTGAACCGTGCGTTGCGGGGATCCCTTGTAGATATTTACGTTGAAAGCCCCCATGACAATTAGTGGCACATCTTGTTGAGCAGCAAAGGTCTGGGTCAGGAATTGGGCAATCTGGCCGTGTTGTGCGCTTGGCGACACATACACCGAGGCTACTACAATGCCGTCGGAAGTTTGTATTGCACAGACATCGGCAAACTCGACGTCCGGTGCACCGACGAGTGGGAATGGAGCAGACTCACTTCCTCGCTCATATATGACGACACCCGATGCCCGGTGCATAGGTCTGCTGGCTGATGCGACACACCTGTAGCCTTGGATCTCGTGTGGATGACCCAAGGTCTCCGAAAAGCAAAGTACGGGGATTCTCATTACGATGGGGTGGTGCATGACGTCTAGTCTGTGCGCAGCGAGCGATCGCACGTTCAGCGAGCAGGTGGCAAGTCCACGCTCATCAGGACGAAAGGAGGGTGGACGTACTCAGATTATGGAACTCCCCTGTAACTCCCTTAATACCCAATGGTTCCGAAAAATTTTTGTGAGACAATGAGCTCCTTTGGCGAGGTAATTCAAGGATTACTTGGAATAGTGTTGTAGGGCCCCTTTAAGAACATTTTGTACACATGGCCAAACAACAAAACTTGCAATCTTCTCACACTGCTTCACATTTGCCGAGTGAGAAATTTCAAGCACATCACCTCATACTCCATGTACACACTGCTGGCCAAAAGGCAGCTTGGACGGGACCCAGATAGCACTACATCACCTGGGTACCGAAATCAACCGGTACAGACCACCCTCTGCTTTGGGAGGCCGCTACCGCGTCAAGCCCCATCGTAGCTTAGCGATGATAGACAGCATCACTTCGTCTGCACCACCAGCGATGGACATGAGTCGTGCATCACGGAAGGCTCTTGCCATTGGCATCTCCTCGGTGTAGCCCATTCCGCCCCAGTACTGCAGGCAAGCATCCGCCACCTCGCGTGATAGCCGCCCGGACTTTAGCTTCGCCATGGATGCCAACTCCGTCACGTTTTCACCAGAGATTAGCTGGGCTGCACAATGTACATGAAGGTGAACTTAGTGAAATGTCATCGAAACAGAGATGTTTCAAAAGTGAATCTAAGGAGTCTTGTTACAGCGAGGCTGTGCAGCTGATAACGGTACCAAATAACCAGACAAACTCAGGGTAAATTTCCTATGACAATACGTGTGTTTTGCTGCTGGTCCAGCTCCTTCTTCAGATGTGAGAAGGCATAAGAAGCAGCAGTGCTTGCAAGCATTTCATCATTCTATTTGTTGCGCAGGTGTAGCAAATAGATGGATGCCGTACAAACTATCCCCATTGAAACAGGGGTAGTTACTTATTGAAGCATATCATGTGCACGCACACACAAATCCAGCACTGGCTGTGGAAACAATCCTTTCAATCTCACTCGCATATGTACGTGGTGCTGTTCTCGGTGCAAGAGGTAATCACTGAATGTAGGTACTCATCGAGTGTAAACGTTCACAAATGAGAAAGTCTTGCTAGTGTATCACTGTGGCCTAAAAAATGCACATATAGATACAAGCAGCTGCAGTATGTAGCCTCCTATGTGCGAACTTGGGCTGAAACATTTCACCATTGATGTATTAAATCCAAATGAAAGTGGGGCGATGCTAAAAGAGACACATATAGCACCATCTTGGCATGCAACTTTCCGCAAAGTAACGACATCATTTTATTTTTTGTAAACCAATCCACCGAGTTGCTGTGCTTTGCAACCCAAATAACACAGGATGTGATATTAATTGCACTTGACGCTACTTTTCTAAACAATTTCCTTAGAGCAAATATAAAAAGAAAAGAAAGAGTAGATGAGATTGCAGCCATAAAGAGTACTTGCACTAAACAAACAAGCCCAGTCACAATCAGCTACCGCTGTGCTCTGGTAATTCCCATAAACACAGTCAGACACTGCAAATGCATGCACTGCGAATTGTACAAACACAGAGTGCACAGTTGCTTTGAGCTGTAATCTCCTTTCTACTGGCATGCCTTCTGCCCATACGAGCTCTGAGGTCTCAGAATATGATCTGTGAAGCTGTTGACACAATGCTGAATCTGCAAGACATTGCTATGATAAATAAGGGTGCGCGCGAATCATGCTGCGCAACCATCGTGACCAAATGTGTGCCTTGAATTCAACATTAAGGGTAGTATTTATGCTCATAATTAGGCTCAGTAACTTTTATTTATAAATACTGTTTATGCTCTGCCACTGTCATTACATAATTAGAGCCTACACGTACATTTTTCAGTCCTCCAATACAGAAAACGAGTGACTGTCTGTTTATACACTGCGACAAACTGATTTAATTTTTATGACAGATATGGATGGATATTGCATGTTTAAGAAACGTATGTAAAACTGTACGCACCAGCTGCTCTGTATCCAAGTGATCGCAGTGCCTCAACCTCAGTCTGGAGTTCAGCCAATCGAAACTGGATCACCTGGTTCTTAATCAGGGGCTGGCCGTGCACCATTCGCTGCCTGCAGTACTCCAGGGTGTCATTTATCATGCGCTCCATGAAGGGCACACCTGCGGACACCATCGAATGCACAGCTCAGGTACACGAATAAGACATAACTGGACATGGAAATGTATGCAGTTATAATTTGTGAATTTGTGAATAAGGCATCACGAGGGGTACAAATAAATACAGTTTGAATACCTTCTTCAAGTTGGCCTTGACAGGTGAAGTGGATAGAGTGAGGGCCTTAGAAAAACAATCCCAACTGACCTGGCTTCGGAAATTCACAGTCCTCAGCGACAGCACTCTCTTTAAAAGATCAAGGGAAGTGTGGAAAGCAAAGTTTATAAATACTGTAGACTCCCTTTAAAAGCTCAAAGGGAGTGTGGCAACCTGTTTGTCTTATCAGATGTGGGGTTCATCAGAAGTGCCCCTAAGAAATGCATGCTAACATTTTGATGGACGATGGGAGGTGAAATGTTAAGGCCAGTGTACTGTGCGATGTCAGTGCACGTTAAAGAACCCCAGGTGGTCAAAATTTCCAGAGCCCTCCACTATGGCATTTCTCATAATCATTTTTATTTTTTTTAATTCAAAATACCCCTAAAGGCCCTCGACGAGGGTATTACATAGGGGGACATTTAACAATAAATTGGAAAAATAACAGAGTGAGAGAAACGGCAAAAAAACAATTGGCTGGTATACATTGACAATTGACAATTGGCTGGTATACATTCAGTCAGAAAAAAAAACACCAACAACAACAACGACAAAGAAATAAATGCAAACTACAACCTACTTGAAATTAGAAACTGAAGTAACTATACACAAGTGGTAATAAAGGCTAAAAGTGCAAGCACAGAAGGAAGTAACCGAATGCCTACGCAAACAGGGTACATGAAATACACAATATGTACAAGGAGGTACACAGAAGCTTACAAAAGGGATAAGCTAAAAAAAAGAAAGTGAAAGGAAATGAATGAGGTAGGACACCACGTTTAGGCAATACGCTCAGTGCGTAGAAGATCTTGAAATTTCGTTATGTTTTTTTCGGTAGCTACGTGCGATGATAAATGGTTCCATTCAATGATAGTGCGTGGTATGAAAGAACTAGCGAAACGATGAGTGTGACATATGGCCCGTTTGACTTTGTACTGGTGATCGCGGCGAGGAAAAATGACTGCAGGGGGCTGAAAAAAATCGTCAGAAAGAATTGAATGATGGTATAGTTTATGAAAAAGCGAAAGGCGAGCTACTTGGCGACGATGGGATAAGGGTTCAAGTTCAGCGTGATCTCTTAGTGCAGTGATGCTTGAATGACGTGAGTAATCTGAAAAAACAAAACGCACAGCACGGTTTTGCAAGGATTCAATATTCTGGATAAGATAGGCTTGAACTGGTTCCCAAATAGCTGAGGCGTATTCGATTTTAGGTCTAACGAGTGTTAAGTAGGGCGAGCTTACGTATATAGGGAGGGGCATTTTTTAGAGAATGTTTGATAAGACCGAGTGAACGATTAGCTGAAGCAAGGATGACGTCAATGTGATAATGCCACGTGAGATCTGATTGAAAGTGAACACCAAGGTATTTATAACTACTACTAAGAGTTAAGGGGAGACGTGGCAATGAAAACTATCTTTGTTATTTATGGGTATAAACTGATGAAATTTGGTACACTGATGTAGTTTGTTAGGGTGATATCTTAAATGAAATCGGTTTTAAGCTACCTATCATAGTTTCTGAGTTACATCACTTTATACACCCTTACAGTCACCCCCTAATTAATCTGTTAATTAGACAAAATTTCAGTACCATTTTTACTTAAGCATATACACTAAGGCCCACTGTGTGCCTTAAAGCTGTTCGTTGATTTTTTTTGTGTCCAAATCAGTACAGAAAAAATTTTTGAAATGTCCTTGACATATTTTCTTACTAACAACTTTTGCATAAATACAATTATAAAATTTTGTGTGATGTGCAGATAGAAATGAATAGCTTTACGGCGCTCACTAATGTTTCAGGATCTAAGTGAAAAAAACAGAATGAATTTAGCTTCATTAGTTATGAAATGGCACTGGGGTGACTGACAGCAACTGCTCAAAAAATGGAAGCTGAGAAAACGGAGCTCGAAGTTTTACTTCATGAAAACAGTCAAATGTTAACTTTGAGCAGCTAACTTCTTTCTCGCTTTTGCTGGTTGTATTTTTTGTTGGAGAAACACGATGGTGTGACTATCCTCAGGTTCAATCTCGGCTTTTTACGATGATTCCAAGATGGCGGCACTTTCAGAAGCCCGTTTTTCTTGTGGTTTTGGATGACAACACATAGATAAAGTGACATTTTCCCTACTCCTACAGCGTATTTCATTATAATATTCCACTGCATGGTAAAAGAAGGTCTGAGGATCACGAAAAAAAATAAATTGAAAAATGAAAGATTTTGACCAAATTGAGCATTCCCATTGCCACGTCCCCCCTTAATTCGGCATTATTTAAAACGTAAGATGTTGGTATGCGGGCATTATGTAGGGTAAATGACATTAACATATTGTGGTTTTGGGACGTTAAACCCCAGAAATCAATCAGACCACTCTTTGGGGCTGTCCTGCCCTTTATATGAGATGAGTGCCCATTAACAGTACCTTTAGGTGCCACTAACCAATTAAAATAAGCCAGCTAAGAGGGATATGAAACCATTGGTTAGGGTTTGGGTGATGTAAAAAGGAAAAAAGATGTGCAGCTGGGCAGGTCAGACTACACATGCCAGGTAACTGGTGGACACTCAATAGCGATGGAATGCATGCAAACAGGTGGGAAGCAGAGCTTATGCCAGCAAATAGCTTGGTAAGATTATGGAACTTGATGGAATCAGCTCATTCGAGATGGTCTAAATTGGGAGATCATCAAAAGAGGCCTTCAAGTCGCTGTATAGATAACTACGAACTGACGATGGTGGGGTTTACACTCGCCTATTTAAAAAGAAAAGTGTCAGAAGTGACAGAACTAACTGAAAATCATAAGCTCAGTGACACTGCGTACAAGCAGAATTCAAGAAGTATGTGCAGGAAATTTTTCTTTTTATTAGCGAAGGGCATTTGGTCTCTATTGAACTTGGCTCCACTTTAAAGATCCACTGCGGCAAAATCAACATAAGAGTTTAAATGTAATGTGACATTAGACGCCTTGCATAGAAAACTGCCCAAGTAAAATAGTAACTTTTTCTCACACGTGCGACTGGCCATCGACCATAGCTCGTGGATGTGCAGGAAATAAAGGATTGACAGACAAGTGATGCACCTAGGCAACATAAACATAACCCTTATCAGATCTAACCAGTATCCCAAGACTGCAGCAAGATATTCCATGGTTTGATGGAGGGCTGTAATTTATTGAGATTCCTTTGATCTTTTCATTATCTGTAAATTGGCTTGAACTGAATGATATATTTATGTGTGTGCTTTAAGAGACATGCAAGTCACAGCATGGGTTATTCGTGCCACACAGGGTGAGGTGCAAGATTTCCACAGAAAGCACTGAATATTCAGCGCATGTTCATACCCATTTCTCCAACAAAAAATACAACCAGCAAAAGCGAGTAAGAAGTTAGCTGCTCAAAGTTAACATTTGACTGTTTTCATGAAATAAAACATTGAGCTCTGTTTTCTCAGCTTCCATTTTTTTAGCAGTTGCTGTCAGTCATCCCAGTGCCATTTCATAACTAATGAAGCTAATTCATTCTGTTTTTTTCACTTAGATCCTGAAACATTAGTGAGCGCCGTAAAGCTATTCATTTCTACCTGCATATCGCACAAACTTTTATAATCGTATTTTTGCAAAAGTTGTTAGTAAGAAAATATGTTGAGGACATTTCAAAAATTTTTTCTGTACTCATTTGGACATAAAAAAAAATCAACGAACAGCTTTACAGCACACAGTGGGCCTTAGTGTATATGTTTAAGTAAAAATGGTACTGAAATTTTATCTAATTAATCGATTAATTAGGGGGTGACTGTAAGGGTCTATAAAGTGATGTAGCTCAAAAACTATGATAGGTAGCTTAAAACCGATTTCATTTAAGATACCACCATAACAAACTACATCAGTGTGCCAAATTTCATCAGTTTGTACCCATAAATAATAAAGATAGCTTTCATTGCCACGTCCCCCCTTAAGAATGTCGAAGTCTTGACTCAAAAGCAAAAAATCATTGCTGCTTAGCTGCCATGAAAAACGACTTGCTGTGTTTGCATTGAAGCCGTATGTTATTAGCGTAGTTACATATTAGTGCTAGTGTACCTTTACTGGGACCATGTGACAGAGATGGCTCAGGTGCAAGAGGAACTTGCTTCCTTTCCTTTGGACTGGGGTCACCATCAAAAACAGTTGCTCCAGACATCCAATGATACACACCAAGGAAGCACCTCATGGATGTTTTCTTATTCACTAAAATGCACTTTCATTCACGACACTTCACCCATGAGACAAGAATTCCCGGCAACTGTGGAGGTCGCTCAATATGGAGAGTAAAGTTCCTTAATAACACAATCTGTTTCATCAGATCGCTACATATTCCCTACGTCAGGGTACAGCGAAGCGCTCGCACGTGTGCTGTCCGAGCAGGGAATAAGAGTAGCACACAAGCCAATTTCCACGCTTGGCCGTTTCTTTCGCACCCGAAAGACAGGCTGCCGAGGGAGAGAGCGCAAGGTGTGATTTACTCCATTCCTGGTTCGGATTGCGGGCGTCGTACGTGGAAGAGACGAAGAACTTCCCAGAGAGGCTACGTCAGCACAGGAACGATGTCCCCAAGTTCGACAGACAAAGGAGTGCATTAGCTGACACAGCGAGGTGCACGACCACCGCATCGATTTTGACAACTCCCGCGTCCTCGACTTGGAAACCAGTTTCAAAAGCGGCTATTTGTGGAATCATGGCACATTCAGGCGACACCTGCAAACGTGAACTGGTCTGCAGGTGCAATGCCAAGTGTCTATTTAGCGGACTCCGGCACCTGATTCAACATTAACATGACCCCCTCGGCTTGAAGAACGGGAAAAAAAAAAAGAGAAAGTGAGAAAGGAAGGAAGAGAGAAGAAAGAAGGCCTTATAAGCACTGCTGCTGTCTGGTGCCCTCCAGTCACCCCTGAAGAAGGGTCCGAGTGGGACCCGAAACGTCGGGTTTTTTAATGTTTAGAAGTAAATGTTACTTTTAAATGATTATAATTTGGTTGGCGTCCCCCTGTTTTCACCTTTAATTTCGTCCCAACCAGACAGATCTCTGTCAAGTGTTCACCTTTAAATCATTACGTCTTGACTTCGGCCCAGAGACAGCAGTGTCTGCCAAACACTACGTTAACACCTCTCGCAGTATCGCAGTGTTCAAGACGCACCTAGACTTCTTCTCCGCGTGCCGGGACTGGAACCTAGTGCCTCGGAGTCTCCGCATCAAGCCTCTCATACACACCAGTGAGGGGCACAGAGTATTGGCCCAGGCCGAACGTCGCTTGGTGATCGCCCGTGTCCACGAATGCAGAGCAACGGTGAGAAAGTTGAATTTGGACTTATTCTTCCTTCGTCGGCAACTGGAGCACCGCCTGGGTGGACTCTTTCCCGCTGTGAACTCCTTCGCGTGCTCTGTCGCCTCGAGTGCAGCGGAGAAACAACGCGTCTCCCAAAGTAGGAAGCTCTCAGCACTTTTGCGGCAAAAACAGCCTCCAAACTCCGAAGCTTCGAAGTGTGTTTTCAACCTCTCGTCCAAGAAGTTGTCACTACCTGAGACCAGCGTCCTTGCCAAAGGCCACAGCTTCAATCTGTCGGGCAGTCGACCGCCCCTGGTAAAAATTGCGGCAGCTGTGGAGGACGGGGTCCGTCGTCTTGACTCCAAGGTCCAGGAATCAGTGAGGCTGAAGGCGATTGGCATCCTGGCACATGGCCTAAATAAAAAACGGCCATCCAATCTGTCTGCGGAGGAGAATCGAGCCCTACGAGAGCTGTGCGATGACCCCGCCATTGTCATCTTGCCTGCAGACAAAGGGAATGCCACCGTCGTCCTTGACCGGCAAGACTACGACCGCAAAGTGCAAGACCACCTTGAGAGTGACACTTATGTCAAATTAAAGAAGGACCCCACAGCACAGGTACAAAGAGACCTCAACAAGCTGCTAGGAGACGTGTTTGGGAAACACCCAGAGGCCAGAGCTCTACACCTGCGTTTGATGTGCAGAAACGGTAGTGCTCCTGGCTTCTACGGGCTCCCCAAGATCCATAAGCCCGGTGTTCCCTTGAGGCCGATTGTGGATTTCACATCTTCTCCACTTCGCGCCCTGTCAAGTTTTCTACACAAGACTTTGGCTCCTCTCGTGGGAAACACGCCGACCTACGTAAAGAACAGCAGCCATTTTGTTGAACTCCTGTCCCCTGTGTCTGTTTGCGAAGATGAATGCCTCGTGTCCTTCGACGTGGTCTCCCTGTTCACAAGCGTTCCCGTTCAGCTGGCGACGACCACAGCGCGGGAGGCACTAGAGCATGACAAGAACCTCGGGGAAAGAACAAGCCTGAGCGTCGACGAGCTGAGCTGCCTGCTGAACTTTTGTCTCAGCAGCACGTACTTCTCTGTCAACGGAGAGTACTACAAGCAGCGAACTGGGACGGCAATGGGTGCGTCGTGTCTGTCACAACTGCGAACCTCGTGATGGAAGCGGTGGAAGGAAGAGCATTGCAGTCGGCCGACATCACTCCGAAGATATTTTTGCGGTATGTCGACGACTGCTTCTGCATTCTTAAAACTTCTGCCGTGGACGCATTCACGGCCCACCTAAACTCAATAGAGCCGGCTATTCAGTTCACCGTGGAACGGGAAAAGAACAACTGCTTGCCATTCCTTGATGTCCTTGTGACAAAGGTGGATGGCATGCTCCAGTTCTCGGTGAACCGAAAGCCGACTCACACCGGTCGCTATCTCGACGCCAGCTCTAACCACCCTTTCCACCATAAAGCGGCGGTGGTTTCGGCTCTGCTGACCCGTGCACGGAGGGTCTGCTCTTCGGAGAATAAGCGGATAGAAGAAGAACAGGTGGTCAAAAGCGACCTTCTGAAAAACGGCTACACAAAAGCCTTCGTTGGAAAGGTTGCTCGCCGCCAGTCTAATCCCCGCCGACCCCTTCGAAAGGACACTGACCTGCCGCATTCCAAGCCCATACGCGTGTGTATTCCCTACGTTCAGGGTACCAGCGAAGCGCTCGCACGTGTGCTGTCCGAGCAGGGAATAAGAGTAGCACACAAGCCAATTTCCACGCTTGGCCGTTTCTTTCCGCGCCCGAAAGACAGGCTGCCGAGGGAGAGAGCGCAAGGTGTGATTTACTCCATTCCTGGTTCGGATTGCGGCGCGTCGTACGTGGGAGAGACGAAGAACTTCCCAGAGAGGCTACGTCAGCACAGGAACGATGTCCCCAAGTTCGACAGACAAAGGAGTGCATTAGCTGAACACAGCGAGGTGCACGACCACCGCATCGATTTTGACAACTCCCGTGTCCTCGACTTGGAAACCAGTTTTCACAAGCGGCTATTTGTGGAATCATGGCACATTCAGGCGACACCTGCAAACGTGAACCGGTCTGCAGGTGCAATGCCAAGTGTCTATTTTAGCGGACTCCGGCACCTGATTCAACATTAACATGACCCCCCTCGGCTTGAAGAACCGGGAAAAAAAAAAAGAGAAAGTGAGAAAGGAAGGAAGAGAGAAGAAAGAAGGCCTTATAAGCACTGCTGCTGTCTGGTGCCCTCCAGTCACCCCTGAAGAAGGGTCCAAGTGGGACCCGAAACGTCGGGTTTTTTAATGTTTAGAAGTAAATTTTACTTTTAAATGATTATAATTTGGTTGGTGTCCCCCTGTTTTCACATCCAATGATACATACCAAGGAAGCAGTCCCTGGATGTTTTCTTGTTCACTAGATGTACCTTCATTCCCAACACTTCAGACACGAGACAGGAATTCCTGGCAACTGTGGAGGTCACTCAATACAGAGAGTAAAGTTCCTTAATATAACAATCTGTTTCATCAGATCACTACAATCATGGTGCAATTTAGACTAATGTCTTTTGTTTGTTCCTGGAATGCTTGAGATACACAATATGCACATCTGAAATGAGAAAACTGCACTGACTGGACAATTCCTGTTTTATGTTGCAGTAGCCGTCAGAGAGTAAGACATTGCTACTGTATCCTATTGGAAGTAGCCTGTGCTAATGCATCCAATACGATTCATGCAGTGCCATCAGTGGAAAGAAAATTATGTTACTTTTGATGGCCACCACCAGGCGTTCTTCTTGGAACTGGAGCATCTGGTAGATGAAGCCCTTGCCTTCTTCACCCACAATGTTCTTGGCAGGCACACGGACATCCTCGAAGAAGATCTGTGCCGTGTCTGAGCAGCGCTGGCCGAGCTTCTTAATGTTCCGTGCCACCGTCACACCTGTGACACGGTTAAACAAGCCACTTTAAGAAACAAGACCTCGACGCTTTTTCAAAAAGGTACTAGGTGCGGCACCATGCCTTTGTCAAATGTGCACCAAGGGTTCTTGCACCAGGTACAACAAAGTTCATCCAAAGAAATATTGACTTGCTATTACGTTAATTAGCATAACTATTAAATAGTGCTACGCACACAACACAGCTCCTTTGTTACTGCCATAAGAGCAAGCATTCAGCCAAGTTGGTGAAGATACATGCTGGAACATTGAATGGTGCAATAAACATAGACTAAAGTAAGATTAAAGGTATTGCACTGGTGTTGTGTGCTTTTAATTTTACTTTTGTCCACACTTACTGCGCTGCTTAAACTTCCAGCATATAGCCTGCTTGCTTTCATTACAATTAAAAGGTGGTAACTTTAACAAGATTCTGCAAACTCCACCAGTTTGTCTGATGCTTAACATACTGATTTAAGTAGGGGCACCCACCCCTCTTGACCCCCCCCCCCCTTTTTTTTTTTTCAGGACTGCTGAGATGCTGACACAACACATAAGCTTCCCACCTCTTTGCTCCCCTGAAGGAAGTCACTTGTGGGCTCGCTCCCCCCATGACTAAAATAATCCTGAATTTAAGATTGAAAAGTCTGTACATATTTTATTATATGGTATGACATGTGGGCATCACTACAGACTGCAGTGAGCCACCAAACCAATATCTCAGCCATGCCTGTTTCGGGACGTCACTGATGTGATGCGAGGAGCCCAACTCATGAGCTGCTCACCAGGTGTCTTGAGGGGAAGGCAGATGAGTGACTTAGTCTTGTGCGGGGGTCCCTCTGTGCGTGTGTTGGCCAGCAGGGCCATCCAGTCAGCCTGGCAGCCATTGGTGATCCACATCTTTCCCCCGTTGATGACCAGGTCATCTCCTCGTCGGACAGCTGTCGTCTTGATGCCTGTGAAATGTGGGTGAAAGGAAAGGAACAGCAATATTCACGTGGCACTTTCTTTTGCAGGGGCTTCAGGAACAGCCGTTAGAAGCATCCTGGCCTCCATTCTATACTCAGCAAAGTTCCTCCTTGATAGGGTAGCAGAAATGACACCACAAAGAGACACAAACAGAGATCTGGTAGCTGCAAAATGCTGCTACTGTATGCTTGATGGACTACCTCAGCTTAATCTCATAGGTGCATTTTTAGCACTAGATCACTGGGTAAGAAAAACTTAGAGAGAACAGCTATGCAATATTGCTGAGACTTTGTCTCCATAAACAAAGCTTTAACACACAGTAGGAACTTCCAATGAGTACGATGCTGATGCTGATCAAATGGATGCTGAAGCGATATAGGCCTTTTTCCATGAAAGCAGTGTGAACAGAAAAGTGATCCCCCCCAATCCTGTTCTTTTAATTGCACTGCACAAAAGGCATTCAAAAGGAGCTGCTAAATCCAGGCTAACGAATCAATTAGACAGACTCACTGGCAACATCCGAGCCACTCTCTGGTTCGCTGACACCCACGCATCCAACAATGTCACCAGCAATCGACGGGGCCAAGAACTGGGCCTTCAGCTCGTCACTGCCAAAACTAACACGCCACGAAAGCACACTAAAATGACTTTCATGCAGAGCGAGAAAAGTGGCAGTACCTTAGGTACAGTGTATAAGGTGGTTTTATTTTCTTTTCTCTTATAGGCAATCTGCCTGAGGCAAACCACCACCACCTCGGCACCGCCTTTCTCTGCGCTTTCTGCAAGCTGCGACTGGGCACTACAAAAAAACGGCTCCAAATAATTAACCACGGTGTCTGCAGCAAAAGATACTTGTAGGTGTGGTAGGAGGCCTATTAGCTACCATGGGAATTCGGCTGCATGCCTCCGCCGCCAATCATTATCGTCACCTACGCTAGCTCATGGCACGCACCGCCGGCTTGTGGCTGAGTGCCTAGAGCGGCATCCGGGCAGCCGGCGTTGGGCTACGGACTAGTAAATATCATTCTTGTGATGGCTCTTGTGCCCATCTCTGGGAACCTCAGCTGGCCAGAGGCTGAGAAGCCATGGCCCTGAGCCCACACTACTTATTGCAACTAAACAAACAAACAAAAAAGTGTGAAACTTGTCCATCAGTACACCTCAGCTTACCATCAAACAAGTCCATAGGCAAGCACCACTATTCAAATACCTGGCACGGATTGCACGATGTATCACTTCTTGTCCTGTATGTTATCTCTCTCTCTTTTCCACGTTCGAGGTACTGAGTTACTCATTCTTCACACAATAATGCTACAAAATAGTACGTATACACTGATGATAGAACTTTTAAAAAACAGAGCAGGTAAACAATGACGCCATTACATAACCTGGCCAGGGCACCCTCTCCTAGAGTCTTCTTTTTTTTTTTTAATTTGTACTCTTGCAAAGCAATGCAAGAGAATGCTTCATCGTACCATTTTCCTTAGAAGTAGTATGAGGTATTCCTGTTTTCTTTTTCACATAAGTATGTATAGTAAGCAGTTGTGTGACATAGAATGACGTGCATTTCAGACAATCAATATAGTGTAGTCATTTATAATGCGCATCTTCTTCACCTGTACATTATTGTCAGCATTATACCTTGCCGCAACCTCTTCATCGCCTGTGAGCCATCATCATCATCATGTATGGGCTGCTCTAGTTAGCTGCTGCGAAGATACCGGCCCGAATAAATGTTATGCACCAAAAGACATCATAATAATACGATGTACAATGTATATTAATTCTATCACGTGTCAGATATGCAAGACAAAATTCTAGAAAAAACACGGAACATTTAATCATAACAGCAAACCACTGTGGCTTACGTACTTGGTGAGGGCAGGGGTACACATATCCGTGTGAACCAGAATCCCTGAAATGATGCCGCCACAGTTGATGGCAGACAGCTCCTCTGCAAAGGCTACTGTGAAGCTGTAATCTAGACCGAGACCTCCATATTCTGAAAAGAAGCAAGACTTGTTTGTGCATTCAGATATTTACAAACATGTCCATTCGTGGCTATAATCATAGATTGACCAATTAGTGTTTCTGAAGTTACTTTTCTCTTGAAACACTGTCAAGCTAGATTGTTGAGCAAAACAATCAAGCCAATCATACTTTCTGGTGCATGAGGAAATGGGGCAAGTAATGTGTCCTAGTAAAGACTGGAATAATAACTGATATAATAGCACACCATTAGAACTATTCTTCTTGGGTCACAGAGCACAGCGGATGGCCATTTTATGAATAATAGCAAGTTTCCAAGATACCTCAATGTTCAAAGAACCTTCTATACACCTGTCTGTATAGATTATGTGTACAAACAAGTACAATGTTCACTTCACAGCATAAGGCTGCATAACCAAAACTACCATTGGCACTGACTATAGAACAGTTAGCTACTGCTTTGGTGATCATAAATGTAGATGCTAATTTACTCAGAGATTTTTCCATATTATAATTTATTATCAGACATGGGCGTCAGGATGATTTTGTCTTGACGGAGGCAAACGCCTTGCATCACAGCAAAAAGGGGCGGAGGGAGGGGATGGTGGTGGGGAGTGCAACCCCCTGCCATCACCTATGTTATCAAAGGGAACAGCGGAGACACTCTCCTCCTTTGCCTCAGCTAACAACCCTAAGTGGTGTACCTTCCCTTCACTCTCCCACTTGTCTTGTGCCAGGACATGCTCTGCCTTATATATTTTTTATATTTTCCTTTCTCTTTTTGCTTCATGAGTGTTCTGTCATAGACAGAGTGCAATCCCTGTTGTTCAAAGGGACACTAAGGGCTAATACTGCCTTTAGTGTCCCTTTGAGATGCAGAGGACGACGCTTTGCACTGCGTGTGCTAAACATCATCACTACCACATCCTAGAAACTGTGATACGTGACATTTGTCGAATGCATGCCACCAACACGAACCAATTTGGAGGTGGCGCTAAAGTGGCTGGCCTCTCAGGGCAGACACAATAGTGTGTGCTTTATTCACTCCGCAGCGTCAGACATGTGGCGAGGGTGTCATGCTGGCAGTCATTCTCCTCTCCTAAAATTCTGGCTTCATGCCTCTTGAAGCACTTTAGTCTCTGCCAATATTGTACCAAGTTGAAAAATTCTTGCGCTAGAGTGCTCCCTACTGGGCAATTAAGAACCTACAGCACACAGGCGAAATTTGTCACGTAGCTTGGTGAGTAGAAAAAAAAAAAAAACGGTTCAATTCGAGATGGCATACACAATATATACTACTGGCCGCATCATCTGGATCCTTGGCCTTTGTGGCTAGTATTGGGATCCATAACTGTTCATGAGAGAACTTTCAGGGGCCAAATTCATAAATCTTTGTAATGGCCACCTTTATGGTTAATTAGAAACCATATTATAGGCAAACATCCATTTGTCTCCATGCAACACGGCCCCATCCTTTTGGTGTATGAGCACAAGATATTGGCCTCAAGATCAATTAACAGGTGGCAGTACCATCACCACGTTAGTGTGGATTGGCGGTCGGTGGCGCGCATTGAAATGTACACATCGGCACAATGCTTTGAGTGGTTTGTGGCAACTGTTAGCTGAATGAAAGCACTGACTGCAGTCAAATGGTTACATAAATGTGCTCCAATGTCACGTTAGTGCTTGAAGCACGTAGACGTTCATATTACGTTTGAAAGAAGCATAATCTGCTATACCACGAGGCGCTGGCATCACCCAGCCTCACAGTCTGATTTCCTCAGCATTTCTCACTTTTTTTCTTTGGCCATATTTATGTTATGTTTTGTCTACAATGTTGGCATTGGTGTTAGTTCTTGCACATTTTTCACATTGGGCTACAGAAAGACAAAAGGCTGTTACTGTACATTCACTTAAAGTAGCAGCTTGTGTACCTTACACGAGTTACAAATACATTAGGGAGCAAAAACATATGTTCTGAAAGCAAAAAATAAAAAGGAAAATTGAAGAAGCTGGTCGATTTGAAGTTTGACATGGTTTGTTTTGCTAGGCTTTACTTGGCCTTTCTGGGTCTTGCTAAGTTTTGCAAGGTCTCACTTGGCAACCTATTTAGTCTTAGCTCAATTGGGCTTGCCTCAATTAGTCATAACTTAATTAGGCCTGTCAACCTAACCATACTTAACTTAAATAGCTTAGGCTTGACTTAATTAACACCAGCTTGATTAGACTCGATTTAATTAGCATTAGCTTAATCAGAGTCGATTTAAATATTACTGGCTTAATTAGGCTAGGCTCAGTTAGCCTTAACTTGAACATGTTTGGCATAATTAGTCCTAGTGTAGTTAGGCTTGGCTTAATTAGTGCTAGCCTAATTATACTTGCCCTGTCTTAATTAGCATTAACTATGCTTAACTTATTTTGATACACATAGCTGGGCATGACTGCTATGGTGCCATGCAGCTCAGAGTTTTATGACAGAATACAGTGCAAGCACTATTTTCCATCATGCTAACAATGCCACAATAACATTTAACTTATATTAAACACCAGGCTGCTGTGTAATGCACGATCCTCATGTAATACACTGCTTATTCCTTTTTGGCAAACAGTTCAAGTGCCTAAGTGCCAGAGCTCACTTGTGAGATGGATACTTCCTCCTTAATGGTACCAATATTGTATCATAGACACAATGAGCACAATGAAAGCTCACCACAGAACCACTAAGTGACAGTCCAGCTATTATACAGCAATTAACAAGTACGTCGTGACATAAGTGTGTGTGTCAGATTATTGTTTTTCTTTACCAATGACAGATATTTGTGTCCTCTCACATCAGCTCATTTGTATTGCCATAAAACCACATATCGCAATTCAACTGCACTTTGTTGTATGCTTGAAAGACCCGGCTGCAGCTAAACTGAAATAATTGCGCCAGACCAGGCGTGTGACAATGGGCCGGGCATGCTCTCGGCACATGTACTCAGTGATCCTAACAAACAGGGAAGTCTGCAGCGCAAGGCTAAATACTTTTGTGTAGTTGGATAAGAATACATGCAAGCCTTTAACACTGCTACAACAGAAGGAGCGAACATTCTGGAGGCTATGCATGATGTATGCACGTATGTAAATGCACAGTGGCTAGCAGATGACGCGAGGAGCCATCCACACTTAGGAGCTTCGTCTGTTTGCCGCTAGGTGCCGACTCTGTCCGACCTCGAAGCCAATAGGGAGAGAAACAGTTTACCAACCACATTACCAGGTCTGTAAGTGCCCCTTTTTGTTACTGTAATAGTATCAAAAGCTTAAACCAATTTAGTGCAACCCACAACAATTTTTGATTACCTGGTAGTGGTAAGCTCTAACCACCACCGTGACTCTAACTTACTATGCAGAAGCCTTCGCTCAATAGTGTCGTGAATAATTTACCCAAAAAGAAAAGCTTTATGCGATAAGCCCACACATCAAGTAGTTCTGCAAAGCAACTTCACCAGTGCTAAAGGAACTACATAGCACAAGGTTACTTATAGTGTCACGCACAGACAACACAGGCCAAAGCCATGGAGCACTGCGGCATCCGATCTCACCCACAGGGCGCGTGATTCCCAGCACTCCCACCTCAGCCAATTTCTTGAACACCTTGTGTGCATCGAACATGCCATCTGCCTCCCATTGGTCCACATACGGGTTGATGTCCTTGTCGATGACCTGTGTCAAGGGCATGTAGAATTGTTATCCTCTACTCATCAATGAGAATAAGCCGCAAATAGTGAGGGCAAGCGGCAGAAGAGAATTTTTCTTAATGCATAAAAACAATGTGGTATGAATCTGGCTGAGTTGACCTCTCAGAAATGTACAAAATGATAATTATTTTAAAGAAAATAGGTCATTTAACTCGGCACTAAATTAGGTATGTGCACAAGCAAAATGGTTAGCACTTTCATTAGCGTTTTTCACTGTTGCATGCAATGCATATAAAAGGTTCTTCATTATGGTGAAGAACCAAATTATCACTCCTTTTTGCACCTCAGAGAAGTCTTATAGAAAGTGACTCCTTTCCACTGATGTTCACCCTTTCAATACTAGCATTACATAGATAATGAATTTTGCTTCGCTTTGCCGACCAAGTTATCAAGATATTTCATATCAATATATTTTTATAGATGAAGTAGAGAGGTGGGCATGCTTGAACACTGTCAGCTACTCCATAAGTTTAATATTATTCAACATATGAACATATGTGCTCACTTTTAGCTTAACACTCAAGCAGGTACCAGCGCCTAGCATAATGTATACAACGCCTGTCTCCCTCGAGTAGCCAAAAATTAACTGCCTTCTAAATTCGAATAGACCCATTTCAGTACAACAATGGCTTACCGCATTTCCTGCTTACATAACTTTGTATTGCAAGTCTTGGCTGAAACCTTGAAAGGCCATTTAACCACCTTAGGTGCATTCACATAATAGTGACACACATTTGACTAATTTTTCTGCAAGGGCATGTACGCAAGAAGTATTAAGAAAGGGTGACAATAGACCAGGACAAAACACCAAGCAGCTCTAGGATAGGCACAGAAAATTTTAAAATGCATATGTATTTGTTAGTCAACTGGGTTTTGCAAGTCCAGAAGAATCTCATCACGCTTTCAGAGAAGCACACCTTGTGCACTAAAAGCTGTGCTATTTTTTTTAAAGACCAGATAGCATGGTAAGCAAGAGATCAATAAGGACATGTGTATTGGTTCTCTTCCTTCATGTGGCTTCATTTGAAAACATAAAATACCTACAAGTGAGGAGTTTTATATGTTTGTCCTATGGCTGGTGAACAGCTTTTTTTACCGCTGCATGGCACTGTTAGTCATACACAAAAACCTTGAGTGTCTGGCTGCCAAACAAAAGAAAAAAAATTTCTCAGTGGCTTCTCAGTGGATAACTGCATCCCAATTTTACACTAGATATAATGAACACACACGAGCACAATATGCCTGTAAACAAATGTATATTATGCTAATTTTAGTAACTACACAATTGTACAATAAAAAAAAAATTGGACAGGGGCAGGCCTCATGAAGCGTAAGACAGACAACTGGTAGATATTTAGAACAATGAAATAGATACAAAGGGGTGGGAGTTTACAGCCAAGAATGGCTACAAGTTAGATGGTACAATGAAATTAAAATGCTTCTTGGCATAACATGGAATCTGGTCATGCAGGATAAAGTAAACTAGAGATCGTTAGGAGAGGCCGTCATCCTGCAGTAGATACAAGTATGGCTTAGAATGGCGAGTACATACTTTGCCTAACATTCAAACGACAAATAAAATTGACATATGCAGAAAGATCAGTGCTTAATCATGTTCAGTGAATAAAAGCTGGTTGCTCTTTTAGCAATGTCTCATTGTCAACTGTCATCTCATTAACATTACAGCCTTCTGTCTTTCTCTCTCTCTGTCTGTCTATCTTCCTTTCTTTCTTTATATTGGTAATACACAGTGACCAACATACACAGTACTTCTTGTCATTACTTATACCATCTACTTTAAGTACAGAAATAAAGACAGTCAATGAGGAATTCTATAGGTAAGTTCATGGCACAATTTACAAGCCAGTAGAAATATTAAGAGCGGAGCTTTTCAAGCCGAGCGAAATGTGTCCAGTCAGGACAAAAATGATCATCAACACGAAGTATGTGTCTCTGCACTTCTATGAAATGCACGGCATGGGAAGCATCAACCTCAAGTTTGCGCAGCGCTGTCCGCCACCAAGGCGGAGAGAGGCCGAATGGCCGGTCGCTCTGGTGACCACGGTCACGTGTGTTTTGCATTGTACGCATGGAAAGCTTGTTTCTGATGGCTCTTATCTAGCGTTTTTCATCTAGTGGCTGCCACTTAAGGAATAGCTGAGAACTTCCCATGAAAATTTATCATTTCCCTGACAAGTGGTGCGATGAGCAGACGGCAAGCATGGATTACAGCACATCGGAACATGAAGTGATGCTTGCATGCAATCTTGTTATCCTAATGTCATTTTTGTCACATAAGGTATCATCAATCATTAACAGGGGCAAATGTGATGAACCGAAAACGGAACCGAAAACATGAACCGAAAACGCATGCCGTAAATACCACGTACGCACTTTACACTGCGAACACTGTGCGCTGGCTGTCTAAGTCAACCAGGTCATGTACCATTTTTTTTTTAAATATGACAGCAGTGGTACACATTGGCTCCATATACTACACTTTAAATATAATACCCTAAGTACCACCGCTGCTTTCCTGAACTGGTGGAATTAAGTTTTTCATTACTGCTCAGTGCAAAATTTAAGTAGCTGCATGTTCATACCGAACATGTTTATGCCAGCCATGCAAGTGCGCATGCCATGGATGGTATACAACTGCTGCTTTAGGGGAGTAGACCAAGTAGCTGCAGAGAGAAGCAAAGTGGCAATATAACCAGCAAAAGTTTTGGGACGTATTTTGCTGCTTTCATCATCAAAATAATAATAATAATAATAATAAATTACAGCAAACCAGGACACATGAACGATAAAAGTGGTCCTTTCGTAATGCTGACCAAATGGGCTTTTAAGAAAACCAAGTCGCAGTGGGCATAAAAGATTATGCTGCCTGCATTGTAATGCTGACAAAATGAATATCAAAACCAATGAAGGCACCATTAATTGGATGATAAGACTTTGCTGTCTTCCTAGGCAAATCTAGGCAGGAGCAAAACTTGTATGTGGCCGTCAGCACTGCGTATCGTAATGCAGCCAGTGACTGGACAGGTAGAAGTAAATGTCAACCGTTAATATTAAGCACATAACGAACTTGAAATCTGTTCTAGCTTTTAAGCATTGCGATTTCTAGTGAAGCACACACACACACATGCACACATGGAAATTCATGGTTTCTTGGCCTGAGCAGACGCCACCACTGTAAAGAAGATGCATCTTGTAGGCCTTATAAAAACATGAACTGCACACTTTCCTCTAGTGTCATGAAACTAGAAATGCAGGTAATGTAGTCATTCACTTTCGACACGCACTTGGTGGCCACGAAAACGGCACCGTCTTCAACGACTGACTAGGTCCTCTTATTGCAATCTATCAAATGTTACAATACGTTGAGACTGGCAGTGCAAAAATGTTTTTAAATGCCCCAAATGTTCCCAAAGCTCCCATGCAACCGACACACGACACAGCATGAGCAACCACACACGTGCGCCTCGGTGGCCGCAAGAACAAGCTGGCGCACTCACAGGAGGAAAGGGGAGTGAATGGAAATCATACCAGCTGCCAAAACAGTGCTTTTCGGACACCACGGTACAGCGTCCTCCGTCCCAGCTTGGGAAGCCTATCTACACACGCACTTCTTTCTTCTCTTGCCTTCATGCCCTCAGCCCACATTAGACAGATGTGTTCAATAGCATAGCATGGATTGGTTTAGTAGAGCAAGAGGTGGGAAAGAGAGGCGAGGGTGAGGAGGAATTACATAAGGATGACGAAGAAGGAGGAGGAACAGGATATTACAAACGGATGTTGCCTGCCAATTTGAACCCACACGTGACCCAAATCACGTAACATGACATGACAGCTAATCACATGACATGTTTCCACTCCTAGTCCAGCGATGACTAGTGCAAGCTGCACAAATTTTTATATGGTAAATACTTTGCTTGATACAGTCTGACCGTTACCACTTCTGCATTAGCGCTACAGCATTTTATCTCTCGCAATATGAACTTGAACTTAATTTCGAATCTACACAAGCTACAGATAACAGGAACGCATACAAAAAGCCACATAGGCTTGACTAGGTCGGTGTCCCTTTCTGGCAACAAGCAGAAGACGTGCAAAAGCAAAAACTACAATGCATGTACACAGAAAAAAAATATACATACATAAAAACATGGGTAGAAATTAACTGACATGAATCCGAAAAAATGTGTTCCTTGCAACTTTCAGACAAAAAGAAACAATACAATACAGGTAACTTAAAGCACTTGTACCTTAGCATCGCTCTAATGAAGATACAAAGTTTGATAATGCACCACCATGCACTTCCAACATAACATGCATGTTCATCAACAATACAAGTAAAGCAGAATAAGAGAATGAAGGACCGGTACATGCACATCCTTAGAGAGAGTAAACATGGCAATCAATGAGGAGAGTCAAGTAAAGATGGCAAGGCATAATGCAGCATTTGGTTTCCATAATTTGTTCTAGAATGTGGAACAACCACACCAGGTTTCTCTGTTATGTGTACTGAACATGCTCGAGTTTAACGTTAGCCTTGAGTGATGCTCAACAAAACCCGCGCTAGTTTTTCTTTTTGTTAAAAACCGTTTTCGCGAAATCGTATTGTACAGTGACGTTATTGGCGAATATGTAACCGGCCAAAAATGGGATCATATAATAAAGAAGTGGACCTGGGCAGACCATGAAGCTTAAAACAGACAACTGGTAGTTATCACAACGCTGATAGTTATCGCAACGCTGATGACGGTCGTTTCCCAGCAAGGGAAACAGCAAGGAAATAAGTTGGCGCTTTACCTTGCGAACGCTCCGCCGGAGTTCATCGTGTTGTTCTGTGAAGAACGTCGCACAACACCGAACTTCTTGTCGGGTCGTAGAAAGGAGGACAGGGACACTTTGAGAGAGTCTTTGAAAGCGGCGCGATAACCTCAATACTTGCATCGTGGAGCTGTGCGCCGAATGTCGGGAACAGCAACGAACAGGACAACGGAGAATGCGAAGTGGCGCGTCGTTGAACCGACGAAAGCGTAACCATACCTCGTAAAATCAACAGAGAGTGTAGTTCACTGTACAAAAAACTGCTGCAAGACGCCACACCAGCTGATCAACACCCAATTAAAAAGTTTCGGAAAGTTTTGGATTGGCTCGTCTTGGATTTCCCCGTATTTTGCGCGATCATACAGTGTTGCCAGTGCTCACAAAACTGCACTGTCCCAATTTAGATAATTTTTACGTAGGTAGAACAAGACACGGACATCTCGAAACCAGATGGATCCATTCTTAACGCACCACCAAACATTACGAAAGACGCGTGAGCGACTCTTTGCTACAGTGACCATTTACATTAACTCTGAAAACTGAAAACAGCTCACAGGCGTTTTCCCTTAATTCTTCACCCCCCTCCCCCACTCTTTTACCTTTCCTCTTCCATTGTACTGATCGTTGCCTTCTCCTCTTCGTCAACACTGTCTTTCGCCTCCTATTCATCGTCCTCGTATTGTTTTTTTTCCTCTTCTTGTACTTTGTCATCACCTTCACCTTCTACTTTTGCCGAATTTCTTCTCCTCTTTCATCATCGTCTTCTTCCTTCTCCTCTTCCACCATCTTTTTGTCAGCACCTTCCTCCTCCTTTTCTCTCGTCTTCGTCGGTTACACAAAAGCCCCCCCATGCGTAAAGCGGCAGTAGACAGCCAACAGATGACAAACATACGAGATGATACACGCACTAAAACCGTCGCTGAGAGCACAAGGTGCTCAACCATGTGGGAAGCCCCAGGCATGGATTTTTTTTTTTTCTTTTTCTTATGTGAACATGTTCAAAGCAGTGGGAATGCCTGTTGGCCAGTCAGGCCCTATGTCAATCAGATCCTTCCAATCGCCAGGGTTAGGCTGGCTGTCAAGACGCACGGCTTCCCAGAGCGAGGAAACCACTCATCAGCTATTCATTCATTCGATATTGCTAGCAGCAGTTACAGACAACAGTGGCGGCACCATCACCATAAAAGCCTGCTGTGGTAGTGAGCCCATAACAGCTTATGCTGAAAAAAAAAAAAGGAAACATGCATCACAGCCATCTCATATCAGCATAACAGTTACATCCTGAAGGAAGTACCACAATCACATCCGATACTCACCAAGGAACTTCACAAAATCTATAATAGAAACTCCATCGTCCTTGAACTAGCTGCTGACCATGGCTACAGTTTACTACAATTAATAAGTTTCGCAGATCTCCCTTCGGGAGCCATATGAATTAGCACTACATCATGACTATGCCAGGATCCATGGCACATATGAATAGTGTCAGCTACCTATATGCACAGCTTTGTCACTTACTTGTCATTTTGTATGGCAAAAATGAGGACCCACAAGCAAAGAATTATACGACCTGCATTAATTGTCACAATGAGCAACACAAGAATGAGCCAGAATCACAGACAATATCGCATTCCACTCCATTCAGTGCCAGTAGTGGACTTAGTTATGCCTATGTTTGCGCTCTGTTCCAGAAAACCAAAGGCGTACTAGCATGGTGCACGGAAAAAAAAGAAAAACGTCTTTGTTCAGTTCATGCCACATTGTAAATGTGTAACCAACAGGTCACAGAGGTACAGAGTGACACACAAATGAAGCTTGGTACATAGAAGATAAGAATTTTATTATATGCATGCCACTCTAGCTCAAGTTGTCCTCCAAAGTGTGCTGTCAGCTCTCCAATTCAATCTCGAAGAATCCGAGCAGATGGCGGAGTGGTGGTCGCTGCGATGATCTTGATGACGACAATGTTGTTGAGGCAGCGTCGTCAGTAGAAGTCGCAGCACCACCTTTCTCCCTTTCTTCTGCCCGTGATTGATGGCAGCCGAACTCGCTTGCCAATGCTCGAAGTAGGACTGGGTACAGCATCGTCTCGTAGGACTCCTCCCCCACACCCAGAGCCTTCAAACCATGCACGTGCACTTAAATTGAATCCAGAATGCCGTAAATCGTGCATGTGGTCTTGGATCAGAGCGGAGGAGTCCCCGAAGCACTTCTGCAGGATGTTGATGGCGTCCTCGTAGCACTGCGAAGCCGCCTAGAGACCGGCTATCGCTGCGGGAGCTTCCCCAGTGAGCAGCGATTTCAAATAGTTGAAACAGTCGACATTGCTCAGCTCCCGATTCTTGTTGATAGCGACATCGAACTGCTCCCAGAAAGATTGCCAATTCCTTTTCCTGCCATCTGACTTTAATAGCTCCAGCTTTGGAAGCTTCATTCTTTTAGTCCATACGACAGGAATCTCATCACTCATTGCCTCCTTTTGATATGCACCATTCTTTCGTAACTCTAGTCGCACAATGTAGGTCGCAGTCATGTCACTATATTCTAGCACGCTCTCAAATTCAGCCTCAGCACCTTCCTCTCTGAGATGAGGTTCTATCGCAGTGTAGGTATCCTTCACTTGCCGTTCGACTAACCGCAGTCATTCAATCAGAACACTCACCTCTTTGAGGTCGAAGGCAGAAGTGCTGCTGAGGAACTTGTCTGCGTCGTTGGTGAAGCGTGTCACCTGAGACCTGATGACCTTGCGCTTCTTCTTCAGGATCTCCATCTTTTCTGTCAGTCTACGTGTTGGCGGGCACAGTCAATGGTATTTCTTTGTTTAGCTTGTTCCCCGGTTTCGGCACCAGAAACATTCAATATAATCCATTGTTGGCAGTTGCTTGATGCCCGTCAAGGGGAAGAAATGCTTCAATATTTGCACATATTTAATTACACATATTTAAAATTTTTAAAGAAAGCATACTTCCAAATGCATCAAACATATCTCTTCGGAGCGGTCATCGTTGAGTCTTTTCACGTCCACTCCTTCGAGTCGTTCTGGCCCGTTCTGGTCGTTCACTCTCATGGTCCCGCTCCTACCATCCCTTTGTTAGCTCCCCCCGTCTGTTCCTCTCTCACTAGTTTAGTTTGGGTGAAAGCTGTCGTGCGGTACTTGGAAGCATTGTTAGTAATGGCAAAGCCCCTGCTAATGGTGTTTCCGTGGTTCCCAAGAAATGAAAAAAAAAAAAAGAAAGGAAGGCCACGCACAATGACAGAGCAATGTAAACTATAGAAATTGGTGGCAGCACAGAAGGTAAGCGCGAAGCACTCAGCAAAATTATTGGGCCACTCAAATCCAAAACGTGTTGCAGTAGCAGTGCACTCGACACTCATATTTGGGGTAAAAACATCTATACTCGGGTACAGGTCAAGAATAAAGCAGCGTCATCTTGTCAAAGAACCCCCCTCCAGTCAATGGTGCCGCCCTGTCAATGTAATGTCGCGGCAGACCGCCTCCAAGTCGTGCTCAAGAGAGAAATCAGAGTGTGGTGCGAAGTGGGTCTACCGTGACATCACGTTGACAGAGCGGCACCATTGGCTGGAGGGGGGCCCTTTGACAGGCAGAAGCAGCTTTTTTCTTGACTTATCCCGAGTATATAGTTGGGTCCCTTTCTCGAGTACATCAAGGGTATCTCCTTTCATCTTTGTGTTATCTCAAAACAAGCTACACCATCTTATTTCTTGCCTCTACAGATAGCTTGCAAGGTATTAGGCTTGCTGGTGATGTGCCTTCCCTTTTTCTAAACATTCAATTCAATTTTATTCAACATCTGACAGATGTTTGGTGCACGGACAAAAAGCCTGAAAAGGCTTGACTAGATTGCTTCCAAGAGAGCCACAAAGGCCTTACGTTTGGTGCTACTGGCATTGTCCACCAGCAGGGCTCTCTGTCGTGGTGAAATATGATGGATGCACTTGAAAAAAAACCATATGTACAGTAGTATCATGTGGCGGCCACAAGGGTTTCAGTTTACTTACACAGTATCCTTTGTGGTAGCAGTACCTCGCTGTACACAGTGTCCTTTGCGGTAGCAGCATCTTGCCTTATGATAAATAATGCTTACTGTTTTGGTATTGTGAAGTTAACTTTTCTTGGCAGCAATGCACTTTGTGCTGTAGTTTTATATTGCCTTGCCTGATGACTAGGAGTAACATTGCTGCTGACTGTATGCCACATTTAACACAAGCCTGTAAGCATGGCAGTTTGTAAAATCAGCTTTTTTTTTTTTTTGTGGTGGTGTTTTGATCTCTTACATTTTGCTGTTTGTAAAGAGGCGTTCTGGTGCATTCCTGTTCTCATTTTAGCACACCACTTATGCCAAAGCAGCATTCATCAATTTTAACCAATATTTAAACTTGTTTTATACCTGTATCGAAAGCAGTCAATGGCTTTTATCCTGTTTTCTTGTCTTGGCAACATGCTACAAAACTGAGGGCTGCTGCAACAAATCGTTGTTTTTCTTGCTACAAAATCTGCTCGAAAATGATCCTGGCCATTCCCATCACCGTCCATTCGACTGCAAATTTTCAAGTGGCATCATCACATGGTTGATCTTATTTTATTTTGCAAACTCCTTAAACTCTGCTAAGACTATTATCTGAAGCCAGTGTATAGGGCTGTCCGAACCTGGCAAATATGGCCATTAACACTTCCACGATCTTTTCATATGTTGTGCTCTGCATTGATAGGGCCCCTAGCCACTTGATCTTGACACCCACAACCGCCAGCAGCATGTATCCGTCAACAAGGCCTGCGTAATCAACATGTACCCGAGCTGATTATCGGCCCTTTGCTGGCTACAGTGCTGGAACCTGTGCAGGCTGAATTGCACCGAGTTGTGCTCATGTCTTACAACTGCATACCATCCTCTCAATGTTGGCATCCAGCTCTGGTTCCAAGAAATGGTTCGCACAAGTTTTTGATTGCAGTGGTTCCCGGGTGTGCTTCACGAAGGGGCTTCAGAAAATTCCCAGCAGCCACTGATGGCGCAACTATTCTGAAATGAGGTCATGGCTAATAGTCAACTCGCACTTTCTCTGGAAGGACAGCTGGAACCACCCATTTCTCTCTATTAGGTAGGTAGGTCAGCTCTGCAGGATCCGTTCCTGCACCTGCTGTACATAGGCTGGCAGACATAGGTCGGCAGTGTGGGAGAACACTCACTCACACTCACTCACCCTAATTTTTCTAGCACCCGCACTCACTCGCACTCGCACTCACCTCCACTCACACTCACTGGCACTCACTCGCACTCACCTCCGCTCACACTCACTCTAGCAGACGGGCCTCAGCATTTCACCTCCGTCAAAATACAGCAGTGAATAGACAGGGGGTATGTGACAAGGGAGGGCGGGGGGTGGGGTCACAACACCTGAGAACCCCACCATCGGTACACCACTGAGCACTAGGAACAGTTTGTTGTAGCACAATTTCATTGCACGCATCTTGCTGCATGCCCCATTCGCACAGAAACACACCACTTATTTTCAGTTTCACCACGCATGGGTTCATTTAAGTACACCATTTTTGAATATGAAACCAGCAACTTTTATTTTTATTTTGAGCTGTCAATATAGTGTCGCTGTAACAGTATATGTACAGGAACTGTACATCAACAAACAGCAATAAGAGCACTGCCACACCTTCATGAGGTGCTTGTTAGTAATATTCTTACCACAGCAGCACAACGTCATTACACAAGATTTCTTTTATTCATTGTAAGAAATGGTCAGCTTAAAACTCTGGAACGTGAACTAAAGTGGTATACCACTTCATCAACCAACAACTTCACACTTCAACAGAGAAGTGCAACGTTATAATGTGTCCTATACACTTCCCACTTGGATAAAACTTCTTGCATGGACAGTTTTTTGTGGATGCCTTAAGGTTAGTGCATTAAGCTTAACCATCTACAGCTTCTGCAACACACACAAAGCTGTCGCAAAGAACACCATGAACCTGCCGACTTTAAAAAAAATGTAAAAAAAAAAGAAAAACATAAGTGCAGGAATAAACATGTGGTCTCAGTTCTTTCAAGCAGTATGATGATAGACTGTTACACCTGTAACTCAGTACTGGCTTATCTTGGTGTGGTCTCACGACATGCAATCTCACTGCATGTAATTATTGCTGGATTTTTATTTACTCATGTACATTTTCTCCTACCCACTCGACTCTAATAGTTTAGTCTTAAAAGTAGAATAAAGTAAAATCTAAATTCAAGCTTATGAAAGCAAATAAATTACGTTATACAAATTAATCTCTGGCATCACTATGATGCCTCAGCTCCGTGACCACTGAGGGACTTCAGCACTGGAATCTCTTTTACATGAACGATAGCTCTCGCAGCGATAGTTTGGAGTTTATGCTGCCTTCCCCCCACAGCAAAAAGCAGAGGCAATGAAACTTCAAGACAGTGAGAAGAAGAGACTATGCCTAAAGACAGCAGCTCTGGATGTTCTGCTAACACAATAGACCCTTTTCATAATTCGCAAGTGCGCTTCTCTGCACTGCACCTTTGCCCTACTAATGGCGACAGCTGTCTTTATTTAAATGCTGTCAAAATTCAAGTTGCACATGCTGTACCCCGTTTTTTGGGAATGTTTGTATCAGAAGGGCTGCGTCGACATTTCACATGCGCTATCGCAAGCAAATTGCACTTGCACACACTGTTTGCTGGATTGCCAATGCCGCCATTAGTAGGGCGAGCTGTATTTTAGGGAAGCTAGCTTTACAGTTTATGAAAAGGGTCCTATACACTTTGCAAACACACAAGTGCTGATTGATAAAAAGCAGGTTTACCCAAGAGATCTATCTCATTAGCGTAAATTTAATTTCAGTGCCTATAACCTCAACAATAAGTTCCTTACAACTTACTTACAGTCAGAAATAAAGCTTTCTTTCAATGTTGCCAGTGTTGAGAAAAGTGGTGTAAATAGACTGTGTTTCTAGTGCTGTATTTCATATGTGCAGGTTGTAAAATATCCTCATAAAACCTTACGCTTTGTGACTTTCGTGAACATAAATTATTTCTAACAGTGCATTAGCACAATGATGTCTCCATCTACCATGCTTCCTGATCCTACTACTCACTCTCAACACTATACATGCAAACTTGTTAAGGCCTTTAAAAAGTGAGTGTGATGTAGATGTATAAACATCGGGTGTATGCAACATATGAGGTAAGCATACTGTAGCTTAACTTCACTAAGGATTACCAATGATGCTATTAAGGTGAATTTTCTTAAGATCGAGGAGCTGGCCAATACCTATTGGGCCCACTTGCTACATGGTTGATAATGACATTGCAATGTAAACAGCAAGCGATTTCTGGCTGTTTCTGACATAAGACTGCAAATTTCTCAGTTTATGCAGTATTTGGCCCACATGTTCACAGGAGCATCATCTAAAGCTTTGCACTGTTACATTAGCATGTCTGATAAGCACATCAGGGCCATTCAACCTGTGCATACAGACAAGCAATCCCAGTTTCTTGTTTTCGTACTCTCAGTAAACGTGTGCATTTATTGTAGCAATGACTTGAAAACTTCTGTGAACAACCAAAACTGCACATATTTGTTGCTATTTATTTGCAAGGTTGCAATTAAGAAATTGAGTGATTCACATTCCATAACATGCAATTCGTACTGCTACATTACTGCCTAGTATGCTCGTAACGACACACACACACAGCATTTCCAAGACATCCTGCCCTGGAAAAGGCACCTTTCCACAGCAACAGTGATTCAACGAGAACTGCATTGTCACTTCGTGTGACCGTGATTCATTGCTTTATGTACATGGTGATTACTGAACACAACTTTCAACTATAAAAAAATTGTGGTACCTTCCTGTGAACATAATAACCATTGTATACAACGTGCTCCCACCTAGATGCCTCTATTGTTGACTGGTGGTCTGTACAGCTGACGGAATATCGCACATTCTCTGGGATGTTAGGAAGTGCAGGAGAAATCCTGCTTAGTGTGCATCCCACAAGCGCATCACACTCATTTGTTGGGTAGTACAAGCCACAGACGAGTGCAAGATAGTATGCAGCAGCCATTACGTTTCTTACCTTAGCTTCGCATACGATGTGTATGCTGACTGCTGGAATATAGCACAAATGGACCCGGACAGCACCACACCACACGGTTACTGAAAACAACCAGCGGAGGCCCTACACTGCTTTCCAGAGGCCGCTACCGCTCTAATCCCCATCGTAGCTTAGCAATGATGGACAGCATGACTTCGTCAGCACCCCCAGCAATAGAAAGAAGTCTCGCGTCACGGAAGGCTCTTGCCATCGGCATCTCTTCGGTGTAACCCATTCCGCCCCAGTACTGCAGGCAGGTGTCGGCCTACCTCGCGTGATAGCCGGCCGGCCTTTAGCTTTGCCATGGATGCCAGCTCTGTCACGTTTTCACCAGACATTAGCTGGGCTGCACAAACATTGCACAAGGAGTTGGACTTAAGGGAGGTGCAGGAAAACATCACTGAAAAAAACTGAAGCGTGAAAACAGTCAAGCAAGTAAGTCCCATTAGAGCAAGGCTATGCAGCCAAATACGTTTCTGAATGAAAGGTACATAAGCTCCGACCACATCTTCTATGACAACCCAATATATTGAGACTGATCTAGCTTCTTTTTCAGGTATGAGATTCAATGGTAAGCACCAGTAGTTGCAAGCATTTCATTTTTGCTCACATGAAATTTATCTCTAGATTGTGCAGCCAATGCTTTTAATCTTGGTCGCACGCTGAGCTAGTCTCGGCCCATGATACAAGTCTGGAGAAAATTAGGAATGTGTGAATATGTATTCAAATATTTTTTGAACATAGTTTACCATTTGGTTCGGTTCACACTGAAATATTAATGTTCAAAGTATCCAAAGTTTACAATTAGGGGGGGAAATATGCTACGTCTGGTGACAAGTGGCCCATGGACCTTTTCCGGGTGGGTAGTCTGCGCATGCGCAGAGCAAGTGACGAAACAAGCGCCATGTTTTTTGGTGGCATCTGCACGGCGAAGCAAGTGACACCTAGTGTCACACGGTTGCAAATCTTTCCATTGCTGCAGTGTAGAAGGCTTTGCCGCATAACATATCCACACTGCAGCGTGTACTGCTACCATTCGTGTACCGCGATAAATTTAACACTTGTGTACTGTGGCCAAGTTAACTTGTGCATGCACACAGTGCTGTGTTGGATTGTCCATTTGGACTTGACTGTTCTTTTTCTAGAGATGACACTAATCGCACAATTAATTTTGTTGCCCATGTTTAGCAGTACATTTCTCTGTAATTTAACATGGTACCATTAAGATGCTATCCTAACATTTTAAAGATATGATTAATGTTATTAATATTAACTAATATTAAAGATTATATATTTTATTATATTTTACATAATTGTTATAATATATTTTATAATTTTTATATAATTTTATATAATATTATATATAATAATATCAAAATCTTTAAAAATATTCCAATCTGTCTTACACTCAAACATTAATATTCGAATTTGCTTCGCACTCAAAATTTCACTATTCGCAAAGCTCCAGAGAAAATGTTTATTAAGGAAAACTTACTCCGAAAGCATACCACATCGCATATGAAAAATGTCACACCAGAGCTAGTTGCAGTGGAGGATATGATACACTGCTGTGCAATACTGCAGTAGGCAATGTGCATGGATGAGGCTAGGAAAACCCATGCGATTTTGCAGCCGCACAACCTGCACATGCAATGGTGTCTGTTGACAGTGTGCGAGCTGAGGGTGTGGTACACTTCTTTCTCAGTCAAGCTCAGCGCAGAATCCAAGCAAGTGGGTTGTCGTACTCACCGGCTGCTCTGTATCCAAGCGATCGCAGTGCCTCAACTTCAGTCTGAAGTTCGGCCAGTCGAAACTGGATCACCTGGTTCTTGATCAGGGGCTGGCCGTAAACCTTGCGCTGCTTACAGTACTCCAGGGTGTCGTTTATCATACGCTCTAAGAATGGCACACCTGCAGACACCACCGAGTGCACAGCTCGGTTACTCCGCCAAAACACACAACATACAAGTGAGCACACTTAGATTACACAAGTAGTTTGCAAGGCACTGTGAGGCATGCAAAAGAAGCAAGGCTTGACATGTGTTTTTCTCAAAGGTAGCTCCGAAAGATGCAGTAGTACTCTTAATTGCGCTGGTATTGGAAACACACAAATCTTGGCGCGGAACTGTGCTTTAACGACATCGCTTTATCCTAGTGCTATGTGTAAGCTGGCTTGAATCTAGGAGTTTTATTTGTTTCAGCGCATGTCTTCAGAGTTGTGCCTATCATCGCAAAGTGGACGTCAGGGCAACAGAAAGCATGATATGGTGAAGAAGCACATCTGATAGAAACACTAGATATACGGTGTACTACTCCATCACACTCCAAACCATTCAGAACGCAGCCATGATGGCATAGTGTTGAAACCTTCATGAAACACTCAATAGCAGAGAAACCACAGCCACAAGGCTGTGGACAGAACACAGATAAAGAAAGGAAAAGCAAAATGGTTGTCCATGCCTCTGCATGCTCTCAGGCCTCAACTTACATAATGAACCAGCCAGTCTTTCCTGCCACCAACTTTCTCCGTTTCATCTGCGTGCTTTTTCGTCCGTAGATTAGCATTCTAATCTAGAAAAGCTCACTGGATAGCTGCTGAGCCTATCATGACAAGCACTTCGTCTTGTTTGCAGTGAAATGGTGTCCTTGCTCTTCTGGATGTGAAAATAATCAGCACGTACTCCTGTATTCAGAGCCACTTTTTCTTTCCTAATGAAAGGAAAGATTGGCATCTTCCCATATGTAGTGGAAAGCTGGGAGGAAAGATTTCTGAGAAGTGGCAGCTTCAAGACTAACAAAAAAATTTGACCTGGTCTGGGTTCCAGAACCAGGACAAAATTTTTATCAGCTTTGAAGCTGTCACTTCTGAGAAAGCTGCATGGAGTTCATTGCAGAAGCATGTGGATGCCATTTTTTCCCCCTTTCACAATCATTACTCCACCTTGTGGGTTTCTGCATAACTGATCTGCCACATTCTTTCCTAATTATTTATACTTGACTTGATGAGAAAACTGTGCCACTATTATGGCAACCCTAGTTTCTCACTGCAGTGACTACTGGAGGACGCTCATGCATAAGACCCATATCAAACAGGCAATGTGGGGGTGATCTCCAGCACCATTGGAGGAGGGCTGTCATGCTCACAGTTGATGGCCGCCACCAGGCGCTCGTCTTGGAACTGGAGCATCTGGTAGATGAAGCCCATGCCTTCTTCGCCCACAATGTTCTTAGCTGGCACACGGACATCCTCGAAGAAGAGCTGCGCCGTGTCTGAGGAACAGTTGCCGAGCTTCTTGATACTGCGCTGCCACTGTCACACCTGCGATGGGTCAAACAGGCTACTTCAGAGAATGGGCTGTTGCTGCATCTTTTTTTCAAACTCTTCGGGTGTTGGGCACTTCTTGTCCACTGTATGCTAGAGGCTTCTTGGAAGTGAAACGAATTTCATTTCTCAGTAAGTAAACGTACTGGCAAGCTTGACATTCGAACACTTTTTGATTGGCGATATGTCGTTGACTGCGTAACACTTTATTCTGACTGTGCAAGCAAAAAGTATTGCCTAACATGTTGAATGATTTTAATTGTACTAATTAATGTTCCACAGGCAACATAATTTATCGACATCGCTTGAAAATACTTTGGAATTCATAGTGCAGCCTCAAACGCAGTTTATCAGAAGTCCTCAAATCACTGCATCATTCAGAAAGGGCTCACTGGTTTTTCATTCTTTTCACACTGTTTGCCTTCATCACTCCATTATTCTGCAACTTCAGCACTGAAAAACATATTTGGCTGTTGCAAGAGTTCGTGAAAAATTTTAAACAATAAATGTAGTAACTTTTCTACTTCAGGTCCTACAGTACTTTGTGGGAGACGTTTACCAACTGCAAATTTGGCTACAATATAGCTACAATATGGCTACAATATGAAATGCTGAACATAACACAATCAGTCAGAATTTGCCCACTCCTGATACTGACATTATCACGAACAAATGGGTTAAGTGGACCATTAAACAACTTGTAAATAACTTCAATTCAATAAAGAAAGCATAATCAATCCTTGATAAAGTGCACCAAACAGAGCCATCACCTTGCAAGTGCTTGCAGTTACGACTGTCGACTAAAGTGCATATCCACCACATCCAGTGACTTTCTTGTGGAGTTTAAGAATCAATGGAAACGAAACATTCCAAGTACAGATTAGTACTTGTAAACAGCTCACCAGGTGTCTTGAGGGGAAGGCAAATGAGTGACTTAGTCTTGTGCGGGGGTCCCTCTGTGCGTGTGTTGGCTAGCAGGGCCATCCAGTCAGCCTGGCAACCATTGGTGATCCACATCTTTCCCCCGTTGATGATGAGGTCGTCTCCTCGCCGGACCGCTGTCGTCTTGATGCCTGCGTAAGAGCACATGGGTGGAACGGAAGGAATGGCAAGAACTGAATGGCACTCCGCACTTGTTGGAAGTGCTTAATTGAGACAACATCTGTAATTAAGTACATAGGATAAGTGTGATGAAGTTATCTGACTTGCTAGCAAGAAAGTGAGGCCACTGTATATGCTTAAAGGGCACTAAAGTGAAAAACTGAAGTCGTTTTGAATGGTAACCTACATTTTGACAACTCAATCATCAATAATTTCACCATTTGGTGTTCAATAATAAAAGAGCCAATGAATGTCAAAGAATTAATCTTAAAATTCACACCATAACTTCGGCCTCATTAGGTCAGAAAGCCAATTTCTTCTTTTCACATTCTTGCCGACTTCACTCCATCCAATTTTCTGAAACTCCCTGTGCTAAGTCTCTGAGTTCCTTAGAATACGACATATACCTTCCTGACTAATTAATAGCTGTGTAGGCCTTAGTAAAGGCCATCGAAGGTCTACGATGGAACATGTATTAGTAATGAAATTTTAAAGCAGTATCACCACCTGTATTTTCTTTTCTGGCGTTTTCTAGCTTACTGAGGGCCTTTTTCTCGCAAGATGGGCATTTTTGGTATTGTGAAAAGGTGATCTACTAATACGAGGAAAATTTTTTTCGCTTTAGTGTTCCTTTAAAAGGGTTGCGACACCGGATTTCGAGGCTATAAAAAGCCCGCTGTAGGATTCCTCTGCATGCGAGGGCACTCCTTTATGAGGTGCTGGGCACAGAAAACACTTAATACATAGTTTGACTAGCTTCCAAAAAGTGCTTGAATACTTGTCATGATGAGACACATCGCACGTGTGACTGACACCCATGTTACTATTTCGGAAGTGCAGTGAAAGCTTTAATGACTGCATACCACATTACAGTGACATACAACGAGGGGTGAGCCATCGCACCAGGGACGCCACAACGGCGTTTTGTATTTGCCCTGCGGGTGTCTGGAAAACAGAAGACGCTGGGGGGGACAACAAAAAGACGCGAGAATGTGGCGCCTCAAGCGCTGGGGGCCCCCGCACTCTCCACTGCATGTTCGACAGCTGCGTAGATGCAGCGTGAATCACAGCACAGGAGACATGCACGTATCTAGACAGTGACATCACTGTTCAACTTTGCAACAAGATGCCGAAAACGAAAATTGTTTACATAAATAATGTACAGTAGAACCTCGTTATAACGAACCCGGATATAACGAAATATCGGATATAACGAAGAAATCTCAATTCCCCTTGAAATTCCTATAAATGAAATTTATATTGGTTATAACAAAGTAATTACTGCTCCCCCTTCAACTTCGTTATAACGAGGTTTTACTGTAATACTATTTCAATTATTTACTCAGAATACGGGAATCTGCAAGCACACGTTGTGCTTCCTGCAGCATGAAACATTTAAAACGAAGAATGCAAAGGAAACACCCAACTTGTGTTGGGTGTCTCACCACATTTAATATGCGGCCTCAGCTTCATTCTGTGAGCTTTCAGTACATGAAGTAGACCTGAGAAGGCCTGAGAGAAAATTATAAAAACAAAAGCTTACACAAGCGGTGCAACATCGTATGAGCAACTACAGTTAAACCTGGAAATAACGAAATTGACAAATTACTGGAAAACTTCGTTATAAAGAGGGTTTCGTTATATGCAGGTTCGGTACGAAAAAGAAATGCTAAAGTAAGCAAAAAGGTGTAACAGATGGCAGAGCTCACCCAAAACATTTATTCGGGTGAGAAAACATTTACAGCTGAGACCACTTATAATGTGACCGCTTATAGTGAAGGACCGGCTATAATGCGGTTTTTCCTGACCCCCGTTTACCCTCCCATAGAACCTAATGTATACGCATGCAGCTTATTGTGCAGCCCTGGGTATATGCGGCTGCCGGGAAATCCCGCATACAATTGAGGTAGGGAGCAGGCTTCACAAAGGAAGTCCACCGCCCAGAAAGAGCGCAGCGAATCTCCGTGGAAGAGGAAGGAGCGCGGAACGAACGAACAATGACCTCAGGGAAGAAAAAAAAAAAGGTCGCGGCAGCAGCACGTCGCATGCGCGCCCTCTGAGGACAGGATTTCCAAGGTGATGGACAATGCTGCTATGGCCATTTGTCAGATGCAAATGCTCCGCACGGAACGCGTGCCCGTGTCCTGCACCGCTGTTTTTCTCCAGTTCTTTTTCTTTCTTTTTTATCATATCATGCGCGCCGCCCTTGAATCACCCCATGAGCGCAATTCCCTGTGCACCCTATCCATGTGTTGCCAAGGGCAAGCTTCCCGTGACGTGCACCGCCAGCGACCCCGCGAGCTAGGCTTAACATGCGCTGTCACCTAGTGTCAGGTTAACGAAGTGAAGCGCAGAGACTTGCGGAGTAACCAAACAGTGGTGCTGCCAGCATGTTGAAAAAAACCAAACAAAAACTCGTTTTTTCTCTTCCTCTCTTAAGCTGGCGTGGCTCGGCAACATCAAGTGGAAAAGGAGGGTGCTGGCTTGGCGGGCTAGGCCAGCTGCAGCAGGTGGCGGGATCAGGTTTGAAGTGAGGGGGAAAGAACACGCCCACAGTGGCAAGATCACCGGGTCGAGGGATGCAGGCCCGCCTCGCGCACGCTCGCATGCACGCACATGTGCGCTCGCTATCGCCTTGCAGTTGCCGTGCCTTAGGGTGCCCCAAGCGCGACACTGCGCTTCGGAGTTTGTCGCAGTGGAGAAGGTGCTTCTGGTTGTTGCTTGCGCAAAAGCGACAAAATTCGAAGCAAAATCTTTAGGTTGCCGGCGGAGAAAATTCGTTATTTTGAAAGGGTCTCCCGCTGCCACTTCATTACGTAGAGGTCTCGAATACATATGCTTCTATGAAGTAACGGCAGAGAATAGAAAAACTTCCTTATATCCAGGAATTCGTTATGTGGAGGTTTGGTTTAACTGTAGTGATTTTAATTACCTGCTAATTGACAGTGAGCCGGTTTATGGGCTGTGCTAAAGAAATGCCAACACGAGTGCAGCTCGCCCAAAACTTTCACATTCCACTACAAGCATTTAACAGGCTGACAAATCCAAACAGACCACGTACTCACTGGCAACATCCGAGCCGCAATCTGGTTCGCTGACACCCACGCATCCAACAATGTCACCAGCAATCGACGGGGCCAAGAACTGGGCCTTCAGCTCATCACTGCCAAAACTAACACAGCATGGGAACACACTGTAACACTGTTCACCAGGGCAAAGTGAGGACTGTGACACTACACTAAGCACAGAATAATGCTATGATATTTTTTTCCAAGGCGATTTCCTGGAAGCTAGCTGTTCTACACAATGCTCTCCGAACTTGTCATTTGTCTGGGTGTACAAAAGCACTTACAAAAAAACCCATTTCAGTGTCCTGAGAGCCTAAGGTTCAAATAAGACAATGCTACTTGCTTCTTCAGATGTTTCTCTTTTTGCAAAATTTATGATGAAAACCAACAAAAAAAATTTAGTTCACACCGGTAAGACTACATCGGCCTTGCCGAACTTGAAATCTGGAATATGGTACAGTCGAAGCAAACAACTATTAAAGTTCAGTGAAAAACAGTAGAATACTAACAGCAGTCTTATTCATGTTAACCAAAATTTATTTACACTCCTCAAGATTTCTCTGTAGAGAAATTGTGAATGTGTACTTGGCTGTCTACATATTATTGCAAAAAGAATGCTCTGCGCTTCAGAAAAACCAATATGTTTATGAAATTTACTTATCCTTTAGCATTTGAAGCAAGATTCCTAGCAAAACACTGAGGAACGAATCATAAGAGCAAACCAGCAAACTATAACAAATTATGTACTTGGTAAGGGCAGGAGTACACATGTCAGTGTGGACCAGAATCCCCGAAACAATGCCGCCGCAGTTGATGTACGACAGCTCCTCTGCGAAGGCTACCGTGAAGCTGTAGTCCAGACCAAGACCTCCGTACTCTGAAAAGGCAACCACATTAATTTGCACATCTACCCATGAATAAGTTCGCTAATGGCGCACCCTCAGTTCTTACAGTTTGTTTAAAAGTCATAGCTTTTACTAAGCATTTCAAAACAAGTCTATTGCAGGATGCATGGAAGGATTCATTATGTAAGCCAATACAAAAGGGCAGTTCACTTTTCCTGCTTGCTCAGCGATGGAGGAAGCAATGAGCATAGCAGTGCTAGCAATATACAACACAACAAAACATGTGAGTTTAGGTAGGAATAAAACACACAGTGCTTTTGCAGAATTAAGATTGCGCTCGCAACATTTAGTCATCTTCCATGTACCAACACATGGCAGAATAATCACAATACTGTTTTATCATAAGTAATTTAGGTGATAACCAGGAAATGGCATGCTGGTATGGAATGCAATTGCTGACAGACACAAGGAATAAAGAAATGGTTGTACTGATGGAAGAATGGCCATGTGGCAGCTATTGTGCAGTGGAATATCTCACGAG
The DNA here is from genome assembly GCA_013339685.2 of Hyalomma asiaticum. Classification (NCBI taxonomy): domain Eukaryota; kingdom Metazoa; phylum Arthropoda; class Arachnida; order Ixodida; family Ixodidae; genus Hyalomma; species Hyalomma asiaticum. The sequence continues at coordinate 84,080,266 of CM023484.1, forward strand.
CTATTGGAATCCTTGGCAGGATAAATGCCTACAAGAAGCGAGAAAGCACTCATCACAGCTGGAATAAAATAGCTAACATAGAACAACCAAAATGAAGCGTCCAACCAAGAGTTTGCAATAAATCACTCAGGCTACTATACTGATTTACACCTTCAGAGATATGGTACTTGCTTGATAAGGTAGCTCATGTGGCAATTACTGAACAGGCAGTTGCTATGGTGCTTGTGACCCAAGGTTCATCTTAAGTGCATCCACATAGAGGTTAGCGAACCGATGCAAGAGCTGCAGCACAGCAACCATGCAACATGTGCACAATGTAAGATGTACAATGCTAATTATTAGAGCTGTGTAAACAGCAAAATTTTGAGTGCAAAGCGAATTCAAATATTTATGTTCAGGTGCGAATTGAACTGAATAATTTTGGAATATCTTTGATTAATACAATGTCACATTATGAGGAAATGTGCTGCTAAACATGAGCAAAAAAATTTATTGCAAAGCTGTGTACTCTCGCAGTGTCACTCCAAAAGTCCTGAAGAACAGAGAACTGTGCAACGGAAAGATGAGCTAACTTCACCGCCATACACGAGTGTTCCGCTGTAATATACGGATGTTATGTGGCGGAGCGTACTACATGTGGGAATGGGCCACGCCACGAGACCATGGCATCTTTTTTCCTTTAATTACCAACTTCGAATAGCAAAAGTTCATTGCAAATCTAATCGAATAGCAATATTAGAAATTTTGAATATTTGCACAACCCTACTAATTATGTTATAACACACATGCATGTGTCACTGCTCACTACATTTAATAATGTCTTTACTATCAGGAGCTAAGTCACCATGATGGGTGACTGCTGCTGGCAATAGGGTCAAATGGCAATAAAGTGCTTCTGTTAGATGTAGTCAGTTAGAGAAAAAAATGGAGTACAGGCATTTTCAAGGATGGCATGCTTTCACAGTCTATCTGAGAGATGACAATTTGTAGTGGCCTTGTAGCATTTAGCTTTGACTTGTATACTGTCCAACCCAGTCATAAAGAAAAGCATGATTTTCCAGAATTTGTTCGGTGTATCATGCGTTTTGATATAGCTTAACCAACTTTTAACAAATGCCAGTACATAGCTCGTTATACAAGATGCTGAAGTAGGATGAAATGCACAAACACGAGTTACTTTTTGATAGCTTTGTGCTTGCCACACTGCTGTCAAGTGTGTGGTATGAAGCTGATGGCCCCGCACACCATTCGTTACTGGGAAGTGCCAAGTGCGTGGTGATAACATAAGCGAAGCACAGATGACACATGACGAATGCTGTTATACGGCAGAAAGACTCTAGAAACACTCAATTTTTTTAGGGAGTGCAAAATATGCACACATGCCACGTCGCCTAATCGAGCCTCCTTTGAAGTGGAACCCTATCAACTACCCATATGGCTACTGCACGATATTCTGTACTTATTCACTTCTTTGTCATTTTAAACCACTGCTGCTGTGACGTTGCTCTGGCAGCATGGTGCATCAGAGCCTGTGGGTGTTCATCGATCGCAAGTACCGAGTTCAACATATCTGGTGTACAGTTTGTCATGAACAGTTCATTTCACATGAATAATGCCATCACAGCTTTTTGCGCGTTCGATATTGTTGCACACATACAAGACTATATATAGTAATATTTATAGACACAACCACAGCGGTTGTGGGGATTTTGACATCCCCTGATAAGTTTTCATTAGGTGGCACTCGTGTTTCCTAAAAGCTACTCCAAGGTGGATTTCCCACAGAGCATGAGCCGTGACGTTGTCAGCACGCTGCTGCGCTGGGGTTGGCACCGGTGTTCCTGCGGTAGCACTAATTGGCGGCGAGAGTTCACAGGACCACGGGGAATGATTCTTACTCTCTTGGGCTTGGGACGTTGTCGCGCGCAGTCGACACTCATGCGCGCGGTGGTGACGGGCTTTGTTGACACAACCCCTTGGACGCCTTTCCTATTCCCTAATTGCACCTCTGTTTGCGAGACGTATCTTGCAAGCAACGTAGGCTTAGTTTTTTTGGCATAGGGCGAACAGTCCTTGCTTGGTGTCCTTTTCCAACGAGTCGAACTTCATCAACTCCATGTGATATGTTACATTAGCATGCCTGTTTGTATAGTTTGGCTAGCGCGCTTACTAGTATGTGTAGTAGGTGCAAATAAATGCCCTTTTTGTTCGTTTGCACTGCGGTGAACTGCGTCCTTTGTTCCTCAGGCGTGGGAGACCCCACTCCCACCCCCACACGGTACACAGCAAGAACAGCCCCCGTAAGGTCATCACTTTGTCGTAGTCTTCTCTGGCCCAAGCATGCAAGGCAGCTTGTTCCTCATCAGCAATACATGTGTATGTGCCGTAGCAATACAGTATAACCTCATTACAACAGATATGCTTACAACAGACATTCGGATACAACATACCAAACTGAAATTGTTGTGCAGATCTTCCTATCTCCTACACTGTTTGAACTTCTTTTACAATATATTCTGATAAAACATACGGTTCTGATAAAAGGACTAAATTACAAGGCCAGCTAGCTGGTCAGCACTCCTTTACATACAGCAGACTTATGTACAGTGGACATCCAAAATTCAACAGCTTCCAACTCCAAACGTTGCTTGACAGCACCCTTGGGATCAACACAGTGAGGTACTATGGCGGCAGATAGTCAGCAGCCTTGTAGTGAACGAGACACACACAGTCTCCAAACTGTTCGCTGGACAGCACAGTTAAAGCTGACAAGCTTCTGTCACAAAAGTTAGACGGGAATAAATCCATTTTTCAACTATATCTGTGACTTCCAATTCACTCTGGTTATAACAAACTCATTCGGTATCCACATTAAACTCCATTATAACAGTATTTGCATTCTACACACTCCTCTTACAACATACCAATATGTTCTTCACTATCAAGGTCTGTTGCAATGACACTAGACTGTATAAAACTATTATTCGCTGTACCCGGGTTCGTCACAAACGGGTTTGAGTGCAGCAGCCTTCACTTGACTTGCTGTGTGTAATCCATGCTCATAGAGAAAGCGTATACAATAAATCAAATTTGCACCACAAGAAAATGCTTTTGCCAACCAACCCTTGCCAGTGCTAAAGGAATAACGCAGCCCAAGGTTACTCAGCAGTGCACCGATACACAGACAACGCATGCCAAAGCCAGGGAGTACTGCAGCCTCTGATCTCACCCACTGGGCGTGTGATTCCCAGCACTCCCACCTCGGCCAACTTCTTGAACACTTTGTGTGCAGTCGAACATGCCCTCCGCTTCCCACTGGTCCACATACGGGTTTATGTCTTTGTCGATGACCTGCGTCATGTTGAATGCACGGGTGTGGTGAGGCCACGTGGAGACATTTTTTATTTACGTGACAGTGAGCTACAAATCAGAGGGGCTAAGGAGCGGGACGAGGTGCCGTCATACATACGAACCCGGACGTGGTGTAAATGCAGGCAAATTTATGTTTGTAGCCTCCACGAGATTACTTATCTTGAAATTAGATAGCCAGTTTAAATTGATCAGAATGTGTGTGGCGAGAACTACTATTATGTTATTCAATCATCCTACGGCAATGATAGTCATGTCAAAAGATAAAGTAATATTAGAGCACACATGGAAGCAATGTGGTATGCACAAAGAAAGCATATGGCAACTGACCACTGGAACTCCTATACATCATAGCTAATTCTATGAGATGCCTCATGCTTTGGCCAAGAGCCTAATAGACAAAATGTGCTGGCATGTGATCTTTCTGTAAACAAGCTGGGGCATATAGCTGAGTAACCGCTGAATGCATGTCCAAATAATAGAACGAAAGTTTCACTTTCTTTGCTTTCAAAGAAGTAAACGTTACAAAGGCATTTTGAAACAGTACACAATTTTCACTTTTGCTCTTTCAAACTATAGACAGCAATTTGGTAAATCAGTCCCGGAGAAGCCTGAAAGGTGAAGGAAAGTCCACGAAGTGCAAAAAGATGCCACCTGTCACCAGTGCTTTTTCAGCAATGAAGCTATGAGGAAATACGTAAATTTCTTGAAAACAGAACTTCCCAGTTTACGAAATATACTTCCTGGTCCAAGATTCACACCCAGGACTAATGCCTTTCCAGGTTACTCACCCTGCCACTTGAGTTAACAAAAAGGCGAACAGAAGATCGTGGCACGAGAGTGAATGAATCGAAAACTTCAAGGCACCCTACTATGAGCAAACCCTGCATGTTCACCCCAACTTTCGTAAGGGATGATTTTTGTTATAACATCAGAGAGAAGAGCTAAGCATTATCAGTGTTTAATAAATGACAAACTAGTGTAGCTTTTAAGGCTACACTTAAGCAAGTGTAGCAGCTTGATTTCAACCAAGGAAATGATAGGAATATAACTATAATAATGATAGATACTGAGCACATGTACATGATGGTGGAAACAAGCAGTAATTCATGTACATACATAAATCTATAAAGCTGTAAACAACCAAAGGCAACTTCCAATGTATCGATACATCTCTATGTATGTGCATAAATAATAAATACCGTGGCAGCTTCGCAGCATTTACTGAACTTTCTACACAACTAAGTCCTAGTGCTACTAGGGTGCTCTGTTCTTTTTAACACAGTGTAATGCGAGCTTGTTAGTAAACAAAATAATGACACGCACTTTTGTTCTTTTTGTACGTGGCAACTGGGCCTGGTTCACTATCTAAAACTCATCACTCAGCACAGGCTGCAGCCGAAAGTACAGGTACCTTCTCAAATGTCTCCAGCTGTGCTGCTTACACTACATGCATGACACGTGCAGCTGAGTACGGGATTCGTGCAAGCACCAGTGATAACACTGGAATGCATTATAACATATATGTATAAGAAAAATGCGTTTCATCGTATATGAGCTTATTCATGTAAAAAAATATGCTCACCGCTATCATTGTGCTGCGAGCATTACTCGCTTATAACTTGAGTGACACATACTTTGCTGGGCAAAAGTTTGTCAAGTACAGCTTAGACAGGTACGTAAGTCGCCGGAATCGCGAATATCCGCACTATAACCAAAACAACGTTTTTCAAGGTCTACACGTGTGTAACAACCGTCAAACAGGTAGCTGCGCATGTTAGACATTCGAGGCGCGCGCAAGGATGCTTTCACCCGCATGAAAAAAAAAAAAAATCTTGATATTTCAAGGATTTAAGTCCACGGCCGCGCTGTGCAAAAATAGAAAAAAAAAGGCGCTATAGTGACGTCGCCGTTTACGCGGACTTCCCGCGGAACCGGACTGCGCAGAAACGGGAACCAATTACTGCACGCTATCCTTCGTTTTCTCTGACGCGTGCGCGATGTCAAAAACGTAACGACCGCAAACTGCCATTCGAGTGGTGCAACTGCCATCCATTCCATCGCTTCCGTTGTCGAAATGATTCGTCCGCGTTTTAAACGCGGCCGCCATGAACCACAGTCGCCCGCGGCAGCCAGCACCGAAAAGGTAGCGCACGTTAGGCCTAGCTTGCGCGTGGGCGGCGCGCCGCACGAGCAACTAGCCCTTGGCAACACAGGGATCGGTTGCACAAGAAATCGCGCTCGCGGTGTGATTCCAGGGCAGTGCGCGTGAAATGATTAAAAAAGAAAACTAGAGACAAACAGCCGTCAAGCGGACATCATGCGATCGCGGGCGCGCGTTCCGTGCCAAGCGCACGTTCAGAGCTGACAAACGGCCGTAGCAGCAATCTCCGTCGGTTTGGCAATCCTGTCAATCCTATCCTCACAGGGCGCTCCCGCGACACGCTGCTGCTCCGTTCTTTTCTTTTTTTTTTTCTTCCCTCCGCTCCTAGCTTCATTCGTTCTGCCCTTTTCCCTCCTTCATGGCGATCTCGTTGCGCTCTGTTCGGGCGGCGCACTTCCATTGTGAAGCCTGCTCCCTACCTCGATTGTCCGCGGATTTCCCGGTAGCCGCATTATAACCGGTCTTTCGCCTCAGGTGGCTGCACAAAGCGATATGCGTATGCATGCATTAAGTTCTAGGGGAAGGTAAACGGGGGTCAGAAAAAACCGCATTATAGCCGGTCCTGCACTATAAGCGGTTACGTTGTATGTGGATCTCTGCTGTACTAGCTCAATCATTGCATGCTTAATTGCTGAATTCTCTAGTGTCACAGCATGCAAATATGTCTTAAATGGTGGATAATGTTTTACATGGTGCACCACATGTGTTATAGAACAACTTCAATGATTTTCAATTTCAACTGAATATTTCACACCTGACAACCTGAAAACAAATAGTTCTAAGTAACAAGTCAAGAAATGTTGAAGACAAAATGAAAAAATAAAAGCTTTCTTTTTAGTATAGATACAAGCTCTCAAGGACACAATAAAACAAGAGTAACATAAGATATAGATACAATAAAAAATCCACAGCATATCCACGGAGTGAATGATGATGAGTGGGCGAAGCTCCGGAGGTTCATCGTAGATCATGCCGAGTTCCGGATTAATTTAGTTAACGCGCACGCTACGAATCCTTATGGTTCAACTACGCACAAGTGAAATCTCCCACGGGCACTTCATTGCAAGTCAAGATCCAGTGCCTATATATATATATGGGTGGCCAGTGAACGGTTCTCCAGCGCGAGCAGTCGGTATTTTTCAATCAAGTAACTCGCTAGAAGACGCTGCCTGCGCCAACGTTGTCTCTCGCGGGTGAGGACGCATTCTCCTTCTTTGCGAGCTGGTAGAGCGTTCATCGAAGAAAGAGCGTTTCCATAGTCAATGCGCGCCTTTCGCTCTCTCTCTCTGTCTCTCTCTCTCTCACAAGACAGCAGATGGAAGAGTGAGAGAGCTCGCCCGCGGGGAGGCACGCGCCAAGGGCGAGCGCGGGCCTCCCGGCGGCGCGAGGTGGCTACATACATACATACTACTACTACTACTACTACTACAGAGGAGGGAATGACCCACACCCTAAGGAGCTTCGCCCCTAAAATGCAAGATTCACACATGGTGGAATCAATTTGGTACAAGATAATGACGCACCTTATTTTACAGGAAACAAATGACAGTGGGTTAAAAATAAGCACAGCTGAATTCAAACAGCAAGTGTGTGGTCTAATAAATGACATTTAACAATGGAATTGAAATAACTGCGTTAGTTAGCTTACCCCAGTAAACTATGATGTGTGGAAAAAAAATGAATAGTTAGAGCAGTTAAAATAAATGTAGGTAAATGTAGGGTTTGAAATATGCAGGTTCAACTGTGTTACATGCGCAAAACTTTCTAAAAACCTCATTCAGCCTAGTAGAGTAGCCAGAAGAAAAATGTTATACCAGCTGTGTTAAGTTTGTAGTGCATGAAGGCTACGCAGGCAGGTGGGTCGTTCTAGGCATGGGTGGTATGTATCATAAGAAAATAGATTTTTCATATGCCTTCATGCTGGAGGATACTAGATGGCACTTCAGTGGATGCTGCACAATACGCAAAACGCAGGTTAAACGAAACTGTTGTCTGGCACGATAGAATAAAATTCACTTGTGAAATTCATGAATAATAAGCTTTGACAAAGCATATTTTCATGCCCACTTTTCTTCATGGTGCTCAGTGTACACGAGTCACATGCTGCACAAATGCAGCTTATTTATAAGAGTGTACAAATGGCCGATAGTGAGTGACTGCGATCTGTATTAGTTATTGCCCCCATGTGCGTAATTCTCTCCAATCCCGGAGGATGCAGTAGACGGGTTCATCATCATCATCAGCAGCAGCAGCAGCCTGTTTAGGTCCACTGCAGGACGAAGGCCTCTCCCAACGATTTCCAATCCACCCTATCCTGAGCGAGTTGGTTCCACTTTATGCCCGCAAACTTTTTAATTTCATCGCTCCATCTAACCTTTTGCCTGCCTCTGTTGCGTTTTCCCTCTCTTGGTATCCATTCCGTCGCTCTTACTGTCCATCTGTTATCTTTCCTCCTCATGACATGTCCTGCCCAGGTCCACTTCTTTCTTTTAATTGATATACTGATGTAATATGCTCTGGCCAGCGGTGCAACATGCGGGTAAACATGCCACCCGACAAATAATTATTTCGCCAGCAGCAGGATATGTTGCAACAAGCTGACAGGGTACGCTGCACAGGCAATGATATTTCCCCACATCCTTCCTCAAGTTAACATGCTATTTAGCCATATATCCTTGAAAAGACCCTAACGACCTCGCTTGCATTCATTGCCCTTAGAAATCTTGGCCTACACACCCGGTGTAAAAACAGGATACATCCCTGCATTATTACGGAACACTGCTGCGTTGAAGGGGTCATTTGTCAGTTATAAGTGTCGGGAGGAAATTAGCATAAGCAAAGTTCAAGAATTGCTTTTAAAGGACACGTGAACAACCCTGAGGTCCAAACATTGTTTTGAGGAGATAACTGCACACTCGTATGATGCAAACTTGATGCAGGAAGACTTTTGCAAATACGTGCTGCAATAAGGATACAGGGAACAGGACAATATTTTCATGACCACTTCAGCTGGTTTCAGTTTTTCACCCTTGTCCTTGTCCTTTTCCACTGCGGAGAGCGTGGGCAGAGCCAGTCATGGCTACATCCACTTTAGCAGCATAACATAACGTCAACAAAGCAGTGCTCCTCACCAGTATACTGCACCATCGTGAGGCCAAGGTGCAGTTTTGTCATGCTAGTTTCAACCATTCGAAGAGCTCAGTGATGAATCAGCTTTCCGAGCACAAGAAGTAAAGTCACTTGGCAGGCGAGCAGGAGTGGTGAAGTGCCGAAGAGCGGCACTGGAATTGTTACTTGAAACAGAGAAACCCTACGGGGCGCAGTACCGGGATGTCTGCGAAAAATGATCACCGCTGCTTTCTCTACAACTGAGCGAGTTTGTTAGGAAGGTGTAAAATATAAGTCAGGGCCGGTTTACTGGCCCTTTAATGTTTTAATGAACCTTTTATAAGGATGACTAAAGAAAGCAGTTCCCACTTAGATGTAGCGAAACAGAAGTTGGTTCATGTGGTGTTCAAGCTCGCAGTATGAAATTAGTAGTTGCACTTACAAGTGGGAAAAAAATCTAGCGATCGATGGAGACAAAAATTTTTTATGGTCTTATTTCCTTTAGCCGATTGCACACTGTAAATTTTGAGTGTGGTAACGTAGGAAGTTTCTGTAGTAGCACATTAATTACCACTGTGATTTTAAAAAATGCTCAACTTTAGTAAAAATCAAAGCAAAATTGCTGAAAGGACTACTACAAGAATTACATTACTCCATTCAACCAAGTCAGAAACAACTGTCTCCAACATCTGTGGTGCTGTGGTCGGTTGTTCTGCGGTATATCGTCTTTTAGACCAAAACATATGGTTAGTGTTGGAAAAGCTCAACAATTAAAATAAAAGCTGCATGTAAAAAGACAAGGACAGAATATTTACACAGCTCTCCCAACCCCCCGCTTAAAAAAACAAATTATAGAGACTGTTGATAAGGGCTTGGGGATAAGCTGGGCGAATAAAGTGCTGATGTACTTTGTAAACAGCTTGATCATGGGGCAATTAACTTTCACGAGTGCATAGTTATGTCACCTTAGCTTACAAATAATTATTTTGCCAAGCCAGCCAGATTTCTGCCGAAATGTTTCTGCTCAAACTATGTTACCATATGCTCTCTGCACACCAGCGCCAACTTCTCACAGGGTCATTTATTTTATTGTATTTATTTATTCTTTCTTCCTTGAGCAACATTCGCTTCGCACAAGTAAGTCCATTTTTTTAAAAGCAGTTGCAATTTCCTCAATATACCGGCACAGCTCCACAACGATGACGGATATGTCAGCTCTGTCCCAACAAAGTACCATATCACTAACTGCGTGATACGATTCGCTTCCTTATCACAGACACGCTGAGACGTGGTTGCATCATCATCATCATAATCAGCCTATCTTATGTCCCCTGCAGGACGAAGGCCTCTCCCAACACTCTCCATCTTTTCCTGTCCTCTGCGACCCAATTCAATTTGATGCCTGCGAAGTTCTTAATTTCGTTACTCTCTGTCGTCCACGGCTGCGCTTGCCCTCTCTTGGTATCCATTCCGTCGTTCTAACGGTCCATCGGTTGTCTAGCCTTCTCATCGCGTGACCTGCCCATGTCATTTTTTTCTTCTTTACCTTGACTATTATGTCAGCTACCCCTGTCTGTTCCCCAACCCACTCAGCTCTCTTCCTATCACTTAGAGTAACACCTATCATTTTTTGTTCCATCGCCTGCTGTGTGGTTCCTAACTTTCTTTCTAGCTTCTTTGTAATTCTCCAAGTTTCTGCCCCATATGTCAGTACTGGCAAAATACAGTAATCATATAATTTCCGCTTGAGTGATAATGGTAAGTTCCTGTTTATGAGTTGGGAGTGTCTGCCGTATGCACGCCATCCCATGCTTATTCTTCGGTGTATTTTTTACATGAATAGGTTCTCCTGTCAGTAACTGTCTGGTTTTCGATTGTGAAGGCAGGTTTTTTTGCTGTGCCACCGATCATTACTTTTGTTTTCTGTATGTTCATCTTTAATCCTACGTTAGCGCTTTCCCAGCTTAAGTCTACAATCATCTTCTGTAGTTAGTTTCCATCATTGCTGAAGAGTACTATGTCGTCGGGGAAGCGCGAGTTAGTCAAATATTCGCGGTTTATCCTGAGTCTTGTTTCGTCCCAGTCTAGTCTTTCGAAGTTTTCGTCCATTAGGCACATGCAATGAAGAGATTGTATCTCCTCAATTGTCTGACACCTTTCTGTATCGGGATTTTCCTGCTTTTCTTACACAGGAGTAGGGTGGCTGTAGAGTCTTTACATATGTTAGCTATTATATTTACGTAGCTATCACATATTCCTTGACGATGCAATGCCTCCAGAACTGCTGTTATCTCTACTGAGTCAAAGGCCTTTTGGTAGTCTATGAAAGCCACATAGAGGGGTCTGTTGTGTTCAGTGGATTTCTCGATTACCTGATTGATCACATGAAGATGGCCTGTTGTGGAGTGTCCTTGTCTGAACCCTGCTTGCTCTCTTGGTTGATTAAATTCAAGTGTTGCTATTATTCTATTTGAGATAACCTTTGTGAATGTTTCGTATAGTGCTGAGAGTAGACTAATCGACCTGTAGTTCTACAGGTCTTTTACATCTCCCTTCTTGTGTAATAACAGAATGTTTGCATATTTCCAACTTACTGGTACATTTGAAGCTTTGAGGCATTCTGTGTACAGTGTCGCGATCTTTCTAGTTAGGGAGTCTCCTCCATCTTTGATCAAGTCGGCGGTTATGCCATCTTCTCCAGCTGCTTTCCCGCGAGACATGCCTTGAATTGTTTTTCTAACCTCGTCTGCAGTGACGCACGCAACTTCTCCGTCCTGATCGGCGCTTACTACACTCCCGGTGGGGTGTCTCGTGTTTGAGCTGTAAGTCCTCGGCCACCTCGGCTATATCATTGAAGTTAGTAACGATGTTGCCCTGCCTATCTTTCACTGCATGCATTATTATGTTCTTTCCCGCACAAAGCTTCCGTTTAGTTGTTTTGATGTTGACTCCTTTCCTGACGTCTGCTTCTATTTCTTTCACGTTATGGTTGCGTATGTCACTGTCTCTACTTTTGTTGATGAGCTTAGACAGCTCGGCGAATTCTATCTTATCTCTTGGATTAGTTATTCTCATATATTGGCGTTGTTTACATGTTTAGTAGTTGCAGGCTACACCTACGGGAAAATACTGTGACAAGGAAAGAGAACAAGCCATCTTACCTTGCGAACGCTCCGTCGAAGTTCGTCATGCTGTTCGGTGAAGAAGGACGCGAAAGATCGTGCCCCTTGCCGCTCAGCCCAAGGGAGGCGAGAAAGCCGTAACCGAAAGTGACGCGACAACCTCACAGCTTGCATCGCAATGCAGTTATGCGACCGCAATCCGGGGCAGCCGTGGCAATGCTCTGTACGGCTGAAAACGCCGGGTCGCAGATGTTGTCAGAACGAGGAAAGTTTTATCAGCGGAAAGTTGACGCAACGGCACAAGGACACACGCGCAGATGGACGCAAAAGTTTCGAAACTTTCAGCAACTTACTGGCTTGTCTTGGATTCGTTCAATCCAATAGTCAAACCGCTACTTTTGATAATGATGGTGATGGCGGTGTTTTTAAAACTCGATGCATGATTGATGGCCACGAGTAGGCTTGTTCGGGCTGGAGCCCAGGACTCGATTTTGGTGCTTTCGGTACACGAAAGCATAGTTCAGATTTATAACTGTCGCGTTCTTTATTTGCGATTGCTTGCTTTCATGTGTTTACAGGTATGTAGGACAACAAACTCCAAGTCATCGTTCAGGCCTGCCCGATGATGCTGAGTTCTTCCTGGTCGTGCCTTTCGTTCAACTCATTCGACAGCCGTTCCAGAAACTTGTTGAACTCGTGTCGCGTCTGTTCCCCGCCTTTACCGCCGTCCTCTGTGTCGTCTATGCTCGTCGACACCCACGTGACCCGGGCGAACAAGTGCGACAGTTGGGAAGGGTTTCCTGCGGGCCGGTCGCTTGACTTTCGATGACAGAACACGACACACTGGGAGTCCTTCACGCCTTGCGACTGGACGAAGTTGTTGTACCTGGACGACAAAGAAAAAAAAATGCTATTTTCGGAAAGATGCCCGCTGGCCCTTCGAAAAATGTAGGCGCCACAACGCACCGCACCTCTTGAAAAAATAAATGCTTTACCACACGTCAAGCGCCGTTGACACATTCTTTTGGTCCGATGAATAGACAAATACAATGCCTTGTGCGTCTTTAGCAAACGCTGGCCAGCAGTTTTCATACCTGTACGTAAGATGATGATTAACAGCATGGTTATATGAGCTGAAGCAAAGAGAAAAGTGGATCTAATGCTAATTACTTTTGGTCGCCACTGCAGTCCCAAAGCTCGACAGGCGTGGTGGTTTGTCGCCCTTTCACCAATATTTGCGGGCTCTCAAATTCCAGGATTCTGAAGCAAAATGTTCAAAAGCTGTCAATGCGGACAACCACTATTCTCTAACGTTCTACAAGTGCGTATGTGCGCGATTTTGCGCAAGATATAGAATAATTTACCGCACGCCTTTTGTGGGCTGGTATTGTCCGGATGAGTTTTCCGTCGCCTCGGCCAGGTAGTTGGAAATGGCCGTCTTCCCAGACTAACAGAACAGAGAAAGAGAATAGAGAGCGTGTAATTAGTTTCAAGCAGCTTCTATGTGAAAGTGGGTGCGCAAAAGACGTTGCCACGGGCAACACGGATCAACACAGGGCCGCTCACCTGACAGGGTCCAATAACAATTATTTTCATAATTTCTAGAGAAGCGCTATATTCCGGCACTCGGTGCAAACAGATTCAAAAGGAACTCCCGCTCGCTCTCCTCAGGACCCAAGCTAAACTGTGCTAAAGTATCTTCGCTGGCGAGAAAAGTTTTTCCTCCGCACAGTCTCTCCGGCCTCGCGGCGCACGGTTTCGGAACCAAAGTTGCCGGATCGACGTTTCCGCGACCGGCACTTCGCATCGGGCCGCCGCCAGGGGTGTCCTCATCGCGACGATTTTATTTTGGTTTGTGCTGTATCTGCGCTGCGACTGCGTGTAATGTAGAGTTCATCGGCTTGCCGCAGTCGCCTCAGAAACACCACAAAAGGTAACTAGCGTTTAAGGTAAAAAAATACCGACAGGCTACCTCTACAGGTGTCGCCTATAGACAGCGCGTTACCACGCGGCACGCGCTTTTTCGCGGCATAAAATCCCGCCACCGTAACAACGTCGTCTGACCCAAACATACTGCATTGGCGATTTCGACAAGTTGCGGAACCCCCCGAGGAAGCGAAGTACAGCGTAAGGTTTAGCCCTAATGGGTATCGCCTGACAACAGACAGGGGCTGGGGAAGCCGGTGGCAAGAAAAGCTGTCAGACAGGTCGATTAGCCCGCTGCGCAACGAGCAACTCGTCTCGACCCAAACAGGAAAAAAAATCTCGTCGAGGTACGACCGCGAGAGATCATCCTTGACAGGTACTGGTATGTCAGGGTTTGCGATAGGGGCCGGCCGACTACCAGCCGTCTCCACTTCGCCCTTAAACGCCCAATGTATTACGATACAACCACGTTTAATGCGATGAAAAACTGTCAGCCGCGGTTCGGGCACCTTCGGCCAGTGGCCTTTGTGTCTCCTCGGAGCGCGAGAGGGTAGGAGACACCAGATCCGCCGTCGGTGACCGGGTGCCAAGCATATGCGAGGTTTCGCTTCATGGTTTGGACAGGCGAGAGCGCGATTTCTGCAGACGTGATGGAAACTCAGCTGGTACTCGGTACTTCGGCATGCGTTTAGGATACTAAGGACGCATTGCTTAGGAATAGGAAGAGGAAATACGCGTAAAAGGCTCAAAACGAGGTCACTAGTAAGGATCGGCTGGAAATCCTAAACGGGCGCCCCTCGAGAACAGGTAAGAAGTTGCAACGCTGCTTTCTGGGGAAATCGACGTCGTAGCTTAACGTTACTATCATATGTGGTCGCGAAAATGAGCAGTAATCGCAAGCTGTGTACGTAGCTGAGCTGGTAACACACCTTACTGTGGCCTTGAACAATACTGGTTGGTTACTGACAGCGGAGGTTACTTCTCTCTGCGCTACGAATAAAAAATCCGTGAAAATAAGGGGTTCTGTGCGATGTATAAAGAAGAAACTGCAGTTAATTCTGGGTGGCACGATTTGTTTATCTTTTCTAGCTTTCGAGAGTACTGCAGAGCGAAGTGATCAGTCAGTGGCGGTGCCTTAGCATACTGGTTCTTGCTTTAAGTTTACAGCAGCTGTAGAGGAAGTCTACAGTAAATGAAATGCCAGTGTGTATGACCACCTATAACTAACTAGTTTTTGCTGCATGTTTTAATGTTTCTCCCAGGGCATTTCTGGCTGGCTGTCGATGCAGTATTGAAGAAAAGGTGGGGCTTTTACTTAAATGTCTGTATGATCGAGTTACTGTTAATTTTCTACAGCAGGCTTGGAATAAGGCCGACACATTCCCTATTCTTTCTCGTATTCCTTGGTACAGAAGCCTAACGAGAACGTAACTGCTGTGAATTACGTAAAAAGAAAATCGCATATCTATTGTATAGACCGCAGACAATGCTACAACAGTTAATGAAACCCCCTTGCTTTGCGCATTAGCAACCAAATATATTGCTTCACGTATGGTTGAAAGGCATGAATATGAGTCGTGTAATCTGGTGTAATGTATTCTCTTACCTCTGTCTTGCAAAATACTCCTATTACAGATTTATTCCACGATGAAGCAACTGCACAGCATCGAAAAATAAGCTTAGACTTAAGAACTGACAGTACAAATGTTCTTCTTTTGATCTGTATTTTTTCTTCCACACTATGCAGTTACTCAATCATGTCTTGCAATCTTACCAATGCTGTCATTCTTTTAATGTATTTATTACATAGCATTGCAGTTCTGAATGCATTTACTAACCTACCGTGCTGGCTTAGGGCCTAAGGTGCTGCACTGCTAAGCTAAAGGGTGCATGTTCAAATCCAGGCCACGGAAGCCATATTTCGATTATGGCAAAATGCCAGTGTACTTAGATGTAGGTGAGTGCTAAAGAACCCTCATAGGGATGGAATTAATCTTGACTCTCCCATTATGGTGTGCCACGTAATACAGCGGTTTCATCACCTAAAATCCCAGCATTAACCTAGTAACCTATTTTACACCAATGAGCAGGCTGGTCCAGTTCTGTGACCAGCAAACATGACACATTGCCTGTGCTCTCAGAGAAAGCGTGGTACTTTGCATTCTGAAAATGTAATGGTGTGCCATTGTGAGACATGACATACTTTTGCATAGATGAGTTATAGTTTTAATGCACACTGTATAGTTATTCCATAGAAAGCATTGTAGTTCAAAAGTGGGTACACTGTTAAGCATGTGGATTAAGGGCTCTGTAGCGACACTACTCTTGTAGCTTCTGCAGTGTTGTCTAGAAGTATGACATGCTATCAGGACTAAGATGACTGTACAACAGTGCAGACCACGCAAGAAACAGGACATTGTCATCATACAGGGTTCTGTTCGGCTCTGTCTCCAGGCTTAATTGATTAATAATGAAATCCTGCTTTCTGCAGTAATGATGCAAGGCTGAAGAAGTGAGGCAAGTGCTTATCATGGACTTGTCAATGTGAAAGTCAGCCGTGGAAGCCAGTCCCACTTAGGTAATTCAATGGCATTGTAGCGGGGCATGCTCTGTTCGTTAAGTTATCTGGCACTTTCGAAAACAAATGGGTGCGGCATTTCAGTGATGTAAAAGCTTTAACACAGGAGCCTTGGCATATCAAAGGCTAAACAATGACGAGGTTCCTCTATTCACGGCACCTTCAGTTGTTCAGAGCACACCCAGCACCACACAGTCACGAAAAGTGGCATGCAAACAGTATTTTAATTTAGTCTTCGGCTGTAACATGCTATAATCTTGGTTGCATGTATTGAATGTTCTGATAATAAGGCTATGCTGCCTCTTCATTCAGCGTTTGTGGGATTTTTGGGACACTGACTTCTCAGCAGTGTCATCAGTTAAACGTACGAAGACTTCAGCTTTCCTTTCTTCTTGCTGCTGCATTGTTCCGAGGTGAAGTGCCTTGAAGTGTACAGGAGGCTAACATTGCCAGTGGCCAAGAGGCCTGCTGCATGTGTAAAAAAAATTGAAGCTATAATTATAGATATCTTGGTACGTTGCCAATCTGCGGGTAAGGGAACCAAGGTAAACCTTGACTAAGCAAAAAATGCACAATACATGTAACTCAGAGGTCACCTTCATCATTTTAAAACTCAGACGAGTGGAAAGTCTAGATGCCTGTAGGCTCAAGGCAAGAGCACCAAAGGCAACGCAAAGTGCTCTGAAATGGAGATAAAATTCATTTTCTGTAACGTCCATTGTTCATAATATATGGCAATCTCACAGTTATTGCTGGATAGCTTACCTTAACAACACCTCAGTGACTGCCATCTGGGAGTGTTATAAATGGTCAGGGTTGCCCGAAAATTTGCACCCCTTCAACGTGTACCTAAGCTTTGTTCTTAAAAGTCAACCGTGTTGGTCGTCCACCTTTTTCAGTCGGTGGAGGTATTGACAAACATAAAATGTTGGATCCTTCTCTCCCATGTCACAGATCTCAACATATCCGAGGTGAGCCCGGGAGGCGGTGGCTGCCGGAAGCCACCCAAAATGGCTTCCAAGCGGCCAGCCCCGCAGGAATCTCCCGGGGGTTCCTCCTCGGCCCCTTCGGCGAAGAAGGTTCACTTTGAACCCTTCCGGATCGGGCAG
The DNA here is from genome assembly GCA_013339685.2 of Hyalomma asiaticum. Lineage (NCBI taxonomy): Eukaryota > Metazoa > Arthropoda > Arachnida > Ixodida > Ixodidae > Hyalomma > Hyalomma asiaticum. Next base: position 84,097,642 of record CM023484.1, read on the forward strand.
GTCTCTACGCTGGTAAGAATGCTCACTGAATACCACCACTGCCCGGTACTGCACCGTAAGAGCAGATGCACCTTTTAGGGCTCCCCTCTTTTGTGCATTGGTACTTGTTGCCTAACTTGCATGCCTCGTTTCAAGTTGGCAGAACCAATACTTCCAGGTAAAGAATGGCATGCGCATTATCAACGTGATGTATCATTCCCGATAGAGCACACAGTATTCAAGAAAGGAAACACGACAAAGCCAGATGACTATTACGGTTGTATTATGGAAAGACGGGGCAGAGGGCACAGACTGTTTTCAAAATGTAGTGAGTGCACTGTAAGTTCCTTGCATATGTGTACAACCTTATACATTGTAGTAGCTCAGTGCCTGCAAGACCAGTGCATAGAAGGACATACCGATTGTTAGACAGAAAGCGGCTCTTTCCACATTCAGGCAGGGCACAGTAGTCTTGTGGATAATGCTACATAACTTGATGGGTACAGTTCCTCATTGCAACAGACCTTGATAGTGAAGGAGATTTTGGTTTGTTGTAAAAGAAGTAGGTGGAGTCCCAGCAGTACTGTTGCAACAGACTTCTACGTAAGCACTAAATAGGTCTGTTATAACCAGAGTGAACTGGAAGTGAGAGACGTCTTCAAAGAACAGTTTCTGAAGGAAACTAGTCGCCTCTGTACAGTGAACCGGTTGGCATTGTGTGTCTTCATCATTACAAGGATGTTGAATTGATCTGCTGCCATACTATCTCTCAGTGTTGATCCCGCTGGCGCTGTGCCTGCCTGATGTTATTCCAGGCAAAGTAAAATAATGGCTTTAAAGAAGAAATTTGCCAGCCTGAGTGGGTATTGTTCCTAGGACCCGGGAGGCCTAACAAGCACTCTTTCCCACTGCCATAGCAGCTTTTCAGCTCTGGCTCCCCCTCGAGGATGGGAAAGCAATGGTGGGATCGGGAGCACGTTGCCAGCTCAGGCTGTTTGCCTCCACGGGAATTGAAACAGACATCCTTCATGCCTGGGGAAACAGTCATTTAACTACTCGTGATTGCACACAACATGCCGCGGACATCTGTCTAATTAAATGAGCTCTTACACTTTCATGTGTTAGCAGTCGTGCATGTCTCTGCCAGGCTTCCTTCACTGGTCATTTCTAATGTGTCCCAGCTGTTGTCATTGTTGTATGATGTGATTACTGTGTTGCCATTGTGAGTTTGCATCGTTCAAAGGGACACTAAAGAGAAATGATGAATATTGTTACGGGTGAGGGATGTTTATTTATAAATGACGGTCAGCGGGGATGAGGGATTGCCAAGGTAGATAGCCACGGAGATGGTGCAATGGTGCAATCCACTTCATTGTCCTCTTCTTCATCTACCATCTCCTATTCTCCCCGTTACAATCCCCGTTTCGCAGACGAAGCCCACCGGGTGAGTCATTGTCCTGTGGTGGGATAGTAACGTTTGAGACGTGCAACGTGAGCGAGTTGCGTTTTCCTGGAGCGCCTGTCTTTAGACAAAAGCCGTGCAAGCACATACGTTAGATCACTCAGGCCAGGCGATCTAGCACAACGAACGGACCGACATAATGTGATAGAAGCTTGCTGCACAAGCCACGCCTGCGCTGTGGGGTCCATAGCAGCAATATGTTTAGGTCAGTAGATTATTATTTGAGAACGCTACTGTCATTGATTTTGCCACCATAGGTTCAGTATGAGAAGATAAAAAGAAGGTGAAAGTTTCATTTTTTAACTTGGCGCCCGAATGTAGGCATGACATGACGGATTTGAAAGCATTTCCTTCATATTTTGGCCATATTGGCTCAATGAAACTCGGTAAAACTTGCCATGCTAAGTTTCTGGCCCACCTACAATGCAGCTTGATTCATTTTTAGTGGAAAATAATTTTGTGCACCATAGCAGGCGCCTTCAACAGCTATGATGCCACAGTGACTTGTTGCGGGAACGTGAAGGCGGCATCGCCACCTGTATTTCCTTATTTTGCTTTCTCATGCTAACGTTCCCTCATAACAAGAGTGGTGGTGTTGGTATTGTGTAAAGGTAATGTGAAAAATCATTTTGCTCTTGAGCATACCTTTAAGTTGGCTTCTTCGCCTGTATTGGAACCATGTTCTGGCCCCTGTAACAGTGTGTAGTTGGTAGAAATTGTAATGACTCAGCTGTTGTGCAGTGTTCTTCCTAGCAATCTTCACAAGGTTGGGTCCTCCTTGCAAGCCCTCCTTGAATAACGGAAAAATTGGAGGACGCTTAAACTTGACCTTTAGAAGTGAAATGAATTAAGGAAAACTTTTATTTGTCCCTCTTAAAGGGAAGGCGCAATGCGTTAGAGGGTGGGGGTGTAACTACCTGTAGTTCAACACTGGCAGTGTGGAACTTAATTCAGAGCTATGCAAGAATGCGCATGTTCTCCTTTCTTTTATTGCACACAGCTCCGAGGCAGGAGATTGGCCCAGACATTGGTGGATTATTTCAAACTTTCTTATCTGGATAAAATTGTTTGGCCGTTATTCCTGGTCCGTGCAGAAAGTGAACTTCCTCACTGCTCCTAGATCCCTCCACAAAACAGAAAGGCACAGCAGCGCAGAGTGCATCTGTTAACTATACACAGCTGTTGAATTCGCTTGTGCTGTCGAGCGAAGGTGCTGTTTTTTGGAGCGCGCTTGCCAGGCACACTGAATTTCCTGGGTTCAGTTCCCAACACAACCTGGCTCAAATTTCTTTTTAGGCCCATTGCTTCACTCTGTTTACAGGAGCTGCCGTGAAAAATTCGGCACCAATCTGAGCATTTTTCAACCTGTCTTTATTCCTTGCTTCAATTGCCGCCACCATTTTCTGCTCATGGCCAGCGCTACCAGGGCATTGTCTGCGGCACAAGCTTGTTAATGCTATCATCGTTAATGTGTACGTGCATGCGTGTGTGTGTGTATAAGAGGACTCTTCAGCCATCTGCGTTTGCATCTGCTGCTGTCTCTTCCCTGTGCAGGAGGAGATGGACATGAAGACGCTACAGTTCCAAAATCGTAAACTGGCACAGCGTCTCGACCAGCGTGTGCGGCAAGAGAGCGAGTTGCGGGCACGCGTGGAGCAGCTGGAGAAACGGCAGACCTCCGACGAAGGGGTCCTCACAGTTGTTAACAGGTAACACCTTTCAGAATCTGCTTGTTTTATGTTATTAACACAAGGATTACGAGGATGTGCATACAAAAATTGACATCCTGTGTTGAGAAACTGCTTTGGAACCTTCTGTGCATGATGACAAGGATTTGGGATTAGTTGGCAAAGACAGGGTAAGAGATGCACCATTATAAAATGCGCAACATTATGCGATGGATAAGATAAGCAGCTGTCAGATGCATTGATCAAGTACAGTAAAAGCTCGTTAATTCGGATTTCTAGAGAAGTGGACAATACGTCTGAATTAACCAAATGCCCGAATTATCGAATGGCCAAAATAAGCCCAATAAATGCATGTAGCACGCTGCTGCACATTCAGGTCGGGAGTACGTATTTTTGAAAGCACATGGTAGATACAAAAGTGCTGCAGCTGCTGTGGAAAAAATATAGCCGTGCTATTTATGCGATCACAGATAGTATCCACGCAGTGCACGTGCACCGAATGAAAACGAAACTATTTTGCCCCAGCTGCTGTGGATGAACGCTTTGTCGTGGATAACGGGACCAAGATGGCGTTCATCCATGATCCACGATGGTCCATGAGGAGAGAAGGTGTCTTTTTTTTTTCGTTTCCTTTCTTTCCTAATTGTTCTTTTTTTTTTTTTTTTCGAGCCTTGCCAGTGGCCCGAAAGTCACCGAATTATCTGATTTACAGTCAAATCTGTCCAAAATAACAAGCATGCTATGCCATAAAGTGGTGAATATTTTTGACAGTGCCGGAGAACAAGTCCCATTTATCTGATTTTCTAAATTAACTAGAGTTGAATTAATGAGCTTTTACTGTATGAGGCTGTTTTACTGTATGCCCTAGTTCCTGAGCTACCGTGGTACATAGTACAGTAGAACCCCGCTGTTACGTTCCCGGCTGCTGCGTTTTCCTGGCTGTTAGGTTGTTTTGGGCCACTCCCGGCATAGCTCCTATAGGATTCAATGCATTAGGGACCCTGCTGTTACGTCGCAGTGTGGGAACATTCCCGTATGTTACGTTGCGAATCGACACTCCAAGCGGCGACTGCCGACGGCAATACTGACTTTTCACGTAGCTTGACTTGGCTTGACTGTATTAGCTGCACTATTGGCGACGCCCATTACGTTTCCGGCTTCCGCCAGCAAAATTATGGCACAGCTGTGCGAACTGTTTGTGACGGAATCGCGTACAGTGATTACGTTTCCATCGATGATGCCGTTGTCACGTCCGATGTTTTCTCTGTCGACGAAATCATAGCCGAGTGTGCCGATGCATGCACTGAAAGTGCTAGCACTGAAATAAAATTGTGTGCCGATCACCACTTCTCACATTTTTCCATTTTTCCCATTTCTCGGCTCTTACGTTTCCCGGCTCTTACGTTTATTTTCTACGGTCCCGTGAAAAACGTATCAGCGGGGTTCTACTGTAATTTGCATATTGTAGTACAAAGAAAAAAAGAATTGTAATCTGGTGATGGCTGCCCTCTTTGTACTTGTGTCCACTTTACTGTCTAGAGTAGTTTGGCGGTGTGTGTGTGTTCGTGCACGTGTGCATGATGCTACGGGGCTGTGCCGTGCAGGTACTGGAACCAGCTGAATGAGGACCTGCGGATCCTGCTGCAGCGCTTCGACTCGGAGGCGTGGGACGAGTCAGAGCAGCGCAATGAAGCTGAAGCCACCACGTCGTTCCTGGGCATGCTGCTGCACTGGGACCGCGAGGAGCTCGACGAGAAGCTTGCCCAGAGGGTGCAAGTGTCGACACGTGCCGTCGCCAAGCTGCTGCAGGCTTTCGACCGCCTGGTACAGAGGAACCACAAGGTCATGCTGGCCCTCCAAGGGGAAGAACCACCTGGCCCAGGTCGGTACAGTCTCCTCACGAGCCTGGTACTCTCAGTGGGCTGTCAAACTTCGACACAAGGGTGGTGGGGGTGCTTTTGCTTGTCAATCACTTCTCCTTGGGGCTAATGACGATAGAGGACTTAATGTAGTGAGTGGGTATTCACTTGTCAATTGCTTTTTGTTTGGGCTGAAGACAATAGGGGACATCGTTAAATGTGGAAAGTGGGTATTCAGAGTGTACCCTTTCTTCACACTGGCAGTTTCATGTTGGCTGTAGATAATGCTCAAGGCTTGACGCTTCAGGCGTATCTCCAGCTCCCGCCATCATTGCTGCTGCTAGCAGTGAGAAACAATATGGCCTCAAGATCTGCATAATTTTTTCCAAAAGGCGCCCTTACGTGTGCTGGTTTGGGTACCACATAGTGTAACCTCGGGTCACTTGTCATGAGAGACCGGGTTGATGAGAGACTCGGTTGGCGTTCGTAATAACCTTCATTAGCGCTTGCAAGACAACACAAGAGAGGGAGCAGGACAGTGTGCTTGTTCCAGCCTCCTTTCTGTCACGTTATTTTAAAAGGTTGCTACGAATATCTGCTTTGATGTCATGGCTTGTATGCAATTATCGTCTTTGTTGAAAGGGCCTTGTCAGGCATTAAAATGCTTTTTGCCCTCCTTCCTCAGTGTAAACATGTACTTATCAATGAAGTACCATGGCCCAACATGCACCAACTAATTAAACACGCACCAACTCGTTTGTCATCACGTTCTGCTGATGTTAGCCAATTTCTGTGTTTACTGACTGCATACACAAAGCAGTTGTCAGTCTACACTTGTCCGCATGTTGTGTATGTAAGTTCTTGTGTACCAATAGCATGTTTCACTTTATCATGTACAGTATGGTCCACTGTTCAAAAGAACTCTCGAATTTGCGTCTTTTATATCACTGGTACCTGAAGTGCATGTGGCTGTGAAAATAATGTCCGTTGATGGTACAGATCTGTTGAAGGGAGCTGGCAGCTGCAACTTATGTCCCGCAAATATATGTGACAAAGGCTTTGCAAGGAAACAAAACGCGGACGTGCCCTATGCTCAAGTGTTCCCTTTAAGAGTGGACCTCTCTGTACGACCAACTACATAGCCCCAGTGTTAGCACAAGGGAAGCTGCAGGCAAAGCTTGAATTATTTCAAAACTGTTGGATCGCTCTCCTGGAAACATTGCGGTGGTTGCTTCAGAACTTTGGTATAGCTGTTATCACTATAGAGAAGATCACAATATAGAAACCTACACAGCTTTTCTTTCCACAATCCAGTAACAACTCAAACTGTTGCCCACCTTCAGCAGTGGCATTGGAGCTCATGCTCCTTCAGCCGCTGCCACACTTGCACAGATGGCTGTAGCAGAGTGGTTGGATGAACTTTCCTGAATTACCATTCTTTGTGTTACTGAGGCATCGTGTGCTAGCACTCGTGAATGTAGGAGCAAGAAGTTCCTGCATGTGTGCAGTATAACAGGCCTTGGGAATTATATTTTTATTTTTCTTGAAACATGTAGATGGGGAGCCAGCAATGGACACTGGTCCTGTGCCCGACCTCAATGAGGCTGTCCGACAGGCCAACGTAGAGCTGCAGACAGAGAACAAGAATCTCCATGCACTTGTCACCTCATTGCACGAGAAGAACCACAAGCTCACCCTCAAGGTTGGCCACACCTCCGCACTTTTCTGCAATTTCTCTCTTCCGTCAATGATTCTCGTAGTCATGCTCTGCCCGTTAAGAGTTGTGTGCCACGAAAATAGTGCTCCCTGTTGTGCTCAGTACATTGTAGTATACTACAGTGCCTTGATTACATTTCTATTCATTTTCCGTCAGTAGCCCAAGTCTGTTGTAACCATGATTGGGCAGTTGCAAAAAGCACTTGAGTGATAAGAAGTATGTAAGGAATCCTTGCATTATGCTGGCCCAGCACTGTCCTTGCATTGTCCATTCCTGGTGGCGCTGCTTCGGATGCAGTAACGACGATGATGCTTTGCAGTTCTCGGAGCACCAGGACCAGGTGGACTCGATGCAGACCAAGAATGACGAACTGCGCAACCGCGTGGAAGAGCTTGAGTACGAACTGAGCAAAGTGCGCGCGCGCGAGGAGAAACTAGACTGTCACCTGGCCGACTGCCTGCAGCGCATCAAGAGCTTCCAGGTTAGTGGGGCCCTGTACTCGTGACGATTAACAATGCTGCAACCAAAAGCCTCGAGACATGACAAGGAAATATAGCGGACGGATGAATAAAGGCTCATTATTTCTTATTACAGTCTATGCTCGTTACAATGGATCCACATACAACAGACTTTAGGAGATAATGGACCATATTTCAACCCAAGTTTGGTGCGTGTCTTTTATCAATGGAACAAAGTTCGCATTTGAAGGACCACGCTACAACGGACTGTCGGTCACAGTGGACGAAATTAGCGATGATTTTCTTCAGGTTGGGCGTATAAAACATACTTTTGCCATGTTGACACTGTCTGGCAACAGACTGGAACACGTCTGTGCTTGCGCACTCAAGCCACAGGTTTTTAAGTTTAGGCTGACAACATTGGTGGCCTTTGGCCAAGCCAAGCCTCCAGCCAAGCCAGTCTGAAGGCAGACAACATGGAGGCATTATTTTGTCAACGTTTTCCCGTGCTCCACTCTAGTCAGCTGTACGATACCGCAAATTCTGAGATAATGGCTTATGAAATAAGGAAGCAAATTTCATTTAACAACAAGAATAAAATTGCAGCGGCTGCTGTGCAAGCTGAACAGCAGGTGGACATTGCAAGAATGAGTGGCTGTCAAAGGCAACCGAGTTCAGTTATGATCAACTAAGTTATTGTCGACAAGCAAGTATCAGGGAAATTAACTGTAAGCGCTTGAGCTAAATGTGAATAAAAAACACTCGTTTATTTTTACATTGGATATTTGCCATTCACTCTTTGCAATTTTCAGTGACGTTGTTAGGCATTGCAGCCAAACTTTTGGAAGTGACGTGTTGCAGTGCTGCAAGCCTATGTCCCAACGAGTTGCATTGCCAAGCTAGAATTAAATTATTTTTGTGAGAAGTGCATTGGTGCGAAAATGTTAGAGCTAATTCAGATTAGTAGTGACCTTGCTGCAAGTACTACCGTATTTACTCGCGTAATTTGCGCACTTTTTTTCACAATTTTAGAGCTCCGAAAAGGGGGTGCGCAAATTACGCGGATATTTCGCAAACACGTTTGAAATAACGTGTAATATAATGCAACTAGCGCGGTAACTCTTTTGGATACGATCTAACGTAACACTGCAAAACATACGGCTGCTCCAGGGAAGGCGCAGCGCGTAGAAGTGTTTACGAGCCGCTGATGGCTGCCAAGATAGCGCTATCTCGGCAGCGACAGCCGAGCGACACTACCCCCCCCCCCCCTCCTCGCGTCTTTTCATGCTCGTTAAAGACGGGCGGGGCCTTTCCTCCCCGCATCGACGGCAGGTGTCCCGATCGGGGTGATGTTATCACATCGGGCCTGGAAGCGACGGAGATAGGCCGGGCTCGTTTGATCTCCGCTTCAGCCGTTTTCTTCGCCCCCACTCGCATGCTTTTATTCTAGCGACCGTACTCTGGGCTTCGGGGGCCTCCGGAGAAAAGAATCGGAAAAAGGGGCATCGCACACGCAGGCCCTTTTGCGTATGACTGCGCTCGCCTGCGCAGCGCGGGGCGCGGCCGCGCGGCTGTTGGTCCGTGCGTGCGCGCCGGCGAGCTGGGAACGGGGAGCGCAAAATATGCGAGGTTTTTTTTTTTTTTTTTTTTTTTTGCAAACCTGGCTAAATATTAGGGGTGCGCAAATTATGCGGGTAAATACGGTATAAGAAAACCTCCTCCTGCATAACAGCACTTCCCCCTCCACACACACACACACACACATCCCTGTGTGTTACGGACTTGATAAAAAGGCCACTTTTTGATGGATTATCAGGGTCCGTTGTAACGAGTGTCAACTGTGTATGGAGAGAAGAGAATGGCTCTGCAAAAAAAAAAAAAAAACATTCATTAACTAGTGCTCTGCAACGACAGATCTGTTGGACATGGATGAAGCTTTGTGAATACTCGAACGGTCGGGGGATGTTAAAAAAAAAAAAAAAAAATAAAGGACCTTCTGTGTAAATGTCTTTTCCATTTCGACTCGAGTACAAAGCTACTTTATGAATGCGTTCGTAATGCTAGCCCAAGTACAGCTTGTGTTACTTGAAGCTTATCAGTTATACATGTTCAGTTTTTCTTACAATTAGTTTGTGCCGTTTGTATGGGTAGTGCTTGTCTGGGAGGGTGCGCACGAGGCTAGGCGCCGGTTGTCCTCAAGGGGTGGAGATGTGAGAAGTCGGTCCCTGGGCAGGTTGACGGATGTGACACCGTGCCCTCGGCTGGCTCCGGCGGCAGCTCGGGCGGCGGAGGCGGAGCAGCCGCCCTGCGCCTGGAGGACCTGCAGAGCCAGCTAGAAGAGCAGCGGGAGCTGGCATCAGCGCGGCTGCTCGAACTGGAGCAACTGCAGCATGACCACAAGGTGCGTGCATCTGCATGGCGACTCATTCCAAGGCGGCCTCTGGCGTGGTTAGTGCAAGCTCTGTGTTTCGATTGATGAATTGATGGGGCAAATCGTTGGAAACGATGAAATCAGGGAACGTCCTTAGAGCCAACGTTCGGACACATGGACTTGTCTTTAACACGGCAGCACTGCTTTCTCTAGGGTACACTTGTTGCGTCTCTTTGTCTACGTGTAGTTCACTTGTTGAAACACTGGCTCAAGCGAAATTCTCTGTTTTTTTAATCATTGTGAACATCTGCTCACCACTGCAAGCCCACGTGTACTCCTGAATTTCTGTTCTTGCTGAAAGTCGATGAATGACATGAGAGTGCCCTGTTACTAGGTTGCTGATGGCCAGTATTGTTACATCTCGTTATAGGGAAAACGAAATCCCAGGTACAATAAGAAAAAGAAAGCAGGAAGAGATATTCTTTGAAATCTCTCAGAAATGCCTCCTATTAACAAAATTCCTCACCATCAGCCATAATGAACCAGTTTTTCATGAGTTCTAATGTAATCGGCAATTTTGCACCACCCATTCTCTTCAAAACTACGTTAGATATGCCACGTGTCATCTGACAATATTTCTGAGAAACCATTTTGAAGGTGCCATGTGCGTGGCACAAAAGCTGTCATTTCACAGAAAACGTTGCCACACATGTAACATGCAGAGCATATCTAAAAGGAGCTTGCCACAGCTGGCCATCATCTCATGCCAGTTTATCTTGCTTCTGTGACATTACCGCTTGCATTAGGAACGTCGAACCTTGTTCGCCACGTGAAAAGAGATGCGCTCTGTCCTGCATGTCCTCTCAGGAGGCCCTGAAGACGGTGGAGCGGCTGCGGCTGGAGCTGCGGTCGCTGCCCGAGAGCCTGGTGGTGAGCACGGCCGAGTACAAGTGCCTGCAGAGCCAGTTTTCGGTGCTGTACAACGAGAGCATGCAGCTGAAGACCCAGCTGGACGAGTGTCGCTCCTTGCTGTCGACAGCCAAGAACTCCCACCTGCGACACATCGAGCAGATGGAGAGCGACGAGCTGGCTGTCCAGAAGAAGCTTCGCTCGGAGGTCATCCGCCTCGAGGACAACATTGCGCAGGTGGGCCCTTGCGGCATTGCTGTGGACGGTCGATTCTGTATGTAATTGATCTTGAATGGGGTCGCGAAATGGTTTGGTACATCAGTTGTCCGAAATGCAGCATATGCCTCTTTGAAGCTTGTTTTAAAACAATGCAGGTCTCAGAATTTTTTCCCAACATTGCAAGAAGTGGTAGCTTACCTATTTGCCTACGAAATGCAAAAGAACAACGAAAACAGCTGCAATTTAATTTGTATGTAAAAGGTCTGTAAGCTTGGCTTCAATCTTGTCAGCCATCAGGTTCGTCAAGCCGTCCTCAATATCGTTGAGCCCTTAGAAGTCAGCAAATGCCAACACAAGCTCTCGGAGCATTGTACAAAGTTGTTTAATGGTGGCATAAGCATTGCTGCTCGGGCCCTATCTCTCGGTACCAACAGCATCAGCCACAGTCTCAGTTTTCGTGCAGTCAGAAACAGCTTGTACATCTCGTGCACCATAGTCCCGTCTGAGACCACGTAGCTGTTGCAAGCTCAATTGATTTCATGATACTGCAGGCCGACATTTTTGGCTTATGCAGGAGAGGGCTATGCAATGCATCAAAATACAGTATAACACAATAAGTGGTAGAACAAAGATTGCATAAATATTTCAAGTGTTCATTATTTGGTTGAAAGTTCAACTTAGTTCATATGAAACTGTTACTTATTCATAGTGAGGCCATTATTATTCACCTGCGCTCAGCGCTGTGTGCCATGAATGGATAAGCCTCATGACCTAGAATTCTTAAACAGTGTCACAGCACATATCTTTTTAAAAATAAAATTCGACTGCATGTTTTTCATTGCAAACAACACTTGGTTACATAAAATAATTACATCCGAGAATTGTTGTTTTGATCTTTTAGTAATAAGTAGTAACAAATCAGCTGTAGTTGCAGCACCCCATCTACCTCACTTCAGCGTCCTCTCTAGTTTATACTTCATAGTATGCTGCTCAAAGCATTTTACGCCAACATAAACTGGCTGTCTATCATCTCCTTCTAACGCAAGTGGTGCGCACATCAGAGCCGCAGAGAGTGAGAGACCTGTCGCTTTCACTGCAGATTCGACGAGAGTATGAGAATCTGCGCATCGAGTTTGAGTCGTCGTCGGTGTCCAGCGAGCAGGCTCAGCCAATCAACCGGGAGATGCGGCACATTATAACGAGCCTGCAGAGCCACAACAGGCAGCTCAAGAGTGAGGTCTCCCGCAGCAAGCGCAAACTGCGCGAGGCCCAATCAGAGACACAGAAGGTGAGTTCCTGCATTTGCTCGCATCTTAGAGGGAAAGTTCTACTACTTTACGTCTCGCAAGGGCATTCGTTGTGTAACAATGACTTTGAGCAGCCGGAGCACAAGCGTGTGATGTTTTGCCACGTAATCTGCTGTGAAGGGCCTCGCCGCTGCCATACCACTTGAACAGATGAGGGCATAACAGCTGTTTTACCAGAACTTCCTGGCTTAGTCTCAAAATGGATGGTGTGCTGCATAGGCCACCTGCATGTGCGCTTCAGTGCAAGAGACGAGCTCAATCCATCCATCCTGTAGATGTAGCTAAATGGCAGGCTGCGAAATCTCAAGCAAAGGCAAAGTTGCCTGCTTGAGACACCAATACACCAAATGGTCACACCTCTGCCTGTGAGCATTTTTACATGTGCAGTTGCCTCGGGACTGCTCGTTCATGGTCTCGTTGCCTACTCCTACGCTGCAGCAGTTGGTACGATGCACTGCCTGTTGAGGCATTATTCAGGTGGACTGCCCAGTTGTCATGATCAGAAACACCATTTAAGGGGCCCTGCAACACTTTGTCAAGTACTGTACTTACTTGCGTAATGGACGCACTTTTATCCCCAAAAAATAGGAGAAAAGTTGAGGAGCTGTGTTTATTACGGTGGGGTAAATTTTGCAAAAACTTTTTCAGGGCAAGCAAAACATTTTAACACGCAAAAAATACAACCCACACCACCCACCCATGGCAACTGCACACGGGAATCGGCCAGTGGTAGTTTGCTCCCAGTTATTTCACGGTCCACACCATTTATGGAGTGTTTTGTTGAAAGAAGAGCAGGTGCTTTCCAGGTGTATTTTGAAACCTAATTGCAAACCCACTCCTGCACGTAGTGTGATAATATTCGGCTGACATGTTCTTTGGAACCTCCACAATTGATCAGCAGTGCTTTTTTTCTATGCTCAAACACTGTTGCAGAGCCCCCTTAACAACTCTAGTGTTATCGTGCTGCTTGTTGCCGGAACAGTTCTTAACTGAAGCCAGATTGTTTGTGGGGACGTAGAAAAATATTTAGTGGCTTGTCGCAGAAATTAACATTGTAGGAACAGGCTTGCCAACGAATTCTAGTCTGTTTAGGACGATATGAATTGCATGAGCAAGAGGAAATTTTTCAGCAACTGCAGCACAGTAATGCAGCTTTTCAGTCCTCGCTAGGTAAGGCTGTGGTGGTATTACTGTGGTTGCAGGGCTTGACTATTGACCTGAAACACGAGGGTACAATCCCAGCCACGGCATCTGAATTTAGTGGAGGCGAAACACAAAGGGCCCATATGTACTGTGCGATGTCTGTGCACATGAGAGAACCCTAGGTGGTTGTTTCTTTCTGTTGGTCAGAAGGTCCTCCTTTCCCTTGGGATGCACAGCGGGGTTACACTACCTCGCAAACTGTGGCGTCATTATGACGTGATTCGCAGTTCCCCTGTTGGCTGTTGGGAGTTCTCTTCCATGTGAATACCTCCGTAGCAAACTTTATTTTTTATCCATGGCAGAGGTTACTCAAAAGACTTGAGTTAGAAATATTGGATCATACATTACACCATATGCTCACGGTGCTTCAGGTACGTCGCCAGAGCAGTCATGGGGTTGACTGATTTGTTTATCTATTCACTAACTTTTTCCTAGGGGTTAACGTCGTGAACCAACTTTGGGGTTGCATATGACCACGTTTACACATTTGACTACAGCTTCCTTGACTATGGCTTCCTTGTGCACATTTTCACAAGGAAGCCGTAGGTGAGTAGATACGGTATGCGCTGGCAACTGCGTGTTGTGGTATGTCAGTGCAGTGGTGACAACTAACAGGCTGATGTGCCTGTCGGTTATTGACTGGCATGAATGTTCAGCAAAACCAATAGAGCAATATAAAAAGATACAGCTGTGATTGTCTTGGTAGAACCTTTACAGGGGAACCCTGTAGTGTGGTTTGACCAGCAGTGTAGCATCAAATGAGTGCCACTGCCCGCTCTATTCTCGCTGCGATTCATGTTGTCCTTGCTGTTGTCTCATTACTGTATGCATTTCTCTTTTGTCACATGACAGTTACCAGCAATGTAAGTATAGCAATGTAAGTATAGATGGCCTAATGTTTATTTCGTTGTAGCAGTCACACAGCTGAACAATACTTTGGTCTATCCCACCTCTTCTATTGTTCAGGGTTCCTTTCTGCGTGTTCTTCTGTGCTATCCACATGTCATGTCTTGGGTGCGCGCGTGTGCATAACCTTCCGACATGAACCGGCATGTCATGTTATGTCCCCCTGCTATCCTTGTCATTCTTGCATGTATGGCTCATTAAAAAGACTTTTTTTTTTTTCGCCCACCGTAAGCATTGTTAGATGCAATTACGAAATGTTATGGTACCCAGTTTTGTTCTGCTCTCACTGTCTGCATGCGATGACTTCACATAATGCACATTTACAGCAACAAATTCTTCTTTTGTTGCAGTGAGAGGGAATTTTTGGGAGGTAGATGAGTTATTGTATCTCACAGCGAATATTAAAGAGAGAAACAGTGTATCAAGATGTAGGTATAGTAGTCAAGCTTGCTGGAAGCTATGGCTTTGGTAATCACATGTGCATTCTGTCCTTTCTTTCCTCCTTTTAAGTGCCTTAGCTAATATAAAGTCATAAATACATCAATAAGAATGTTGACTCAAGTATGTGCTTTGGATGGGCACCATGTGCACCATATTTACAAAATTATAAGTCAACCTATTTTGTTGAAATTTGACATCTACAGTTAGGGGTTGTAGTGAGTGAAAGGACCGTCACGTTTGCTCACGTGCGGTGCGGTGAATGAGGAATGCGGTACACGGTAGGCAAGTAAGCACACACACATATATTCAATGGGCACTCTCAAAATGGGCACTCTCAAATAAACAAAACAGCAATGCTCGCGGGCTACACATTCAGTCTTACGCATGCATCGTTCTAAATGTGGAAAGTTACGTGCATGTGCGCAAGCTCACGGCTATGTACACGTCGGTAGCTCGAGGCGTCAGTGTGGTGCCTTCGGGGACGCGGCGGGCAGGCGAGGTTGTGGAGCTCGAACGCTGGTGGCGGCTCTGGCTCTCGAACGCAGCACGGAGTGGCGTCGGCCCAGCGCAGGCAAAGGCCGAAACCCGTAGGTAGCGGCCACACTGGTCACCCGGCGAGGTCAGGCAACAGTCGCCGGCTACCGACGTTCGCAGGACCGGTCAGGAGGCTGCCCAGCGCTCCAGCCCGGGTAGCCCTCTTCAGACCTCCGCTCCTCGAACGCCGGCTTCTGCTGCCTTCGTGGCGGCCGTCCTGCTCCTCGTGCCTTCCTCCTACTACTACTTCTTCTTTTCCCTCCTATGCCACCACTGCCACGTGCACTCTTTTCGCTTCTCCCACAACGCACTGCTCGCGTAGCTGCTTTCGTCGTTGTCGTCTTTTCACCACAGGGGTCAACTTACAATCGAAACTAAAATGTGTACTGCCACTCAGCTTTTACTTTTTTACTTGTGTTTTGGGGAAGAGGGGGGTGGGGAGGGTCGACCTAGATTCTAGTCCACTCTCCAATTGTCCCAGGACAGTTACGAATTTGTTCCCATGCAGCAAACTGTATGTTAACATTGGGACATCCAATGCCACAAGTGCTTGCACCAGCTGAAGGGAACTGAAGCCCCGTGCTTCTGGTTGTTCCTTTCTTCTTTTTCTTCCCACAGCTGAGGCAGATGCTGGAGATGTCTAATGTGGCTGTGAATTCTGCCACCGCTCCACCATCAGCACCGTCGTCATCAGGCGAGAGCGGCTCCACACGTAGCGATGATGCGCCCGCGACGCCAATGTCGTCGGGCGCCAGCACGAGCACGGTGGGGTCGGGAGGCAGCGCTGGCGGCTCGGGAGCTGGCGGTGGCCGCAGCGGGGAGGACACGCCCGTGTCGCGCCACGAAGAAGACTGCAGGGCCGAGGAAGAGCCAATCCCTGAGCGGGAGAAAGGCAAGAGCGACGCAGACATCATACGCGACCTCAAGGCGCAGCTCAAGTGCGTTGCCCCCCCATACCCTTTTCCTTTCTTTTTTTTTTTTTTTTTGTCACTTGCTTTCTCTGGGGGTCCCATTCATTTAATAAAGGAACCCAGTTGGCCTCTTTTTCTTTCTTTTTTGCGAGTGCATATAAGAACCACATTATTTTCTTCATTTCCTTAAAGGCCAACTTTGGCAATTTTTGGAGGACAGTAGATCTCAATAAAATTTGCTGGGTAAGTTCCCTGGCACACTTCTGCCACTTACTTGCGCAAGATTACCGGCTTGAGAGATGCAGCAAATTGCTTGCAGTTCAATTTTTGTTGATTACCTCTCAAACTGCCCATTTGGCTTCCTGCAATTATTGGCCACACGGCGTGTTGACGTCATCATTGGCAAAACGACACAAGCGCACCGGTACCATACCATGGCCTTCGAGATCTGCACGCACCACCAACCTTTGTGACATTACCGTCAGGGGGTGCATGCACTCCCTGACGGTAATGCGTGGTGCTGTCGCTTTTGATGCTGATGGTAATGCAGGTTGACTGATATGGCGTCACTAGTTAGTTGGATTTAGGTTTCGATCTCACACTTTTTGCTCGTTAAAAATTATTTTCGCAGTTGCTGAGCAATTCTGCTATTAGGGATGTGACAGGAGTGCCTCAGGAACATAGAATCACCATTACCTTAACATGCTGAAAAAATTGCTGGAGTTTGCCTTTAAAGACCCCTTAAGGGGGCATTACATAAGGGATGTGTTAACATTAAAGCCCTTGACGTTAATCGTCTAGGAAATGGGGGACATGGCTGATGAAGGTTGGTAGATTAGTGGTTACTGCAATTCATGTGAAAGGCCATTCGAATTCGATGCTGCAGGTGGAAAAAGTGAAGAGGAAAATGTAACTGTGTGGGCACATGGGCGTGCCATTGAAGTTCATGACCAGTGTGATGGGATATGCTAATTTTGATGGGATAAGATATGCATGGATCACCTTGTGCAAGGCACCTGTCAACCTCGGGTGAAGAACAGGTGTAGTGTGCACATGGAGCATTGTTATAGAGAGCATTGCTAACACAGTGCTTATAGGGTAGGCAATGTAGACTTGTGTGGCTGAAGCAATGCTGCCGCATGCTGCTTAGTTTTCGGGCATTAACATCTCATCATTGATTGCTGGAGATGGCTACAGTTTTCTGGAAATTACTAGCTGCTGCAATTGAGCTTGGCTAGCCTGTGAGACATTTTGGTTCAATGCTGCAGTCAAATTGGAGAGGAGGCATACATAGCCCGCACAAGTTCTGTCCACATGCTACTTTTTAAAGGATTAAAGCCAGTGCAATTTCTAAGTGCAGTTGAGAAAATCCACTTATGAACAGCCATTTTTTAAGTTAATCCTTGTATGATGACCAAACTGAATGATGCAATTTGCAGTGCAACTCCTGTGAAGATTGGCCGAATAAAGAACAGCCGTTTGATCCATTGAATAGATTTTCTGCACTGGAATGCAAGATTGAACAGACGTTTTATCAAATAACAGCCAGGCACGTGTAAAAAGTTCATGCTTTGAACACAAAGCAAATAGTTCATGCTCTTCCATTCGTGTTTGCTTCAAGAAGTCACTGCGAGAGATTTCCACTTATTTGTTCAGTTTTGAGTGGTATAGGTGCATGTGCATGTATCGGGTGGTTTACAAAAGGAATTTTCGGACTGCCTGAATTTTGAACCAAAGTGGCTACCAGCACAGTACGTGAAGCTGCTGAGTGCCATGGAAACAATGAAAGAAGTCACAAATTTGCTTTTTGCATGAGGTATTCTGGGATGTTGAGCGACAGGCAGCCATTGCAGCAGTGCTTGTCACATGGCAGCAATTATTACTCCCATCTGTGGTAATATGGCTAAATAGAAGGCTGTTTTTCTCTATATATATTGAAACGGTGGCACTCCCTGCTGCTGTGCAGTGTGTTTTGTCTTAGTGGTGACAGAAGGAGCCGCTTTTTGAATGCAGAGGCATCAAGATTGACTGTACCTGCGTCCATCTCTTAATATTAAGAATCAACATTGTGAAGACCATTAAGATAACACTTTTCCCACAGGATTGAGATGAATTGTAGCGATAGCCTCCAGCGTCATTCACTTCCTTAGAAGCTGGTAAACATGCTAGAAACGGCTGCCAGTTCAGTCTCGTTGCTTTTACCCGTAAGCCACTTGCAACAGGGTACACTTTCTTGTGCCCCGCAAATTCAAATGTCATCATCATAATCAGCCTGTCTACGCCCACTGCAGGGCAAAGGTCTCTCCAATTATCCTGGTCCTGTGCTAACTGTGCCCAGTTTATCCTCGCAAACTTCTTGATCTCATCTGCCCACCTAATTTTCTGCCACCCCCTGCCACACATGCCTTCACTAGGGATCCACTCTGTTACCCTTAACAACCAACAGTTGTCTTGTCTGCGCATTACGTGGACCATCCACGTCCACTTCTTCTTAATTTCTATTAATATTTCCTTTGCACGCATTTTGCTCCTTAAGCCACTCTTTCTCTTCTTGTCTCTTAATGTTACACCTACCATTTTCCGTTCCAGTGCTCGCTGCGTCATCCTAAATTTAAAGCTGAACCCTATTAGTTAGCCTCCAATTTTCTGCCCCGTAGGTAAATGCCAATAAGATGCAGCTGTCATACACCTTCCTCTTCGGAGACAATTGTAAGCTACCATTTATTATCTGAGAATGCTTGTAGAATGCGCTCCATCCCATTCTTATCCTCCTAATTATCTCATCCTCATGGTTTGGATCAGGGGTCACTACCTGGCCTAAGCAGACATATTCGCTTACCATTTCCAATGCCTCGCCATCTATCTCAAACCGCTGTGCTCATCCAAGGCTATTTAACACCAGGGCGGAATCGGGGTGTAGACGAGCACTACGTACAACTACTGGAAAACAGCTACGGCTTCACGGCCACCATAGTCCTCCATAAAGAGAGCAGTAAAACACCTGTAAGGAAGGGCATAAGATAAGGGGACACAATCTCTCCAATATTATTCATAGCATGTCTACGAGAGGTATTTAGAACATTGGATTGGGAACAGGTGGGGGTATTGGTTAATGGTGAATACCTCAGTAACCTCAGATTTGCTGATGACATTGCCTTGCTAAGTAGCTCGGGAGACAAATTACAAAGCATGATTACTGACCTAAACAGGCAAAGTAGAATTGTGGGCCTGAAAATTAATATGCAAAAAACTACAGTAATGTTCAATAGCCATAGACGAGCAGAGCGGTTTGAGAATTCAAATGTAACGAGGGCTTATTGCAACATTGTTTCTTCAAAGCGAAGTGCTTTCCCAAGGTCTTGCAATGTTTGCAAAAGCTGTTTAAGTTTCCGTTATTCCACAAGAACTGCCGTGATCACTGTGTGTGGGGTAAAGTCCCTGCCATGCCAATTGCCAAGCACTTGCCTGAGATGCGGAGGTGTCTGCTTTTGCAGGAAGTCGCAGGAGGCCCAAAGGGAACTGAAACTCCTACTAGACATGTACAAGGGGGCGCCGAAGGAGCAGAGGGACAAGGTGCAGGTGAGCAGAGTGAAGCAAGTCTTGTAATTGTGGTTCATAGTGAATCAGCATGGCCAATCACAGAAGAGGACGCCAATCACAGACCCGCCTCCTCTTCTTTCTTGTTTTGTGCTGCCCTAGTATCGAAGTGTTTTTGTCCCAGCAAATTTGGGTACAGTGCAGTCAACGTACTGTTTCCAAGCCATGCTGACCTTGCTGCTCATCTAAATGCGGCATGGATGTGGACACGTCGCATGCTGTGCCATTCTTGCACCACTGCTCTATCCTTAATTTTTGCCCTTGTATCGTTTCTTCCTGGTTTTCCTTAAAAAGGCTCTCACAAGGATAGCCTTGCGCATATTTCTCTCTGATGCA
Source organism: Hyalomma asiaticum (assembly GCA_013339685.2). Lineage (NCBI taxonomy): Eukaryota > Metazoa > Arthropoda > Arachnida > Ixodida > Ixodidae > Hyalomma > Hyalomma asiaticum. Next base: position 84,117,539 of record CM023484.1, read on the forward strand.
ACCATGCTGAGTGGTGGCAAGTTTTCACTCTAGCCCAAACTGGTTTGCTTAGCATTGCGCACGAGGCACTTTCCTAAATCTTGAACATACTCTCCGCATTGCGGACTTTAACAACACTTCATTGCAGATGTGTAATGATGACTTGGCATTGTGAAGAGTAGATAAAGTGTGCCTCCACCAGTGTTGAAATGCTACTTGTCGCATAACTCGGGAAAAACCATTATGTCGTGACCAAAGTGGAATCATTTGGCGCTGGTAACGTAATTGTAACAGCGAGAAATAACGTAGACAGCCACAAGCAATGTGGCTCAAGCGCTGTGTTTCTTGTTATTTTATACATCTTTCCATGATACGGTGGTTATGTACCTTTAGTCTCTTCCCTATCGCTCATTCCTTCATGCCGGTTCCCGCACCGCTGTTCTTTGTGGCTGCAGCTCATGGCGGCCGAGAAGAAAGCCCGCGCCTGAGGCCGAGGAGCATCGGCAGCAGCTGAAGAAGCTCATGGAGCACGAGCGCAAGGAGCGCCGCAAGCTGGCGGACGAGGACGCCATGAAGAAGATCCGTGCCCTCGAGGAGACGGTGAACAACCTGCACAAGAGCCTGGCCGCCCAAAAGCAGGAAGAGGAGGCCCTGCTGAGTGAGATGGAGGTGACTGGCCAAGCGTTCGAAGACATGCAGGAGCAGAACCTGCGGCTGTTGCAGCAGCTACGCGAGAAGGACGATGCGAACTTCAAGCTGATGTCTGAGCGCATCAAGTCCACCCAGGTGCACAAGCTGCTGCAGGACGAGAAGGTGGCGCTCATGGAGCAGGCTGCGCGCCTCCAAGACCAGGTGGGTTCCCTTGATTTAGCCGCGATAAGCGCTCGCCATTGCCGCGTGAGTGTTGCGACATGCATCGGACAGTGGAAAGACTGAAAATCTCCCCGTCAGGTATTAGCCAGTATTTTTAACTTATCACAAGCGCTCCTTATCTCACTCTAGTCACATTTTCACTGTGTGAGCTGCTTTCTGTCTATCTATGCATTCGTTATCTGAGGGACATTAAAAGGACACTTAAGTGAGACCAGAGTGCTTTAGACTGATAAATTACTGTTTGGGAACTCTGTTATTGCTGATGTCATCATTTTCTGTTCGATATGAGAAGAAAAGCTTGATGTCAAAGCTTCATGTTTGGATTCAGCACTGGAATATTGAGGAGATTACATCGGGAACTGCATTTCCTTTTCTCGTAATCTTGCGAGAGATTCCCTCAGTCAAATTGTCTGAGGTGCACCATGTTAAATTTCTGGATTCCTGAGAATGCATGTCTCTTTTACCCATGAATAATTATGTAGGCCTTAATAGACATCGTCAAAGGTTATGGCGTCATGCGTATTAGTGCAAAAACCCAACAGGCATCGCCACTCGTATGTTCCCTTTGCGCATTGCCTTTGGTATATGCAAAGGTGATTTACTAATGCGAGAAAAATAGATTTTACTTTAGTGTCCCTTTAATCATCAGTAAGTTTCTTACTATAGAATCTTGCAACTAACTGTTGTACTTTCATCTCTCTCACTGCTCTTGTATTAGCTGAACCTTTGTAGATTTCTTTCTTTCAGATTTTCTCCTTTTCTTATTTTTTTTATAAAGCATGCAAGTGTAAAAATACTATAGTGCATGTGTAACAAAAGCCCCCTTATGCAATGTCTCTAGGCTCTTAAAACTAATAAATTAAATTGAATGACAAAGACACACACGAAACTGAGCTTCCCATACTGTCAGCTAAAGCATCATGACAAATTGATTTACAAATAGCACTCGAGGTGGTCGAATTTCTGAAGCCCTCCACTACGGCATCTCTCACAGTTATATCATGGTTTTGGGACGCAAGACTCAAGAAATCCAATCAAGACTTATGCACTGCAGCAAAACCAACGCTTGTGTACTCTTACGAAGTTAGCACTGCTGTAATGAGGTGAAGTTAGCTCATGCATATGTGCTGTTCTTTAGGACTTGACTGGTCTTTTGCTAACGATGACGCTTTGGGAGTACACTAGTTGTGCAATAAATTTTTCTTTTTTCTTTTTTGTCCATGTTTAGCAGTACATTTCTCTTAAGATTTGGCATGGTATGGTTAAGAAAATGTTCATTCTATTCGCACTTAAGGATTATTCCTAGAATTCGCTTTGCACTCACAATTTTGCTATTCGCACAGCTCTAGTTTTTATTGATTACCCTAAACCACTCGCCTGGCTTCCAGAATTATTGGCCACGTTTGGTATTGAACTCCCCTTGGGCAAAGTGACAGAAGCGCACGGGTACCATGTCACGGCTTTTGAGATTGGCATGTGCCATGTGCCAGCATGCCGAATCACGGAGGCCATGACCCTACCAAAGTGCTTCACCACCCGCATGTTCCCTTCGCACCGTGCAAAACGCAGATTGACTCATTTGACGTCACGCGAAAGCAGCACCGCTTGGCTGGATTTCGGGCTTGATTTTGCACTTTTTTACTTGTTAAAAATTATTTGCGAACTTCCCGAGCACTCCTGCTTTCAGGCGCATGACAGGAGCGTCTCGGGAACATAGAATCGCCATTACATTGACATGGTAAAAAAAAAAAATGCCATAATTGGGCCTTCAAGTGCTACTTGGTGCAGCCAAGGTAATGAGAGGCAGCCAAAACCGAGTGCATTCTCTGGTTCCCCACGCAACAACACAGGTGGAAGCCCAGAACCAGGTGGTGCGCAAACTTGAAGAGAAGGAGCGTCTGCTGCAAAACAGCCTGTCTACTGTTGAGAAGGAGCTCAGCTTGAGGCAACAAGCCGCAGAGGTGCACCGTCGCAAAGCTGTCGAGTCGGCCCAGTCGGCAGCCGACCTCAAGCTGCATTTGGAGAAATACCTGGCACAGCTCAGGGACGCCCAGGTGAGTCGCTTGACTCGCCTCTTCTCATGCAGAGGTCTGTTTGTTTTTTGCCTTGCTGCGATTTTATGCCAGATGGCACAAAAAGGTGAACACCTATAAGAACAGAGAGCTCAGCCTGTTGCATGTTCCTTGGCCTGTGGCTTCGTACTTGAGCAAAAGGGTGTGCAGCCAGGAGTACATGTAGTGTTGTGGGAGGGTTGAAAGAACACTTGTTAAATGTCACAGCGAATGTATATTGCTCAACATGCGACAATTAAGTTGCATGTTGATTCCTAGAGTGTCTTCATGACTAAGAGCTAACATAGCTTTCTAGCTGGAACAGCTGATCTAGCAGAACATTGTTGTATGAAGCTAATTTAGCTACCTAGCTGGAACAGTCGATCTGGCAGAACATGTTCTGTGAAGCTAAGTCATATATATGATGTGTTTGCTTTACTACTCCAGTTTGTTGAATTTACCTGTTTCGCTTGCAACCACTTCCACTTCTGAAAATATTTACGACAGCATATGATCTGCTACATGGTGTGCACATCCTCCATGTGAAATGATGTTCTGTATCTAGTCTTCCTCTCTGATTTCATGCACAACAGGCTGAAGCCCATTTTGAGCCTTCAACTTAACCTAGACAATACCAAGAAAAGGCTTGTGTTGTCAACCTGAGTCACCGCACAGGAGGGCATCGTAATATGTGAATGTGGCAACTTGAGGATCATAGAACTTGTTGTTAGGCTAGTCGGTTCATGTTAACATTGACCATAACGCTGCTTTCTCAGGCTGGGATTCCACCTTGCGTGAGTTGCTATTCTACATAGTACTGTTCTGCATACTCTATACACGCAAAAGGTTGCTCCTTGCAAGGACTGTATGTCCTGTGCAGCTATGCCCACAGCATGCAGCAGGGGGTGTGACACTATGTCCACTCCATCCGTGTTTAACAATTTTTACTTTGAGATGTTCAGTGTGGCTGCAGAGGCTGAGGCATTGCTCACGCACTTGTGTTCGTTGCAGAGCATAGTGACAGACCGCACAGCGGTGCTGTCACAAGAGACTTTCAAGACCAAGAGGCTACAGGAGGAGATTATATCACTACGCCGCAAGGTTGAGCGTGCGAAAAAGTTTGAGCTGGCCACCAACACTGATGAGGTCCTCATGGAGGAAGTCAAGGAGTACCATGTCGTGGCTTTTGAGATTGGCATGTGCCATGTGCCAGCATGCCGAATCACGGAGGCCATGACCCTACCAAAGTGCTTCACCACCCGCATGTTCCCTTCGCACCATGCAAAACACAGATTGACTCATTTGACGTCACGCGAAAGCAGCACCGCTTGGCTGGATTTCGGGCTTGATTTTGCACTTTTTTACTTGTTAAAAATTATTTGCGAACTTCCCGAGCACTCCTGCTTTCAGACACATGACAGGAGCGTCTCGGGAACATAGAATCGCCATTACATTGACATGGTAAAAAAAAAAAAGCCATAATTGGGCCTTCAAGTGCTACTTGGTGCAGCCAAGGTAATGAGAGGCAGCCAAAACCGAGTGCATTCTCTGGTTCCCCACGCAACAACACAGGTGGAAGCCCAGAACCAGGTGGTGCGCAAACTTGAAGAGAAGGAGCGTCTGCTGCAAAACAGCCTGTCTACTGTTGAGAAGGAGCTCAGCTTGAGGCAACAAGCCGCAGAGGTGCACCGTCGCAAAGCTGTCGAGTCGGCCCAGTCGGCAGCCGACCTCAAGCTGCATTTGGAGAAATACCTGGCACAGCTCAGGGACGCCCAGGTGAGTCACTTGACTCGCCTCTTCTCATGCAGAGGTCTGCTTGTTTTTTGCCTTGCTGCGATTTTATGCCAGATGGCACAAAAAGGTGAACACCTATAAGAACAGAGAGGTCAGCCTGTGGCATGTTCCTTGGCCTATGGCTTCGTACTTGAGCAAAAGGGTGTGCAGCCAGAAGTACATGTAGTGTTGTGGGAGGGTTGAAAGAACACTTGTTAAATGTCACAGTGAATGTATATTGCTCAACATGCAACAATTAAGTTGCATGTTGATTCCTAGAGTGTCTTCATGACTAAGAGCTAACATAGCTTTCTAGCTGGAACAGCTGATCTGGCAGAACATTGTTGTATGAAGCTAATTTAGCTACCTAGCTGGAACAGTCGATCTGGCAGAACATGTTCTGTGAAGCTAAGTCATATATATGATGTGTTTGCTTTACTACTCCAGTTTGTTGAATTTACCTGTTTCGCTTGCAACCACTTCCACTTCTCGAAATATTTACGACAGCATATGATCTGCTACATGGTGTGCACATCCTCCATGTGAAATGTTGTTCTGTATCCAGTCTTCCTCTCTGATTTCATGCACAACAGGCTGAAGCCCATTTTGAGCCTTCAACTTAACCTAGACAATACCAAGAAAAGGCTTGTGTTGTCAACCTGAGTCACCGCACAGGAGGGCATCGTAAATATGTGAATGTAGCAACTTGAGGGTCATAGAACTTGTTGTTAGGCTAGTCGGTTCATGTTAACATTGACCATAACGCTGCCTTCTCAGGCTGGGATTCCACCTTGCATGAGTTGCTATTCTACATAGTACTGTTCTGCATACTCTATACACGCAAAAAGTTGCTCCTTGCAAGGCCTGTATGTCCTGTGCAGCTATGCCCACTGCATGCAGCAGGGGGTGCGACACTATGTCCACTCCATCCGTGTTTAACAATTTTTACTTTGAGATGTTCAGTGTGGCTGCAGAGGATGAGGCATTGCTCACGCACTTGTGTTCGTTGCAGAGCATAGTGACAGACCGCACAGCAGTGCTGTCACAAGAGACTTTCAAGACCAAGAGGCTACAGGAGGAGATTATATCACTACGCCGCAAGGTTGAGCGTGCGAAAAAGTTTGAGCTGGCCACCAACACTGATGAGGTCCTCATGGAGGAAGTCAAGGAGTACAAGGTGTGTGGCCATCTTGACAGTGTGTTTGTGCCGTGTTATTGGCACGGGCTGATACTGAGCAAATGTTTAAGGTGCTGTTTACTTAATTATGAATTGCCTTACAATGTGTACCTGTGTGCACTCACTTGTTTGTGTACTAGTACTGCTTTAGTCATAAGCAGACCATAGTAACGGACAAATTGGTTATGTGAAGGAGCTGCCCTTTGCAAGAGCTTGGTTGTTGCATTGCCTTGTTCTTTACATTGTGCTATTGCTGCCTTTCTTTAAAAAATTGCATTGTACATACATCTGAGCACCAGCAATAATTGTGGAAAGTTGAATGAAGACCAGAACATTGTCACCTGTGACAAAGACGGAAGCAGGCACATGAGATAGGCACCCTCAAGAGAAACGTCTCCCCTTTTTTTCTTGTGTTTTGTAAAGTCTATCCAATCATATGGTTGTTTTAGCAGGCTGTTTCAATTTCAGCATGCTGCTAGACGCTGTAGCTTTCTCCCTTTCTCAATTAGGCCTTCACGTTAAGGCTTGTGTAAAGAAAGGAAGTCGCGCGAGCGAGAGACTCACCCGTGACACGACCTCTCTCTCTCTCTGCCGCTGCAGGAGCAACTGACCTGTCCCTCCTGCAAGGTAAAACGCAAGGACGCGGTGCTTATTAAATGCTTCCACGTCTTCTGCTACGACTGCCTCAAGACACGCTACGAGACCCGCCAGCGCAAGTGTCCCAAGTGTAACGCTCCCTTTGGCACAAATGACTATCACCGGTTGTACCTCACCTGAGAAGACCGTGCACCCCTGCTCCTCGCCTGTCCTTATTCTCTTCCTCGGGGTTGTCCTCTCATCACCACCACCTCATCCCTCACCACTGTCACAGACACTATGGTTGTTCTTGATTTTAACGTCTCGATCTATCTTGTTTTTCTCATTATTGTACAATAAAAGAGCGTATTGTTTCGTGCACTTTTCGTTTCGTCTTGGGTGTCGTGTTACACTCCTGCAGCTGCTGGAGTGTGGAGCACGAAGCTGCAATGTCTCAAGTGCAGCGCCATAGTCACTTGCAGATTTATAGAGTGAATGTCTTTACGACTGAGAACTAATATAGCTCTCTAGCTGGAACAGCCAATCTGGCAGAACATTGCTGTATGAAACTAATATCTGGCTGGAACAGTCAATCTAGCAGAACATTGTTCTATGAAGCTAGGCCATATATATGATGTGTTTGCTTTATTACTCCAGCTTTTTTTAATTTACCTGTTTCGCTTGCAACCACATTTGCTTATAATGCTGTATGGGCCCAAAGGTATGCTAAGTGAATTATTTTAAATAAAAGGCTGGTTCCAAGCCCCGTGTTATTGCAAGCTAATGAAATAAAAGTTAGCTGAATATCTCAGAAACTGGATACATGTACATTCTACAGGTTAACTGGAAATACAATTTGTTGAGGAAACTGTCAAGTGTATAAGTATGTACTCTATGCATTCATACATGCACAACCTGTCCAGCATGCCATCTTGTACCTGACCACTAAACAGCACTTTTCAAAGCATCCAAGTGTGAAGCGATAATGGCAACAGCAGAATATTACACATAATATCAAGTTTGAAGAAAACACTTCTAACTGCAAATGATCTACCACATAGTGTGCACATCCTCCATGTGAAACTATGTTTTTGTAGCCAGTCTGATTTCATGCACAACAGGCCTAAGCCCATTTTGTGCCTTCATCTTAACCTAGACCATGCTAGGAAAAGGCTTTTGTGTTGTCAACCTGAGTCAGCACGCAGGAGAGCATTGTAAATATGGGAATGTGGCAACTTGGGGCAACTTGTTGGGATAGTCAGTTCATGCTAACATTGAACATAACGCTGAAAATGGCACTCCCCCTGACCCCGTCCCTTCTCACTTGTTGCATCTAGCGACCATAGCATTATGGTCAGTGTTAACTTGAGGATCTCTTGGATGCCAAAGAGAATGAAATACTAGACAGTAAGGTTTCGCCCTGAATGAAAATGTCTTTGCTATATTCAACAGTCTTAAGCATTTATTGAGAAAAGGAGGTTGCACATCTAGTCCACTGGTTTGGAAGATAGTCGCATTGTGCTAAGCATGTGGCAGCTTGTGAAAAACAGATGGGATGATTGTCTGCTAGGTGAATGTTAGGCCAGCAGCAGAGTATGAAAATGAAGTACAACTAGGCGCATTAAGTGAGAAGAGAAACTTGGTGAAGATGCAGTGTTGCGCCACTAGCCAGCAGGTCGATGTCAATTATTCCGCAGGAGAAGGCAGAATGGGGCTGAAATTCATTTTTCCTTCATGATTAACTGTGACACATCTCAAACAAACTTCATTTATTAACATTTCAGAAGCACATGAACTACATGTTACAATGTAGAAGCTGGTATCATTTGGCAATGCTAATTCCACCTGCGTGCCTCTCTTGAAGCAGCTTTGTTGGTGTTCGTAAAAATTAAAAATGTCCATGCATTATAGCATTAACTACATCGTTCACATATATTTCTGCCAAGGGCTTCCTAAACACTCTGAAAATGCTTTACACCACACTGTACGTGTGTATATTACATACCTATGCACATAAGCACACAAGGGGGTGTAGAACCCTGCCCCTTCCCAAAGAAAACCCTGGATTTGCCGATGGTGAAAGCTGGAAAAGAGAGCAGCAGCACCATCAGTATTGTGTAGACCAAATAAAGGTGAGCAATACGGCCTACACAGTGGTAAAAAAGCACACTATACGACCAGGGTGGTACACATATGAATTTGCAATTGAACTCCAGATTTGGTACTGAATTATCACTGCAATAACAGCTAATACAGGCTGCATCACTTGACGTATGTGGCCTTTCAACCAGGCAAGTGGCGTGACTGACATTGGTAAAGATGGTGCACAAAACAGGCACATGTGTAAATTATTGCACAGAGTATATATTCAGAGCAGAGGCTAACGTGAAATATTTTGAAGCGCATGTACAAAGTATTAGAGAAATGCAGGCTGCTATATGTATGTTGCCAATTAAATACACATGGGGTGACTGCCAAGATGGAGTACGAAATGACCACTGCTTCTCAATAAACGATTGCACTATACAAAGGACACAATATCAAATGTGGAAGTACCTAACAATGGTCCCAATATTGAATGCAGGGTTGACAAAGCATGAATGTAATGCTTGTCCATTGTGATTCGTAGGAGAGTCTCTATTCCACAGCAATAGGGCCACATAGTTGCAAAACCAAATTAATACTGTTTGCTGAACATACAAATAAATTCATCTTAATTTTCCTATAGTCAAATAAACTTGCTTGTTACCTCAGCTGTGAGAATGAAATAATAATATTGTATAATAATGCAGAAGCCAGCTAAAAGCAAAAATCTAGCAAATAATTAGAACAGTCGGCAGTCAATTTCCTGTGTATGATTCACTGACCTCTCTTTTTTTCTTTTTGGCTTTGTATGATATTGGTTGGAAAAGAACTGCAACCCATTTGGTTTCTCTTCACCGCATTCTATCATTCCACTCATTTCCTCATGACTCTTATCATGCTTTTTCTCTTTCTTTCATCTCACATATGTTAACCATCTACCCATTACTTTGAGACCACTCTATGTCTGCTTCTAGGAAACATTTGCCAGAGTCTTTCGTGTAGATCTCATTTCCTGTCTCAGCAGATATCGGGTTTCTGTCAGAAGAAGAAGAAGAAAAAAGAAACTACTCCATTCGCACATTGGGTTCATTTAACATAATCTGGACAAAGGTGTACTATAGCACAATATATATGGCTCCACCAAATCAAAACTGCCATCCTATCTTCACACTGATGATGTCAACTGCGTGATTAGATCAATTAGAGAAGACGCTACAAAATATCGATAAGGAGATGTACGTTTGAGAGATACATATACTCTTCCTCGCTGCCATTGGAGACAGCGCGGAGGCCCCACGTCTGATAAAGAGCCCCTTACACAGCAGTTCATATCAGCGAAGTCGATATGACACTGTTGCTGAGAAGTATCCGGTATCTAATCGGCCACGCGTACGGAGTCGCAACACTCTCACTTGTTCCACATCAGCTCAATAGTTGTTCTGCGCCAGTGGAGTGGGGCAGCTAGCTGCAAGGCAGTCGTTCGCTCATCATCCAGCACAACCATGGCCCGTAAGTAACGTCCAGTCTCTCGCATAAATATAATTTTTGTCTCCAATGTTTTTTAGGATTTTATAAAACGCGATGTTACGGTCCACCACCTCTTGGATCGAAGCACGGCCGTTCCTGGTAGATCTACATGTATTTCCTTCAGATAATCGACCGCTTTGCGCATATTAGAAGCTAATAACATATGCGCCAACATATTCGCGTTTCCTGACCGACTTGCCTGCACTAACTCGTGCCTACACCCGTGGAAACGAGGAAATCAAACGCGCGCCCACGTGCAAGTGTGGCCGTGGAAGGCGCGTGCCAAGCCGACGTGCGTGCGCGGTATTTGCAAGAAAGCATGCGATCGCCGGCGATCGCGCATGTCTCCTGCGCTTGTCTCAATGATAGGTGCTACGAGAGCGCTCCGTGTGCGACGATGACGATGGATCAGTGGCGCGAAACACAGCCCACCATCAGCCAAGCTCGATTTCTCGCATGGCACGCGCGCGCGAGGAGAAACGGATGCGGGCATCGCATTCCGCCCGCGGCGTTCCCGTCGCTGGGCGTACACGTGCTTCCGCTCGTCGCCGGTCGCGGTCTGTCTGGTTTCACCGTTGCACCAACAGTTGTACCGGCTCACTTACATTCACCGGTTGACATCGATTTAAACGATTCCCGCACGACCCGCCACCCCTTCCCTGTTGCCGCACGCTCCCCGACTCCAAAGCGGTGAGTGGACGCTGGAATGAAGCCAAAAGATTGCAGCTGGGTTGGCTGGGTGCCGTTGCTTCCGTGAAGACATCTCGTATTTTGTTGCCTCTCCGTGCGCACTAATTAACAACGTAGCACTTAATGGACGTCGTTTCGTCCGGTTGACCCCGGTTGATTGCATACATCGTGTGCGATATCTGCTCCATAAACATTTATCGGCGATGTTTGATTCGGAAACGTATTGACCGTGCCAAAGCTGCTGGTCGATCGACGCAGGTGCCGGTGCGAAATTGGTTTACGCAACAGCTTTTGTAACAGCGGCCGCGTGAGCGGTGCACAAAGGCGGCATATGTGCTGCCTACAGGACAAGCCCGTGATGATGAAGAAAGGAGTTCATTCGCCGTTTGTAAAATATTTAACGAAACGGGCGTGGTCGGCGTATCTGTGTTTACACATATCGCGCGAAGAGGGCTCACGTTCCTCGCTTGAAGATTCTTATCTTCTATGCATGTAGTCTATCGCGTAGATTTAGTAGGCACCTCACATGCAAGTACACATGTGCCGTGATGTCATGTTGACGGTTAACTTTGTCTGCTTGCATGGTTTCTGTTGCTATGTAAATAACATATAAGTAGAATGCACGTCAGCAGCCCTGGATTTGGAAATTCACTACCCAGTGTGTTCTCTGTTATGGGTCTGCAGGTATGAATGTTTTGAAGGAAGGATGGTTCACCGAGATTGTGAACACCAACAACAATCCTGTTCTTTCTGTGGACGTTGAAAAGGTCCTTCACCAAGAACGGTCAAACTTCCAGGACATCCTTGTTTTTAAGAGGCAAGTGCAACACGTAGTGCATTGCACATTTTAACTTTGTTGCAGCTGGCAGTACATACTACGTAACACGACAGCTGTACAATTCTTGTTTCTACGCACATAAATAGAAAGGAGCTCAAGTGCACGTTGGGTTGTCGCATTTAGCAAGTTGTTACAAGAGCTGTTAACTAGTGGATGTGAGATATAACGTGTACAAATTGCATATCAGGTAGAATATGCAATTAAACGCACATGTGTCACCCCTCCAAACTGTCGGCATGGCAGCTGTTCAGCTTAGACGAAGTGGCACCAAGATTCCCCTCTAGGTTACATAAGCAGCTGCAATGGTTGATGCCTTTCTACATTTAGGACGACCACTCATGACATAACTTGCTTATTTTTATAACAGAAAAGCCAGGCTGGAGCTCCAAGAGGTCACTAATTATCAGAGACTCTAGTAACACTGCTGTACCCAGGACCACCTCAGTGGCATTCTTCCTCTAACAATGAGGTCACAAGTCTGAATCATTGGGCATTGTGGTCACATAGTTGCATTGTGGTCACATAGTAACCACGGAGGCTGAATTCAGAAATCCACATGCATGCTGCTTATATTTGGGCACACAATAGATGCCCGACATGATACAAATAAATTCGTAGCCCTCCACCATAGTCCACCTTTTTGTTATGTATTCCGTTGGGATGTGTGAAATATTGGCAATTAAAAGGCCCAATAATTAGTGTGATGTACCCAGGTGGAACTTCACTTGGATATTAAAATACCCACAAAGTATGTGCGTTCCTTAAGCTGGGTTTGCTTTTTGAACAGTGTGCCATTTTCATGAGGTATGTGCATGTAATGGGATGGTGTGCAATTTCGTGTATATTTTTTTGCAATTAATATGAATATCTGAAGGGGATATTCAAAGGCAGCAGAGTGCTATAGTAAGTGTATATTTTCCTGTCGTTTTAGCAAATCATTTGGAACGGTGCTGGCCCTGGACAATGCAATACAGTGCACAGAACGGGATGAGTTCTCCTATCAAGAGATGATTACATTCCTGCCCCTCAACTCCCATCCAGACCCCAAAGATGTGAGCCTCTGTACTTTTTCTTTTTCCTTCACTCATCTGTCTGTTGACAGTGCCTTTTGTGTAAAGTGAACATGCTCTGTTTACGTACCTTATGAAGAGGCAAAAATTGTGTTCCACCCGTTTCTAGCATAAAGCCGTAAGAATACTTTTTAACAACTAGAAGGCATTCTGATAAATCTGATTTCTTTCGTAGCTTTGTCTTCAAAAGGATGGATGATATTTTTCTTTCATGAAAATTCTTTGGTGTATTGCTGTCCACTGGGAAAGGGGCCCAGACCTCTTTTTTCTTCCTTAAATTTTGCTGAGAGGTCCCAGTACCTCTCAGGTCCCCTGGCTCCCTGTATACTATGCTCTGGATATGTTAAATGTTCTTTTGCTACTGTTTCCTGTTTTACTGTTCCTATTTATTATTGTTTCGAGTGCACAACTTTGGCACATTAAATACCGTAAATAATTTTTTGCCCTCAAGTCTGATATAAAATTTCTTAACTTTTTCTTACATGAGCAGGAGATGTATTAGCTGTACATGCTGAATAGAAGAAGTTATAAAGAGCTAATGTATTCACAACCATTGTTGTTAGGTGGATGGCTGTGTCATTTCAGGTTGCATTGTTCTTTTCAATGTGAACTGCTGCGTGCAGAGTGAGATGCCATGTAATGTAATGTCCCAGTGGTGGAGCTTTGCTTCAAGTGTTCTTCCTCTGCATACCTGAAAGAGAGCTAAAAAAAAAAAAAAGGCAGGTGTAACAACCCACAATGTTTAAGTGACATTCAAGTACAACTTTAACTTGCATAGATTAGTAGCATTTCTTGCAGCGCTGTGATAAGTCATGTATGGCAGCTCTGAAACCCTTGTTCATGATATATTTGTGAGGTGGTAGTTGGTTGTTTACCATTTCAACAGCACTCTCGTTTAGACATGAATGCAAAGTAAACAAACCATAAACTGAGGCACTGAACTGCAACAGGTGATTTAGTGCTGTATGCCATATCAAACACCAGTAAGCCATCTCTTGGAACTCCAGGCACTTGTAGTCTGTGTTATCTTACATTTGTATTAATCTCTATATGAGCTCTTTCAATGAACTGATAAAGATTATGAAACTGGCTGTTCTTCCTTGAGTGCACAGTTTCTCGGCTAAGTCACCCATACACTTTGGCGATATGATTGACCGTGCAAAGTGCATAGTTATTGTGGTTGTCATAGCTTCAGACTGAAGGTTAGTACCAGTGCCACATTCGAGCGTTGCATTGTAGTGCACTGACGGCAATGTATTATCACACAGGTGCTGATCATTGGTGGAGGTGATGGCGGTGTGGCACGGGAAGTGGTCAAGCACCCCAGTGTAGTCTCTGTCACGCAGTGCGAGATTGACGAGGTAAGATTTGTGTGGCCGGCAGTGTGTTGGGAAATGTGCATACTTCTAAATGAATTGCAAAAGCAGTGATAGCGTGTGCTGCAAAGCCTTTATTCTCTTACCTCAAGGCTCCTTACTGAGGAGGCTGTTTCTGCTTATTTTTTATTTGGATTCTCCTAGTGCCTTGAGGGAACGGCCACGTGGTTTATTCTTGTGGGTAAAATGTTTCTTTTATGCATTTTTTATGCAAGGTCTGCACACCATTGTGATGTGGGGTGCCAAGTTTTTTTCTTGTAGGTGAGTTTGAGCATAGCAAGTGTTAAGGTCATGATTCGTGATGTGTTAAGGTCATGAGTTGCAGGGCCAGGTAGCTTCGAGCTCCGAATCAGAGAAACCAAAAGCAAAAGCTCTTAGGATGAGAAAGAGAGATCTGTTCACGGTTACAATATGGAAGACTTGAGTTGGTATTGTATTGCAGCTCAGGGTGGGGGGGGGGGGTGAGTGGGGGGGTTGTTATGTTTGGCCATTCTTGTCCTCCCTGTCATTCTGTGAATTGTGTGAAAAGAGGCTTTTAGGCATTCCCCCTCACAAACACACTCCCAGCAATGCTGGGGTCTCCTTATTTTGGGCTTTTTTTTTTTTTTCGTGCAACCCTGTTATAACAATGTTAATTTCCGTGGCACTTCAGTATGTGGGTTCCACTGCATGTCAATCATTGTATGCTGCAGCATGATATTGAATGTATTGCAAAAAGCAAAATAGGCAATTCTTACTAAGACAATGGTACTCCATCAGCTGTTTTGACAAATTCAGATCTGTGCATGCATTCTTTGTATGATGACTCTATTAGAAGGAAGTATGAAGGCACATAATTATGCTGTATGTATGCTTAGATTGCTTAGAACTGTGCGACAAAAAAAGAAAGCCCTGAAGCAGAGCCTGAATGAACAGCAGAGGCAGATTCCATGCCTTGCTTTGAACTTGGTTACCATAGCAACAGCATAACCACAATGAAAAGTAGTAGATTCATGTTGTTGGAACAAGACTTCAAAGTCCAAGTGGAAGAAAACTACTTAGTTAACCCTGACACTGACATTCTGCTTCAAGTGGCTTATTTAATTTTTTAGTGTGGTTACTTTCTTTTTTTCTACCTTAACATTATGGATGTGGTGTGTCTGTGCAGAAAGTTGTCGAGGTCTCCAAGAAATACCTTCCTTTCATGGCTGAGGGCTTCAACAGCCCGAAATTGGAGCTCAAGATAGGAGATGGCTTCCAGTTTATCAAAGAAACCACACGGAAGTTTGATGTGGTCATCACAGACTCCTCTGATCCCGTTGGTGAGATTGTTTGTCTTGCTTAAACACTGCCATTCTTGACAGTTTATTCACATCCATGATGTGTGCATCACTTTTTTGGCAAGGGAGCTTGTTTATCAACATGTTAATGTAACATTATCAGAGATTTTGGCCTATCTAGTACTCTAGGAATGCATGAATGTGCAGAAGGTGAAAACAGTGTGTTAAGGAGTACTGACACGATTTTGCGGTGGTGAAAAATATACATTTCTTGTTTTCTAGCCATGCATTGTTAACGATCTCTACACACCTAAACTGGGAAACATATACAAAATATTTTAGTTTGATTTTAAAGTTCCCATTGCCCAACATTACAAGCTAGCCCCAGCGCAATGGGCGCTGTGATGACGTATGAACATAGTCTCTTAAAAATTGACGAAATCACTGTCAGAGTCGCCGGACGAATGTTAAATCATCGATGATGTGAAATCAGGTGTAATTGACCGCAGCCGAAAGAGATGCAAGCGACGCTATCACGAATTGCTGTCCCTACATGACTCAGATGTACGTCTGACTGCGTTGATACCTCACTAGGAAACTGCCCCTTCGAAATCGAAAATGAAAGTGAGTTTTCAAGGGAGCCCCATTAAATATATTGTAGTGGGGAGGAACGAACCCACGAAATATAGTGGGATGCTGCCTCGGTAAGAGGTGCGAGCCTAGAGCGCGAGCTCTTGGTGCCGAGACGGACCCCTGCTAGTGAATGCTGCTACTCGGTGGACGCACCTGACCGCTGCTACTGGATGCCAATAAAACCCCTTCCAAAGTGGTGGAAGTGCTGGGTCTTCAAATCTGGAACTCCGAAGCCGGAAGCTGCCCATCGCCCCAACCATGCTTGCAGACAACATCCAGCAAGCCCAGCCAAACCAGCAATCCATGGCCCAATATCCACCCATCATCGTAACTGGCGCGCTGCGTCAGCGCGATCCCCCTTTCTTCAGCGGGGCGGATGACGAGGATGTCGAAGATTGGTTGTCCACGTTCGAAAAGGTCGGAGACCTCCACTACGGCGTCTCTCATAATCAGAACTGGTTTTGGGACGTTAAACCCCACAAAACAACCATACTTTGCCAATATGAGATCATATAATGCACTGTACGGCACAAAGATTGTTTAGTTGTGGTGCAGGTAATATACATAATTCACCATTAAGTGCAGCTCCAAAACCGTTGCTGATTCCTCCTGTGAAGTTTGTTTCACAGCATAGTGTTTCTATTGTGCTGTGAAACCAGCTTTACAGGCGGCTTACATGTGAGAAATATATGTCGTTCTAAATACTTCAAAATTCCGCTAGTTATACATTCGTGTCGAACGAACTATAACACAGTACTATTCTTCCGAATATTCGAGCAAACCTAGTATTACAACATTCTACTGTAAAAATGATGCATAGTACAGTAAAACCTCGTCATAACGAACCTGGGTATAACGAATTATCGGATATAACGAAGCAATCGGAATTCCCCTTGAAATTCCTACAGATGAAATTGATATTGGTTATAACAAACTAATGGTTATAACGAAGCAATTACCGCTCCCCTTTCAACTTCGTTATAACGAGGTTTTACTGTACTTGTAATTCATCACTTCTACATTTTCAACAGCTTCGAATATTTGAAGCTGTCTGAATATTTTCCACAAACACTGCTTATTCGAATATCTTTTGAATAAGAAAAATGTTCTATTTGCATTCGGAATTTTGAATAATCGCGTGCCCTACTATAAAGGCAACAAAGGGATACATCTTTTTCTCGTCACACTGTTGTGGCGTTTCTCAGAGCTTTAGTGTACTACAAGCAAGCTAAAATTTCAAATCTGTTGCAGCATAAGGTAGCTGTTTCACCGTCATGAAATACCACATAGTTCTCTTTCATTCTGTATGAATGTCACGCTTATTTCTACATTGCTTGTTGGTACGCATTTTCAGTGAAGTCGTACAATATTGGGTTCATGCGATGGCATGTCACATGTCTGCAGTGCCACAATTATACTGACATAACTGGCTCCTGTTTATTACTCATGACTGTGTTGTTTTTACATTCCCAGGTCCAGCAGAGGCCCTGTTTCAGAAGCCATATTACGAGGGTCTCAAGAGGATTCTCAAGCCGGGTGGAATCCTCTGCTCTCAAGGTAATGCTTTCATGTGTCTTAGTGGAGCTGGAACTGCCGAAATGTGGTTGTGTTGACAGGTGTTAGTTTGTTGCTGTATTTAAATCTGCCTGTTCACAGCTGCATGTATTGACCCTTGGCTGAAGGAATTGAATTTTTTTTTTTTTCATCTTGATTACATTTCGAGAAAGGTAGCAAATATGTTTAATGCCTGACAGAGGCCCTTGTACTCATTATGTATAGGCGCACATTGTTTTGATAGAGGCAGTTTGTTGGCGGTGGAACAAATACAGTGTTAGACATTGTCACATTCACTGTGCGCGAATTCAGTAGAAGCTTACGACAATAATGAAGGTATACAGCTTTGCCGACGTTGTACAATTTCTTAATGTGAAAGCCAACGTTACTAGATGCATTTTAGTTGTGAAACTCCGCTTGGGAGCGGTGCGAGAAAGTGGCCCCTTGCCATCTCGCAAGATGGCGCTGCTGCTACAGTCCGCCCAGTTGGATGCGGAAGCTTCGCACGGAATACCTGTTGTTTGGTTGTTTATCTTTGAGCTGCTTAATGTTCAGACAATACCCTTTTTACATTTTGCAATGTATAACACAATTAATAGGTGAACGAACAGGACTGAAATGCTTTTCATTCGCTGCATGCTGTTTCATATACAGTGCTCAGCGATTGAAACGGTATACTCGGATCGTGGGCTGGCCTGCGTATTTTGTGCTACTGGAGTGTACTGGGTGATCACAGAGGGACCACACAGAATCGCAATACATCGAAAAGTATCTCGCTCTTGTTGAGGGCCACAACAAATCGGCTCAGTGTCCCTAGGGCAAAGCGGTGGCACCGAAAGCATCAGTAGGAGTGCACGCCAAGTATCGTACCTGATTTGCTGAAGACTGTACCTATGGGGGGGGAAGGGCTGGTACAATGCACGGATTGATGCATCTAAGCATGCTGCATCAATAATCACAAAAGACATGCTTTCTTGGTAGCTGCAGCAACATTGTGTCTTCTTCCTAGGCTGCACTTTGTATACCTCAGGTATATAAGAACGCATCCACATAACAATGAAGAAATTCAATGCCTCGCACGTGAACACGAACATATATGCTCTGTGTAAACAAGAAGGGCGAGGTAGCACTTTTCTAGGTCATTGAAAGCTTTACAGATTCTATGTCTCCGCAAAGGCCTGCCTCATCCAGGTAACCTGACATGCTTTTGCTAGCCATATTCGCAAAGCCCAGCACCATTGGTATTTGGCACTTTAATGAGCCTTGCTTAAAATTCCTGTACTAAGTTAAGTAACTGTGGCAGGCAGCTCCTTGCATTTCAGAGGTAATGTTCGCTATGCATAGTTCATGTGCCCTTTCGACTTTGTGAATGACATATTGACACAGATAATAAACAACGTCCTCTAATTTTCCTCTAGCATCAGTGTGCTCATTGCGAGCATGTCATGATGAGCTCCTAGGCTCCAGGCCACTTATTAGTGACGCCTCAGTGCCATTGCAAAGACTACTGTGTTTTGACTTGTAGGCTTCTCTGGTCTGCTCGAATGTGGCGTTGATACCGACAAGTACAGTGCTTGCCCTAGAAAAAGTGCCAATAGAAATTCCTATTGGCCTGGCCCAATTAGTTTCTATAGGTTATGTAGGAAATCTGTTGGAGCTCTATAGGTTGTATATGGTTTTATCCACACCAGTAAGGACCAATAGCTGCCACTTATTGGTCTCTTATTTGACCAATAGCGTCTGCGTTTGTATAGTAGCAGGTTGATATTGGTTTTTCTATTTGATCAGTAATATCTGTATTGGTCCAATATTGCAGGAGCTATTGGTGTCTTTATACAAATAGAGGATGTAAAGGCCAAGTTGCCGATAGCTATTTGCTTAAAGGGACTGTCTACCGCCTGGAAAACTTTTTTAGATTGTGGTAAAAATGGGCAGATCGTGCATGACATTTATGGGAATGAGCACGCTTTTACCCCACGAAAAAAGGAATTGTGTTTTAAATTTTGCTCTGAAAGTGGTGCAAAACACGTCGCTAGCGACACCCAACACCGTATTTGTCAATTTCCAAGTGTACGAGAATGAATCCACACAGGTATACATATTCTGCTGAAAAACAATTATGTATGTCTTACAAGTGTGCTTCACCCTATGAGACACCTTTTTATAGCATGCAAAAGCAGTTTGTGCTTCTTTTCGCTGCTTTTGGAGTGCCATAGGTGGCGCTGCCTTTGAATTCGTTTGCCTGTACAGGTGCGTAGTCCTGTGCTTGTCATGCATGCGGCCCTGCATGTCCAAGGCGCACCCTGGCGCGCTGACTTTCCCTCGCCTCTGCAATGTCATCCTTGGAACCAGTTCCTGTTGAGAAGAAGCCTCCCACACCAAAAAGGGTTGCCAGGGACACAACGCGTTGTGCACAGTAACCGTTGTTGTTGGTATCTGTGCACATAGGAAAGAAGCGACTTCATAGATAAAAAAAATTCTGTTTTAATAATTTCTACTCGGTTTCTCGAGAAACCACTGCACGCTGGGACACTTTTACAGGTATGCTTTCTATTGAGCCAAAAAACGGGAAAGGGATGAAGGACGTCCCTTTAATATTTGACCAATAGAGAGTGTATTGGTTGGCTATTTATAGTACAAAAAGCTGGTATCCTACATGATCAATAATATAGTACGCAGCATCTGACGGCTTTCAATCTCTTAATTGAGGCATGGTAAAGCGTCTTCTTCTAGCGCCCATTTATTACAAGGTATGCCGACCGCTGCACCATTTATGTTGTGGACAAAATCTTTAACAATGTCTTCTGTCTGGAAGTGCAAGTGATGTACCATACAAGAGCTGGAAAGTTCTCTGTCGAGCCTTGGAATGTCGCACTCCCATTTGAGAAATTAAAGCGAGGATGAGTCTTCGGCAGCTGGGAAAAATATCTCTCCTTATTCGAAGATCGGACTGAGTCATAGCCACTCCTGCATTCAGTCACAGAACACCAGATCATGTTTGTTCAGAAGGGAAGTGGCATTTTGCTGGCGCACAAATAAGAAATACGAGCAAAAAACATGCGGCACGCAGCTGCATGCATTGGCGCCCCAGCTCGCAGCTGACACTCTCGGGCCGACAGCTCCGAGCACGCTGCCACGCAGGTGAGACAGGAAGGGGCAAAGCGCGGCGGCGGAGTTTGACAACTGAAAATAGTATCTAGTTACGTTGGTTAAAGCTAGCTCTTGTATGATACAGTTGGCCAAAGTAATGACGGCGTGGAGGCAATGTCGCAGTATGCGAAGCTAGAACTTTCTCTTTATTTGAACCAGGACAGGTGCTACCATTAGTTGGGGCAATATGTAGCACAGAGAAGTGCATTTGTGAACTGTGAAAGATGTTTATTAGGATCCTTTGATTTTGGTTGTTACATTCTTTAAAATGGGGAAACAGAAATCGGGTGTTACAGCTGAACCTGGATATAACAAAGTAGGCAAAACTGCCAATTTACTTTGTTTTGTTGAAATTTCATTAATCGAAATTCCTGCTTTTATTTTATGTGTAGTCATTGAATGATTTTTCTTACTTGGAAATATTGAAACTATGTCCTAGGAATAGTGCAGTCCAAAAAAAAATCTAAATTTAATGTTGTTTAAAATAGTTCTATGTCGAACTGGAATTTGGCGGCCACGTCTTGATAACGTGCCATTGAAGCCAACGCCAGAGCGGCCGTATGACAGGCACAGATTAAATAAGCGCAGGTGCGGAGCACAGTGGTAATAAGCCATAAGCAAGGCTATCGCACCCATTGTGACAGCGTGACTTGTTATGAGTACCTTTGGTGTTTTCCAGGTCCAGAGGTCGATGCCATGGCTGCACTTTATCTTGTTAACTTTTTATTTTTCTACGTTGATGGCATCAACCACTGGCTATCAGCTAAGTCCAATGAATGTGCAACATCTAAATCTGCTGGCAGGTCTTGAAAACAAATAAACAAAACAGAAAACCTCAGTAAGAAATTGTATGAATGTGAGGCGACAACCCATGTTTTGTTAGTTCGATTCAGCAAGTCAACTCAGGGTGTCTGGCCGTCTCTCTTTCTGCCTCGTGTTATAGGCGAGTCCATGTGGTTTGATCTGAAGCTCATTGAGGAGATGATGGACATGTGCCGGACCTTGTTCCCAGTGGTCAACTATGCCTCAATCTACACGCCCACCTACCCCAGCGGACAGATTGGCTTCCTGCTCTGCTCCACATCACCTGTGAGTTCTGTGACTCGACTCGCTCTTTAAGTTCTCTTGACAAATGGATGAGGCATTTGTAACACTGAACTCGCTAAACCACTCTACTGCGTTGCTGAGTCTATATGACCATCCACTTTATTTTACTGGAGAAATGATGCTTTTACAAACTAGTGGAATGCCCTTGTAGAAGAAGAACAGGCCAGTATTATTAACACAAAATTGCAGACCTGACAAATTTTGCTCTTCATATGCTATCAGCTCAAATGGAAATGAAAAAAATAAAAAAATTGCGTAGACGAAGGTGAAACGGTTAACGAAGGTCTTTATTGAGTAGCGTCAAGTACTTGAGGTGTGCACTTTGCTTTGATGAGGATGGCTTTGTGGTCGCTGAAGTGAACCGTGAGGGGATCTTGGTGCAGTGGGCGGATCTTGAAATTGGTGAATACGCGATCAATGCATGTGCCGTCAATGGTAGTTGGCTGTTGTTTTCGGTCGTCGTGTGATACGTGTTGCAGCGAGTGGTGTGATGACATGTACTCAACTATCCAATCGCTCTTCATGACATTGACATTAAAGTCACCAATAAGCATGAAAGGATGTGTATCTGCGTATTGCTTTTGGTAGTCACCCATGGCCTCGTCGATGTACGATTCCACGGCTGTGCGTGAGAGGTTGGGTGCAAGGTACATTGTCATGACGTTAACGCCGTAGACGGTAACGGCACAGTGCTCGCCGTTGCTACATTGGTCAGCAGTGGGGCGTTGACGGTCCCTCGCGTTGACGGAAAGTCATCGGACCATCACACTTCATCAGAAGCATCAATGGAGTCAAGCGGAGTGAACCGAAGCAAGCGCTGAACTGAACATGCGCAGTGCTCTACCCACTTTTTATTCACACTTGAACGAGAGGAGACTATAGTCTGGTACAACTTTAGAAGGCAGCGGCATTTTCTCCTCAAAGGCGGATGAACACTAGCCTCCACCAATAGGCGCGCACCTCAGGTGACGTCATGAGCCGGACGGCCGGGGCCGCCGCCGTCGGAGAACAACATGGCCGCCGTCGCTTCGAACTGGACCGAGTCGCGTCAGATGTGTGCGTCTCCGTTCGTCAGAGTGAATTCGAATTGTTCGTGGTGGTCTGTCATGCCGGAAATAGAGCGGCGAGATTCGTGAAAAAGGCAGCAACGCCCATTATTTGCGGCCGCCGCGAAACAAGCACCAATCAGAAGCGAGCCACGGAGGCGTGCCGACGGTGGTGCGGACGCGTGGCGCCATCTGTCCGTCAAGCGTATAACCACAATACACAGCGTCTGAGATTTGAAAGTGACATGGCCGTCGTAAAATCTGAGAGGCCATGCCCAGACCCCAGACTGTTTTCGTTAAGCCTGCCCGTACCGAGACGCCGAGCAAGAAGTATACTCGCAGTAGGTTTTTTGATAGCGTGAACAGCCGTAGCGCTAGAGAGACGTACATGGTCTACGAAAGACAGTCATCTGGTTAGAGCTCACGTTTTCGTGAGACCTTTCAAATGGAACAACAGAAGTTCTTGGCTGCCTCGTCGCCGCTTGCCGCAAAACGCGAGTGGGGACTTGTTGACGCGTGCGTGCCGCGGAAGCGCTCGCCGCGCGCGTTTTTGCTGCTAGTGGGGACCGGCCTTTACGATGCACAGTTTATGCCGCGTGCGTTTGTTCTGAGCCGTGAGCCGGCGATGAGAGATTGTAGCGTCCGGTGCAGTTGATCTTGCTCCGTAGCAGACGACGCACAGCGTTGTAGAAGGCACGGAGTTATTTTTCTCTCACGATACGGCATGTGCTGTAGCATTTCCATCATGACAGTTTTACCAAAGCACTCGCCAAGACAAACAAATCTTATTTATACCGACAAATACGCGTTTTAGAAGCAGTCACAATTTTTTGAGCGGGACTATTTCTTTAGTCGCGGAGGCAATTGGCTGCTGCGCTTCGGTCATCTGGGCGCGGCCTCTCCTGTCTTCTAAAGTTGTACCCGACTATAGAGGAGGAGAGTAGTGCATGTGCCGCGAGAGCAGAAGCGAGAACGCAGGAGAAGCGCAAGCAGGTGCTAGGAGAGAAGCGGAGAGAGTAACGCGCAGCTGTTGGAGAGAGGGAAGGAGGAGAGTTGGGGTGCATGCGCAGTGTGAATGCGGACGCCGACGTCGCGGTACATGCCGCCGCTAAGAAATGCTTCGCATTTAAAATGCTGCGACAATACAGACTGCTTATAATGTAAGTTGCTGGAGTCACAAATATCCGCGCTGTAAGTGGTGCTGCACCATGACCAAAGCAAGATGTTTCAAAGGCTGCGCATGTATAAAACATGTTGAACAAACCGCCATGTGTATCTGAGAATCAAGGCATGTGACCGGGGCACTTACATCCATTTATATTTTGGAATGTTTGAGGATTAATGTTCGTAGTGCTTCATTGCTGCCAAAATTAATGCAGGAAAATGAAAAGTTAACAAAAGAAAGTGTAACGGTGGAAAGTTGTGGACCATTCTTTTCAGACCCCTTGTATTGTGTGAGCTTCCCCTTTCAACTGCCCTACATAGAAACTGTGAAAAATGTAAACTGAAATTCCTTACGCTGTTTGGTACCTTGCTATTCCGGTGCAGACATGTTTTGTTAGCTCGTTACCTTATTGAATTCATTTCTCTGGCAGTGAAAGTCCTCGGATGTTAACCCATCAACTGTCTGAAATTTCAGCAGATGCAAATGCCTCTGTCGCATGCCTGAATTCTCAGATACACAGTGGCCCCGCCATGGTGGTCTAGTGGTTATGGCGCTCGGCTGCTGATCCGAAGGTCATGGGATTGACTCCCGGCCACGGCGGCTGCATTTCAATGGTGGCAAAATACTGAAGCCTGTGTACTGTGCGTTGTCAGTGCACGTTAAAGAAGCCCAGGTGGTCGAAATTTCCGGAGACCTTCACTGCTGCATCTCTTATAGTCGCATCGTGGTTTTGGGACGTAAAATTCCAGAAATCAATCAGATACACATTGCTGTTTGCTCATTATGTTTTGCACATTTTCCTGGTGCAAGCGCACTGTCAAAAACAGAGCAGAAGCATCTACCATCCACACCCTTGCTTGCTTTCATTGCCCTTTCCACTGCAGCCACTGCAAAGGATTTTGGTGAATTGATAACGAACCATGATGTTGATTTCCCACGGTCCCTACCTACAAAGTAGCTTCTACTGACAGCTTTATTCTCTCTCCTCCCACTCTATATGCATTTAATCCATATCTTCTCCTGTTTCGTAATGCCCTTGTCACTCTTGCCTTGGTTGGCACACCTCCATTGAGAAGGCGGCTCACTACTGCACTTGTTGGTGGCATTTTCCAGCAGCTATGTTATAAACAAATTTTTCATTGCTGGGGAGCAGTATGGAGTTCTATGGGACGGTAAACAGGAGCCATAAAGAACTTTTTTCTGTAGTTATTCCTGCACTTTAAGCAGTTAAGGTCTAAGTGGTCTGAGTTGTATTGCATTGGGGAGGTTGGTTCATGGTCAGAGTTTTTGGTACTGGGGCTGAAAACACACCATGCTGCAATTGTGTCAAGAAATTTGCGCGCCAGCGACGATGCCTCGATGGCACCAGCTGAGTGCTGCGGGCCGGTGGACGAGGTTTATTTACCTCTGCAGCTAGTGCCAGGATTGGCTTGCAAGAAACAGCGCTACTACTGTGAAACCTGAGATAGCACATAGCGCAGGCAACCCTGCGATTTGCATTGTGTGCAGGAGAAGCGCTGTTGGGAGGAGAAATCGTACACTTGTCAAGGTGGTGGCGTCCTCTCTTGCACGTCGCAGGTGTCGGCGGCAGGTTTCAAAAGCGTTTTCCGCAAATTTTAGTTAATGTGGTTAATTAAATTATTTTAATCTTGTTGGTTTATTTTGGCTTGGTTTCACTTGTTTTTTTTCTTGTTTTGGACCCTATTTTACAATTTTTATTGAGTGCGATCACACGATATGAGACAGGAGACGGTCGTTGACAAAGTGGGCCTCTAAAGTGCTTTGCACATTAAAGAGCTCCTCATTTATTTTGTTTCCTTCTTTTTTTTTGTCATTTGAGTTTCTGCCAGTGGTAATCTGGATGTTTGCATTATGTGAGACTTGTTATCTTGATTTTGATGTGCGGTGACTATCCTCAAGCTGCTGCTCTGTGTTGACATGTAATGTTGACGCATTCATATGCAGGACACGGACTTCCACAATCCGGTGCACAAGTTCAGCGAGGAGCAGCTTCGGAGCATGAAGGTCCGGTACTACTCGCCTGAGGTGCACCAGGCAGCTCTGGCCCTGCCCAGATTTGTCAAACAGGTTGGTTCAGAAAGCTGCACCTCACCAGATCCATGCATTGCACACCAACAGACATGGTGCATAGATTACTTAGCCTCGCTTGTCCCTGCATAGTATTTAACATCTAGGTGATGCAAAAATACCTGAAATTTTAAACAAAAGGCAACGTGCCCTTCTATTTTGAGAGTTGCGTTTCAGAAACATTGAGGATAGGGTGGGTGGGGGCAGTTTTGTGCACACATGCCTTATGCAGCAGGCATTACTTGGAATGTTCCTGACTATGGTTCACTGCGGAGCGTGGCGCACTATGCTGCCACTGTAGGTGCATACCTGCAGACTCTCCTGATTTGGCCGAGGGCACTCCCAATTTCTGACCAGTCCTCCCGATTGTTCGGGCCCGGCTGTGAATCTCCCAGTAAACTCTATCCCTAAAGATAACAAAGGACAGCCGTTTTAAACATTTTCCTGACCTTGAGGTGCCCCACAGCTTGTCCGCGAGGCCCTCACTTCCAACCACTGATGTAAAAAGAGTACAGATCACTGCATTTATTGTGGCGCTTATTCACAGTTCGGCATGTCATCTTTACTATGACAAGGAATTTTGTTATCTTGACTAGATCACGCAAAGTTAGCTTTCCCATATAGCAGTGAAGCATAGGAAGGAGTCACTAGCTCCTGCGGGTCATATCCCATTTTACCTCACATGCACATGTACGGTAAACTCTGGCACTACACTTGGGCACTCTAATGATGATAATGATCACTGACATTTAAAAGGTTACATGCAGATGATTCTGAGCTGTGTGAGATGTTACTGCAGCTCTGATAAGTGAGAAATAAAAATGTTCGAGAGTCCCACTGTTGATCGTCTTTTTCAGTAGCTTAAATTATCTTGGCCCAAGTTAGTGGGAACAGGCTTTACGAAAAAGTTTTGTCTTGCATCATGAACATTACGGATACTAGTATTGTACCTGATTTCCACTTGTGCACAGCATTAGAAAACATTCTGCCAGTGCTGATGCAGAACATGCGTTGCTGCTTGTGCAGTTTAAATAGGAGCACTGAAAGGCAGGCTGCGCCTGTTTGTTTCACAGAATAGCGTCGCGACCCAAGTGACCACTTGTTTATTCAGCGCTGAGCATTCTCATGCTTTCCATTATGTTAGTATCAAGCAGCATTTGTAATACTGGCTCACGAACGACGTTGATTACCTCCACCGACAGTGGCGCTGTAAAACACAACACTCATTAGTAGTGCCCTCAATGAACTCCAGAGTGTTTGGGACACTGTTCTGGCTTTGTTTGAACCATTGCCGAGCAGCTTTTGGTGCATATGTGTGTTCACTGAGAGCACCCGCTATGTTTGAAAGCGCCACCATTGCGTGTTGTCCGCGTGGTGCCCTGAAGTCTGGCAGCAGTGTCAGATAGCCAGTCTAAGGAGGACACCTACACCGTGGCAGCACCTTGTCTGTGTTGCATACTAAGCTAATATCGTGGTGCTGTGATTTCACTCTCAATGAGGGCTTTGGAGCAACGGCATTATTAACTGATGCTCTTTTTGCAGTGAACTCGATGTGAATAGAATTTTTGTGTATTTTTGCATCACTACTACGAAAGTTGTATAAAACGAAGGACATCCAAGCAAAATGGAACATTCCTTTTTGGGATCCACGGTCTATATCCGTACCACAGTGTAGGATAATATAATCTTTAGGTGAGGGCTGTCGAGTGATGCAACCGGCCAAATAAAGTAGCTGTGGCGAGTAACCGTTGGCCTGTGGGGTGCCTGCCTGTCGGAAATAGGACAAAGCTTCACGATAGAATAGATTTCATCTCGCATTGCTATAGCAACTTGTATTTCATGGGAAACCCTGATTCAGTAACATATGGTCGCATGCAGAACTCGGTGTGTCTGACCAACTTTGGGACAGCCGTGAAACAGATGCTTTCCTTCACTGCTGACCTACTTTCGCCGTGCGACTCAATCATCTCAGATTTGCTGTGAAATACTGGTTGTTATAGCAGCCAAAGAGGAAATCTCTTCTGTCGTGACGTTTCGTCACATCACCACTAGGTATACGCTGCTGTCTCTGGGCCAATTTATGCAATTCATTGCTACTTTATCTGGTCAGTCACATCTTGCAAGCTCTGAGGTTACCCCCACCCAAAGAGTCTTGCACCATGGTCTGCACCATCAAGTGTAGACAGTAATTAATGCTTGCATGGGTGGTTATGGATGAATGGGTGGGTATGCCATTGGTAACAGGTATGGCAGACTCACCAACGGCATGTGTGTACCTTCCTTTTTTGCAGACTCTCTACAAGTAAGTGCCCTACCTGCATTCCAGTGGATCTGGGTGCAGGATCACCTTATGCCACATCAGAAGCTGTGGCCGAAACTTGGAGCTGCCGTTTTTCTACTCTGTATGCACCGCAGTACCATCAAAAGTTTCGGACGACCACATACGTCCATGTTATATATTTGTTCCGCAATGAATAAAACGATATTTTACGTTCACTAGCTGTTGACTGCTGTTGCCCATTACTCATCTGTTAATGGACATCCTGTCCGTTAACAGTGTGCACAGGCTTAAAGAAAACATAAAATACACACCGTCACACCTTGATACAGTTGACCCCCTCCATAGGGGGCAGTTTCTGTCCCTGATACAAGGTTTCTTATCAGCAGGGGGCCACGTTTCCACTTTCCAATGAACTCTTATTTCAATACATATATAGGCACATTACAACTAAAACGATCACTAAAGACTGCTGCAGCCTGTTACAACAGGTACTATTTGCCTTACACTATGTGAGGCAATATGCTTGGTGAACTGTGCCACTTGGGACACATTTCATGTTTTCTCCACCGCAGCTTTCTCAGATTGCTGGGTTATCAGTTCCCTTTGTTTTTACAATGAACTACCTGCAGTTAGCAGGCAACAGTGCTGCAGTTAATCATAGCTGTTACAAGCAAGAATGTTCGCTGAAATTTAAGGATATTTTGCCTAGGTGTCCTCGGGAGTGTGTCTGTCACAAAATAGGTCCAAATAATGGGAAAAAGAGGGCAGCCAACCATGTGAGTGAATGGTGTCTCTTATACCAAATTGTCTCTAGTATGTCAGTGCCTGTTATATAGACGTTCAACTGGATAGTGAAGCTAGGTTTAGAGAAATCCTCTATTTGGTGAATCAATTTCCGGATTTTGGTTGCATAAAAAATGTTTTCTTTTGCTGTTTAACAAAGGAGCTTTGGTGACATGGCCTAAATGTAATGAAGATTTCAGCCATTTGAAGCATAATTGAAGCCTCTGTGGAGAGCAAATTTGAAAAAAATCTGAAGAAATGCCACCAATGTGATAAGTTGAAACTAGAGCTGTATGAATGGCAAAATTTTGAGTGTGAAGTGAATTCGAATATTTTTGTTCAAGTGTGAATTGAATAGAATATTTTGCGAATAATTTTCGAATATTTTTATTGCCACATGCCAAATTATAGAGAAATGTGCTGCTAAACATGCATAAAAAAAGATTTATTTTACGGCTAGTGTATTCCCGTAGTGTCATTCCAAAGTCCTCAAAAACAGTCCAAAACTGTGCAACAGAAAGCTGAGCTAACTTCACTGCAGTAACGAGTGTTAGCTTCCCTGCAGTACACGAGTGTTAGCTTTCCCGCAGTACACAAGTGTTAGCTTCGCCGCAGTACACAGGTGTTAGCTTCGCCACTGCACATGAGTTAGCTCCGCCGCGGTGCACAAGTGCTTCACCGCAGATCGCGGGTGTATGCCGTGAAGCGAACTACATGCGGGAATGGGCCACTTGTCATGAGGCAGCATATTTTCTTCCCGTAGTTACCAACTTCGAACAGTGAAAGTTAAGTGTGAATCGAATCAAACTGCAAGCGCTATTCAAAAATTCGAACATTCGCACACCCCTACATGGAATGTTGCATGAAACTAGTAGTAAAATGTTGCAGGGGAAAATGGCTCAGTTCTTTCTAGGCATGCAACACTACTGGAAAAGCTAACTTAAAATTTGAATTTGGACCAGTAATAACTTTGGCACAGCTTATCGCCATCACTAACATAATAAGCATCTTCAACCACCTGCTTGCTAGTGCACATGATGTTGTGCCATTTTAATGCATGATGCACAGGATTTTTAGGTAGTTACGAAATGGTAATTCACACCTTAGTAGTAATGACTTTAGCATTAAAAACACAAATGAAGGAAAAGCACAAATAACACGGTTTTCTTCATAGGAGACCAAATCAAAAAGTGTATTAGACTTGCTGTGGTGGCTTGCGAAGCTCGAGGTATCAAATCCTGGACACCCATGTACTTGCATTTAAGTGCACGTTAAAGAACCCCAGGTTGTCCAAATCACTCCAGAGCCCTCCACTGTGGGTCGTGCCTCATAATTTTGGCACCAATTATTGTTAATCATTAAAAGGGACATTACTCATATATATATATATATACACAGTAAAACCTCGTTATAATGAACCAGGATATAACGAACCATTTGGTAGAACAAAGCAACCGCAATTAACCTTGAAATTCCCATAGATGACATGGATATTGGCTATAACAAACTAATGGTTATAACGAAGTAATTACGGCACCCCCTTCAACTTCATTATAACGAGGTTTTACTGTATATAATACATAAAATTTTCTAATTGTATTCACAGACTCAACACGAAAGAGCATATATAGGTCTCAGTTTTGGTTGCAAATCAACCCCCCCCCCCCTCTGCTCCCTCCCTCCCAACTATGGATTTCAAATTTCAACAATATCAGCCGACCTGCAATTGTGTAAATATGGTATTTACATAAGCAGAAAGTACTCCTGCTCCAAGCGAAAACCAGTTGGGACAACTTAAAGAGGCAAAAAGACAGAAAAACTGCAGCTTTGTTGGCGGAGCTTTTGAAGTTTGAACAGACTACACATAGAAATTGTATCGACATCTCATAAGTAAGCTCTTGTTTCACACTTGGATGCCAATCTGCATTTTGTAGTCAGCACATCAAAAATCGCGTGTAAGCAAACATGTCATCAACCTATATCTACTAGAAAGCAGAATGCATTGCTAATGCGCAGAAGTTGTAGAATTACTTTTAAGAAGCGCCGAAGTGAGCTCAACCAAAGCAGCCATTAAAACTTGCATCGTCTGTGCTCACGTGCTAGCACTTCCAAGCAGAACCCCCCCCCCCAAGCTTATTCTTGGCATACACATGCCACACCAACGCCTCCTACAAATACATGCCTGGAATGTCGCTCATTTTCCCATAGGGAGCTCCCTGCCGCTTGTTTCGACCAGGCGCCGTGCGAGAGCGCTCGCCTCCGGACCGCCTGGTCACCTGACATCACAGGCGTAGCCAATCGCGTAGCCGGGAGCAGCCGGCCTGCGCGCTGTCGGGGCCGTCGGCGAGAGCATGCGGCGGTAGTTTGATAGCAGACGACGCCTCCTTGAAACGCGTTGAAACCTACCTGCTCTCTGCAGCAAAATGTTCTACTAAAAGAAACCGACCAGCGACAAAATACCCAGTAAGGTTACTCGCATGATGTAATTATTCAGGCACATAATCACAGCAGCATTTTTCTTTTTTTGCACGCGTAACAACACGCGTACGACCAGTCGTGGAAAATTCGTCATCTCTTGGCGAACCAAAGGCACTAAGAACGCGCCTGTTTCGACGTCGCCCCTACGTATCGATGCTGTCGCAGACGTTTCGTTTACCTAACTTAACACACACCTAAGGTGGCGTGGAATATTTGGCATACGTATGTTTTCTAACAGTTAAATAAGCGTTCCAGTAGGTTTATTGCTAACGTTGAATTGTGCTGGCGAAGTCCCTCCCGAAATGGACTTTGTTCACCCCCCAAAATCCGCCTCTTAAAGCCGGAACTGGAAGAATGCGGCACATGGAGCTTCCCGCACAATGGGGTAAGCAGGAACTTTTGAAAAACGTGCCGTAGTAGCCTAGCTAAGGAAGGTGAGCTCACAGTACTCGTCTAGTGACAGTATAAATAGCCTGGATAAATTATGAGCTACATTTGCTTCTGGTAGAAAGGGACTCACCTATTTGTGTGTAAGCGTGCGTGTGTTTTGTGCAGCTCCGCTACTAACGTGCCAGGAATTATGTGAACTGGCACACCTCAGCGTCGCTTTGGATTCCCCTTTTCGGCGTCGGACGTCACCTCCATGAATGCGCTGACGTGCGCGGCTTCTTTCAGCTTCAGTAGTTCCTGTTTGTAGGAATCTACTGTCCTGCTCAGTCTCTCGTTCTTCGCTTTCAGTGCCCGCTCTTTTTCACGCCATCGCTTGCGGTTGACGAAATAAGCCGACGGGTATAGTCTGAACGGTGTCTGTGTCTTCATCGAACGTTTGGCGTACACCATTCCCGTTCGTATTGCACTGAAGGTACCTGCACTCTCGTCTGTCAGGTCCGTCTGCATTTGTGCGAGATCGTCAGTCACCTCGCTTTCTTCGTCGTTGCGACCGTCACTGTCTCGAGAGTTAACTGACCCTTCCTTTGCGTGTTCAGGTTGTTCGTGTGATAACGAAGCGCTTGAGGAGGTACGCTTGCGCGCTTTTGAGGTGAGCCTGCTTTCACCTGGTTGTGGGAATGACGACACCAGTTCACCGATTGCCACTGACGTGCTTGCGGATACATCTGCTCGTGTCGTGCTGTCCGGTTCAGCAAGCCACGGAAACAGTTCGCCGTGTACTGTTGGCCCTGTGGTGCTCGTGGACACACTGGCACTCACGTTTCGCGCAAGGCCCGGCGTCGATCGTTCGCCGAACACACTTGGCACTACACCGGGCTTGAGTAAGCGCCTGGTGAAGTCTCTTTTGAAGTCACTTGCATGGAAGTGGAGACAGCATACGACGCAGTGTTCCTTCATTGTTGCGCTGGGAAAGGCGCCTAATATTGCGTGCAGCCACTTCTCACGCAAGGAGATCTCCGCTGGCACTTCGTGAAAAGACACACCCGGTTGCTTCCGTCGGCAACTCGATGAGCAGCCCGGCACACAACAGCAACGCCAGCATTGCCGCTCAAATGAAATGGAGAACTGGCTCCGCAAAGACAGACGGCGAAAAACATCACGCAAACCTGCTGCGTTAAGCAGACATAATTACCGTCATTCGGGTGAACCTTTATTTGCTGTTAAAAAAATGACCTTCAAGAAAGTGGACTTTATTTCATATGGCAATTTGTTACCTCGCAACAGCGATAAAAAGAAAACGTCTGCACATAGCAGCGGCGACAACGCGCGGTTGGGGCGGTCGGCAAAGTGTCGTCTGCTCGCGAGAAGCAACCGCTCGGCTCCCGGCGGCCGCGTGTCGGCGTATTTACAAGGAGCGACCGCCAGAGGCGCTCGCCTCCGTACCGGTGGGGGAGGGTAAAATCAGAGGGTAGGGCAGCGCGTTTGCGGCTCACGTTCCAGGCATTGTTTTTCTAGGAGGCGTTGGCCACACTTGAGTGCTCTTTTGCAAGCTCTACATGTTTACAACAGAACCCACAAACATTATCAACAATGCACTTTCAAGAAATTTCGTTGGGAATATTTGAGCAACTGGCAACCTTAAAGTTGATGATCCCTATGGGGAGCACACCAATGCATCATGCAAGCAAATGAATTTATCTAGCAGAGGGTTTTTTTTAGGGGCGAAGCTCCTTAAGGTTTGGGTCTGTCCGTCCGTTGTTCCTAGTAGCGCGTTACCTTCAAATAAGTGAATGATGCTACGTGTGGGAGGCGCGCCCTCACCGCGTGCCGGGAGGCACGCGAGCTCTCTCACTCTTCCATCTGCTGTCTTGTGAGAGAGAGAGAGACAGAGAGAGCGAAAGGCACCCCGTGACTATGGAAACGCTTTCTTCGATGAACGCGCTACCAGCTCGCAAAGAAGGAGAACGTGCCCTCAACCGCGAGAGACAAGCTTGATGCAGGCAGCGTCTTCTAGCGAGTTTCCTGATTGAAAAATACCGACTGCTCGCGCTGGAGAACCGTTCACCGGCCACCCATATATATATATATATATATATATATATATATATATATATATATATATATATATATATATATATATATAGGCACTGGATCTTGACTTGCAATGAAGTGCCGGTGGGAGATTTCACTTGTGCGTAGTTGGAACATAAGGATTCGTAGCGTGCGCGTTAACTAAATTAATCCGGAACTCGGCACGATCTACGATGAACCTCCGGAGCTTCGCCCACTCATCTGCTGATTGAAAAATACCGACTGCTCGCGCTGGAGAACCGTTCACCGGCCACCCATATATATATATATATATATATATATATATATATATATATATATATATATATATATATATATATATATAGAGTAAGCGAAGCACGACGTACGTTGAAACTTTTTAATGGTCGTCAAACGTTTCGGCTGGTGGGCTGCAGCCTTCGTCAGTGTGACCTTCGCTTACTCTGTGTATCAACGGAGCCTGTGCGCTTTTTTTTTTCACTGCCTCGTCTATATATATATATATATATATATATATATATATATATATATATATATAGGCACTGGATCTTGACTTGCAATGAAGTGCCGGTGGGAGAGAGAGAGATAGAAACTTTATTTATGTGTCCTTGCTGGGGTCAAGGGTGGCGGAAGGCGAGAGACGAGGCCCTCCGTAACCACCCTTCCTCAGGCGGCGGCCAGGCCTTGGATCCTGGCGGCGTCTTCGGCCAGCCGGACTGCCCACTGCTGATCCTCCGGGCACGCGCTGAGCAGCATAGCCTCCCACTGCTCGGCCGTGGTGATTCTAAATGTAGGGTTTGTGCTGTGTGTTATAGTGTGGGCCGCTCTGGGACAGGCCCATATAATATGGTCAAGCCCGGCGCGAGGCGCTCCGCACGCCTTGCATTGTGGTGTATGGACTGTGGGGTAAATACGGCTGTACAGTGTTGGAGAGGGGAAAGTGCGTGTCTGTAATAAACGCCAGGTGGTGGATTGTTGCTTATTGAGGGATTTGTCTGGTGGTGGATATTTGAGCCTGGCCTTACGGTAGTACATGAGGATTTCTTTGAAGGTAATCATTCTGTCCCTCGCATGCTCGCGAAAAGAGGAGACCATCCTCTCCCCGTCGGCCGTGTCGGCTTGCGAGGAGTCACGCTCTGTTGATTGACGCGCCCGGTAGACGAGAGCTCGGGCGGCGTCATGAGCGTTTTCGTTCCCCGCGAGCCCCGAGTGGCCTGGAGCCCAGACGATCTGAACGCGGCGGCGACGTAAGATGGGTGCGCTGGTGAGTATGCGGCACGCCGGCTGTGAGATCAAGCCCTTGGTGAAGTTGCGGATGGCAGTCTTCGAGTCGCTGATGATGCAGGATGTTTGAGTTGTCGCGTAGGCTAGAGCGATGGCTGCTTCTTCGCCTTCTTCGGGTTTGGTTATTCGAATGGAGGCAGTTGCGGCAATTGTGTGTTCTGGCCCCGTGGCCACAGCCAGGACCATGGCCCGATGAGTTGGGTACTCAGATGCATCCACATAGGCAACGTGTGTCGATTGCGCGTAGCGCTTAGCGAGTTGCTTGGTGCGCTCGACGCGTCTTTCCGTATTATGTTCAGGGTGCATGTTACGCGGTATGGGGGGGATGACGATGGTTTCGCGAATGTCCGGTGGTATGGGGATCTTCTCGCCAAATTGTGAGACATAAGTTATGCCGAGAGTGCACAATACATGACGTCCTGTAGGAGTTTGAGACAACCGTTCATAGTGCGATATACGCTGCGCTTCAATCAGTTCGTCTATAGTGTTGTGTAGCCCTAGGCCGTCGAGTTGGAACATAAGGATTCGTAGCGTGCGCGTTAACTAAATTAATCCGGAACTCGGCACGATCTACGATGAACCTCCGGAGCTTCGCCCACTCATCATCATTCACTCCGTGGATATGCCGTGAATTTTTTTCAGCATGGCAAAGAAAGGGGGGGGGGGGGGGAGGGGTGATCCCATGCATTGGAGGTATTGATGTCAATAAGCAAAGAATTCGCCTATGTGGAACTGTCTGGAATTCAGCCACGTGTTACGAGTAGGATCAATATCCATGTGCAACTTGAGCACAAGCCCCATCACCACAACAGCTGATGCAATACCTTTATTTACAATACATTAGGGGTGTGCGAATATTCAAATAATTTTCGATTAGTGCTTGCTATTCGATTCGCACTTTACTATTTGAAGGAATAGTAAGATGGTTATTAAGGAGAAAAATATGCTATGTCTCCATGACAAGTAGCCCATTCTCGCAAGTAGTGCGCTTCGCCGCATAACACCCGTGAACTGCGGCGAAGCTGACACCCGTGTACTGCGGCGAAGTTACCTCAACTTTCTGTCGCACAGTTCAATGTTGGACGATTCTTCAGGACTTTGGAATAACACTGGGGGCATACAATAAACGTTTTGCCCGTGTTTAATAGTACATTTCCCCACAATTAGATATGGTATTATGTATTATTAAAGAAAATATTCGATTCGATTTGCACTTGAACATAAATATTCGAATTTGCTTCGAAACTCAAAATTTTGATATTTGCACAGCTCTACAATACATACCACATGGGAAGAGCCGCCATAGACTAGTGGTAGGGTGCAAGTTCAAGGAGGTTTAAAAAAAACGCTGTAGTGGCAACACCCCCTGAACCTCATTGCGATGGGTGAAGCCGGCGTTTGCCTATGGTTCAGCCCTAAAAGCTTGCCAGTGTCTAGAAGCCAGTATCCTTTCAAGCGTTCTTGATCTGCTAAAGTAAACTGTAGACTAATTGTAAAGTAAAAGCGCATTGTTTGGATCAATAAAGTACCATTGACTGAGTATCAATGCCACGATATTGCACACAAATTTTTGCGATGGTCAAGTTTCACCCAAGCACCTGTAGAACAAAGAGGCACAGCAAGCAGTGTCTGTCTAGCAAAGCTGACCACTTTAAAGGGGGTAAGAGCGCGAGGAAAACGTTTTTTGTGCTATTTGGATGCTGTTAGTAGATTCCCTGAGTAAGATGACAGCCGCCGGATTCACCTTTAGCACAAAATCTCCACTCCAGAATTTAATTTCAAACCTCCTTGGTTAGATTACTACCCCAACACATGGTGGGTTCACACTTCCCTGTCCACATTTTCTATAGTCTGCATTTCTAAAGGAAATTACAGGAAACCAGGTCTTTCTCTTGTTTGACCCACGCTGTGTTCTTACAAAATTTTCAACGCCTACTTTGATTGGTTCTTGATTAAGAAATCTGCAATTAATATTCAGTCACATGCACCTGCACCACCCAGGCACAGTGGGCATGAGTCGCACATGATACCGTTAATCACAATGCAAGTGATGAAAACATCATTTTAGTGGAGTCTAGATTAATTATTCACGTTCGTTGTATATTCATCCCCTACCACCCTTATGTACAAGGTGAAATAAACAACCCGGGAGGCAAGGAGACTTATGCGGCAAGATAGATGCATAGATATGATCAAAGTTGCTCAAGTTCGACAAGAATTGCTTTTCATTTAAAAAAAAGAGGAAAGCGTTAATGGTCTTGGAACACAGGTTTTATTTCAGAGACTTTTACGGCACCACGGAAAGGAGGCACACTACAGCAGTAGTGGTGAGAGGGAGGAACGTGTTTTGTAACCACCGGCTTCTTGGACACAGGGCTTGGCTAATGGCTAACTCGGGAAAGCAGCAGTGCTGTTGGCAGTAGAGATGGCAGACAATGGCGACGATTCTTGGAGAAACTCTGCCGACTTGCCACCCTCCGCTGGCGGCAGCAGTGCGTTTAGCCCCTGGACTTCATGTACTTGATCAGGTCAACCACACGGTTGCTGTAACCGTACTCATTGTCATACCTGCGAAAAAGGGGACGAACTCAATGGAAATACAGGTAAACCTCATCACAAGCTTCACTATAGCAAGATTCTTGATATAATTAAGTGCCTTTTTACACACTTCCACAGAACACCATATTATTCGGCCTCCATACAACAAAAAGCACTTTCAACATGACGAAGTTTCATGCAAAGGAAGACTGAGTTGATAAATTGAAACTTCCAATGGTTCCAGTGGTCAAATGGGCAAATCACGCGGTTCTTTTAAAACGTTTTTCAAATTGTGAAAAAGAGCAGTCACTGAAGTAGAGCAGCAGTGTCTTGCAGTTGTGGATGAGGGACAAGAGGAGCAAAGGACAAGACGTACTCGAGCAAAGGGAGGCCGAGCATGTATGTGAAGCCATGCCACTGTGCTCATATACTGTGCACCTTGAACTCCACACTTGGTGAGATTTCGTATCTTGTGGTGCCCATTCAGTGCAACAGCACCAGAGTTGATGTTTTAGGGGCGAAGCTCCTTAAGGTTTATGTCTGTCCGTCCGTTGTTCCTAGTAGCGCGTTACCTCCAAAGAAATTAATGATGCTACGTGTGGGAGGCGCGCCCTCGCCGTGTGCCTCCCGGCGCGCAAGCTCTCTCACTCTTCCATCTGCTGTCTTGTGAGAGAGAGAGAGAGAGAGTGAAAGGCGCGCGTTGACTATGGAAACGCTCTTTCTTCGATGAACGCGCTACCAGCTCGCAAAGGAGAACGCACCCTCACTCGCGAGACAAGCTTGACGCAGGCAGCATCTTCTAGCGAGTTTCTTGATTGAAAAATACCGACTGCTCGCGCTGGAGAACCATTCACCGGCCACCCATATATATATATATATATATATATATATATATATATATATATATATATATATATATATATATATATGTATATATATATATAGGCACTGGATCTTGACTTGCAATGAAGTGCCCGTGAGAGATTTCACTTGTGCGTAGTTGGACCATGAGGATTCGTATCGTGCGCGTTAACTAAATTAATCCGGAACTCGGCACGATCTACGATGAACCTCCGGAGCTTCGTCCACTCATCAACATTCACTCCGTGGATACGCTGTGAATTTTTTGTGTAATCGGTGTGTTTCAAGTGACAAGCATGTGTAGGCATAGGAGCAGCGGTGCTAAAAAGGCAGCACACTCTTGCTGATCTTGCAAAAGATTGCAATTGGTCAGGAAGACTGACGCTGCTGGCGAGGGTGTACCTTGCAGGCAATCCAAGTCTGCCCAAACAAAGACGTCGCCACTTCTGGATATTGTAGAGCTCATTTTCCACAATTCCAAGCTTGAAAGAAGCTATTCTGGATATTCTGAAGAATAACGCACATTCTCAGCAAAACTAATCAAAATTTTTATCGCAACAACAAGTCATTTTTTTCCTGTGCATACACTGTTTGTGCAATTTTCAAGTAACAGACCCTTTTGTTTTTTTTAAAGGCTGCTCACACTAAATACACAGCCACCAACTCTATAAACAAATTACACCAGTATAGAGGGGACCGAAATTCCCAACACTCGCACCGTACCAGATTCAAGCTGGATTATCCAGAAATGTGCACGCAATGTTGCAAATCAAAAACATGACCAATGTGAACTGGGCTGTAATTCGGGTATTTGCCTTGCGTTCATGCAATATTAGGCTGAATCCTCTTTTTGGCGTTTTTGTAGCATGTTATGGTTCATAGTGTTGCGTGCTTGTTGCTGTTGTGCATTCGAGCTGGCAGTCTAGGGGACATTGCAACATTGGTATTGACTTCTCAAGCTGCCACAGCAAATGAGCATGAGAGCATTGCTGATGTGTTATTACCACAGTGTGGGATCTGCATTTATTTTGGCTTTGGGCATGACGTATTAATAAGCATTATAACAAAAAGCTGTTGCTTGTATGTATTTAGGCTTATAACAACTGACATGCCAAAGCCATGATATTACTGAGGTACACTGAAGTGGAGGGCTCCAGAAATATTGGCTACTTAGGGTTCTTATGCACCGACATAACACAGTACACTGGCCTCAACATTTTCGCCTCCACAAAAGATGAGACAGTTGTGTCAGGGATCAAACGAGTCTTTCGGATGCATTTACCTAGCTGGATAAGATGTATCAAAACTAGCTGGCATTTCGCTGCATAGAAAGCAGTGAATGCCCATCGGTATTGTTGCACTACTGTACTATGGGCCCCATCCACAGGGCACCCCACCAAGAAGAGATGGGCAATGCGACTAACCATGAAATGAGCTTGACGAACGTCTTGGAGAGGGCGATGCCCGCCTTGGCATCAAAAATGCTGCTGTGGGAGTCCCCAAGAAAGTCTGTCGACACAACCTGCACAGAGGCACCACACCACACTGCAGAGACCAGCCATCCACATCTGCAATGCACTGTACCATATTTAAATGCACAGGTATACACTGTCACTGCCACAACACACTGTCATGTCATGAACGATACCAAATGTGGGAAGGGGCCACTACCTGCCAGAGGACATGGCACATTTTGCCCTGGACTTGTGCACGTGCTGTAGGATTACCAGTACTACAGTATAGCCTCGGACATTGAAAAATAGTCACTGGCGCTTATTCAGAGCTGCCTATGACACTACTGCAAGAAAAAAAAGCTTTGCAATCGTATCTTTAGTGAACAGAACAGTTCAAATTATTTTACAGAAGCTAGAAAGCTCAAAGTTAAACACCAATAGCAAACACTATTAAAAATATGTTTGAAAGTTAAGTATCAATGGCCATTCTGGCATCATCGTTTAGTAGTGGGCGAGTAGCACAATAAGTGATTCTACTGCACCCATATAAAGTTACCTTCACCAAGGATCCTTGTTCTACTTCAAGGAACAGGCAAAATTCGCTATTGTTAATGACTACAACTGCACCTCACAACAGCCTAGAGGAGGCCGCCTACCTCATCTTCGGTGTATCCAAGAATTCCCTTCCAGTGGTCGCTGAGGGAGGCAGCCTTGACCACAGCCTTGATCTCGTCGTAGGTAGCCTCCTTGGCGAGGCGGCAGGTCAGATCGACGACGGACACGTCGGGAGTTGGCACACGGAAGGCCATGCCGGTCAGCTTGCCGTTCAGTTCGGGAATCACCTTGCCCACAGCCTTGGCAGCACCAGTCGAGGCCGGGATGATGTTCTGGGCGGCTCCACGGCCATCACGCCACGCCTGCGCATGCAAATGGCGATTGCCCCATGTCTCGTGCCTCCGGATACTTAACAAAATGCTGCCAAGCTTTGGAAAAAAAGAGTAGGGACTATTTCTGGAGCGAAAATTGTGCTGCCCTGCTAAAAGCTCCTGAATGTAAAGAATTTCAGCGAAGACTTGCCCAAAAGAGAATGTGTATGAAGCATTAACTTGTGCAAGTATAATGCATTGAATGCCGTGCGTACAAAGCATTTCTCGCACGATTATCCCTTTTTTCTCTCCTACGTACCTTCATGGACCCTGTAGGCTCACCTAAGTATCTGTTTCGGCTTATTAAGCATTGACCTATCACTCCCCACTTGTCCTCTATCCCCCTAGTGTTTTCTTTCACAATCCTCTAGATTATATATTGTTCTGATTGTAGTTTAATACATTAGCATTACATCTTGATTTTTTTTTATTTTCTTTCACACACTTTAACCCTGAATGCACTTTTTTAATCAAAGCCCAAGAGTTACTCCAGAAATCATAGCTCACTTCTTTCTTTTTTTTTTCACAGAATGCTTTGCATTAACAAAAAAATGGCCATGCATAGGTGAGCTGCTCACCTTGTGGCTCGGTCCATCCACAGTCTTCTGGGTGGCAGTGGTAGCATGGACGGTGGACATGAGGCCCTCCACAATGCCGAAGTTGTCGTGGATGACCTTGGCCAGCGGGGCCAGGCAGTTGGTGGTGCACGATGCGTTGCTCACAATCTTCATGCTCGGATTGTAGGTGGTGTGGTTCACGCCCATCACAAACATCGGGGCGTCAGCAGATGGAGCAGAGATGACCACCTGCGATGCACAATGTACACATCGGAATAAGTAATTTGGGACCTCCTAGGTCAAGCACCACCTACAATTTGTAGCGCAGGGACTAATGAGTGAAGCTACAGTTTTTTTACTAGCTGGGGCTCTCTTACGCGAGCCCAAATTGAGGCAGCAGACATACAAAAGCATAATATGGAGAGGATTGAGCATGCTCTAAAGAATGGGAGGGAGCCTGAAAGTGGTGAAGAGACGTCTAGTCATAGGCAAAAATCGGACGTATGTGCTTAGAGACAAGCAAGGAAATGTTGTCACGAATAGGGATAAGATGTTAAAGTAGCCGAGGAGTTCTACAGAGATATCTACAGTAGCTGCAATAACCAGGATAATATTGAACAGGGAAGCAGTTCAGAAGAGGTTTGAAAGAGGTGCAAGCGGGAAAGGCACCTGGTGAGGATCAGATAACAGCAGATCTTTTAAAGGATAGTGGGCAGATTATACTGGAAAAACTGGCAAGCCTGCATACGCAATGCCTAATGACTGCGAGCATACCGCAATCTTGGAAGAATGCGAACATCATCCTCATCGATAAGAAAGGCGACACAAAAGACTTGAAAAATTACCAGACGACTGGCTTACTGTCAGTCGTTTACAAAGTAATCGCTAACAGAATTCATACTACCTTAGATTTTAGTCAACCTAACGAACAAGCAGGGTTTCGTAAAGGCTATTCAACAGCAGACCATATTCACACTATCAATCAGGTGATAGAGAAATGTGCGGAGTATAACCAACCCCTATATATAGCCTTCATAGATTACGAGAAAGCATTTGATACCTCAGCAGTCATGCAGGCACTGCAGAATAAGGGTGTAGACGAGCACTACGTAAGACTACTGGAAGACATCTACAATGGCTCCACAGCCACCACAGTCCTCCATATAGAGAGCAGTAAAATACCTATAGGGAAGGGTGTGAGCCAAGGGGACACAATCTCTCCGATGTTATTCACAGCATGTTTACGAGAGGTATTTAGAACATTAAATTGGGAGCAGGTGGGTGTAAGGGTTAATGGTGAATACCCCTCAGCAAGATTTCATCAATTATACTTCCAAATTTGTATTCTTAACCACGCAGGCCTCCGAAAAACAAGGATAGGCAGGACAAGAATCAGGCTAACGCCGGACAATCAACAAGGTAAACATGCACCAACTACCTCAATTACAGTTTCGCCATGCCAAAGTCTTATTGCACAGCAACCAATGCAGTAGTAAGGCAAAAGCAAATATTTCTCAGAGGACAATGTTACCAGAGTGTCACTCACCCGATGGGCTCCACCGTCAATGTGCTGCTGAGCCTTCTCCATGGTGGTGAACACACCCGTGGATTCCACCACAAACTCGGCACCAACCTTGCCCCAGGGAATGCTGGCGGGCTTCATCCTACGTACACAACACACCGCCGCAATTAGCACCACACCCACTTTGGCAACCGAAAACTCTGCAGCCTATAAAACTAAGTGCAGAATACCACAGAATACCAGAATACCACATCAACTACCGGCCTTGACACTGCAGTCACCGGCAAAGTTTGTGCACAATTTATATGCTTTTTACAACTCATGTAGGCCTTGACTATGGACGCAAGGACCTGTTTCCCTAGAGATGTTTAGATTTTTGTGTTAAAATACTACCACAGTGCATCCACAATGTTCATGGGGCCATTCAGGGACACTAACAGGTGTTTTGGCTCACAAGGAACATCAAGCAGAACCTAGTGCCAGCCAATGTAACAGGAGCTGGCTGCATTTAAGTAGGAGGCCCGTATATTAGCAGCAGCCAAAAGAGAAGGTGTATAACCGCTGTATGCAAGAGCACTCCTAAATGAAACTAACCCTTTAAGAAGTGCCTTCTAAAGAAAAATATAAGTGGCAGACAGAGCCAATTCCAGGCTTGGCAAGAATGCGTTACGACATAACAAGCTGCTTAGGGCACTGAACTTGCATACAAAACACTCGTAGCAAGGATTCTTTTCTTGCATGCCAGTTGGCTAGACAGCAAAACAGACAGCTAATAAAACAAGAGTAGTAAAATAGTACTCAAGCATTACAGACAGCAGGGCAAGGCAGAAACAAAGAAAAGCAGCGACAAGACCCCCCATTCAAGACCCTTGAGAGTTTAAATTTAGCACGGCCAAGGAAGAGGACGAGCCTGCCATCAAATGGCCTTGGAAGCGGAAGCCTGGCAGGAGCTGCTTGCCAATTGTGGAAACAACAACACTGCCGGCATGGAATGATTCCAGCAATTCGGCCCTGCAGTCACGCACACCCAACGTGGACTGCAGCCAACTGCAGGGCAGGAGCACCTTTATACTGTCAAGCCACACACACTAAAATTGGGCACAACCAAGTTATAGTGCTCTGAATTGTGCTCAGAACATTGAAGATACCTTGGAGAACAGTTTAACCGAACTGAGCCTAATCTATCGGGATAACAAGCCTTTAGCGTACAATTTCTAGTGAAGTGCGTGGAGTATATGTAAGTAAGTGTGCTCCTTTCAGGGACAGCAGTAGTATCTGCCACACCAGCTTCACCAATGCAATCTTTTGCAGCAGTTGCTGCTACCAACTCAAGACAAAATGGCTGAAGGCTGCATCATGAACATCTAGCTACAGTATATCGCAAACAGTGGAATGGCAGCCTGATAAGGTATGCTATAGGAGATACAAGATAGGCCCCAGCTGCTGATGACTAACGGATCAAGCAACGGAGAGTGCACACATATGACACAACCCACAGTTAACATCAGACATTGCCACCATGTAAAACAAACAAGATCAAGCCATTCTCATAACCTACTTACGAGTCTCTTGTGTGCCATTATGCCATGCTCAGGTATTTCGGCTTGCTTAAACTGGTGCAGCTACAACACC
This sequence comes from Hyalomma asiaticum, assembly GCA_013339685.2. Taxonomy (NCBI): domain Eukaryota; kingdom Metazoa; phylum Arthropoda; class Arachnida; order Ixodida; family Ixodidae; genus Hyalomma; species Hyalomma asiaticum. The sequence continues at coordinate 84,162,332 of CM023484.1, forward strand.
GAGATTACAGCCCCAGATTTCAACCTTACACTTACCAACCGCTACTAAATGTCGAAGACGAAACCGGGTCTCCTGCATTTAGGCGGTTCACATTGTCTAACAAGACACATCCTCACTTTTGTGTATTTCTGCAGAACTCTGCATATGGACAGTTTGCATCGATTGTAAAGACATTACATCAGCACTTTGGGGGTGCATGTAAAACAGGCAGGAGCAACAAGTACGAGCCACGACTCACTCCTGGAAAACGTGAATCTTGTGGCCATTGACCACAAGCATGCCTCCCTCCTCATGGACATCACCTTGGTAGCGGCCATGGGTCGAATCATACTTGAACATGTAGACCTGCATTTTGGCATTGCACAAAAGCGTCAATCTACACTCTCAGGCTCCGTAGTGCAACATTATTGTCACTTGGTTAGAGGGATGGATCCACATTAATGATGGCTTCAAAGCAGCAATGCAATCTGAACCACTGAGAGACTGTTAGCAGCCACCTTTTAAGTGACAGTGAAAAGCCAACTAAAATGGCTAAAGCAGACACTAAATGACATGACATCAGCAAAACAATTACAGTGAAAGCCATATGTTCTGCTTAAAGGTAAACTCACCATGTACTTGACATCAATGAAAGGATCGTTGACAGCTACGACCTCAACGCCCTTGGCCAGGGCTGCACGCAGCACAAGGCGGCCAATGCGCCCAAATCTATCACGACAGAACAAAAATTATAATTAGCCCAGTACACACAGGCCTGCTCAAGTACGTCACCAACTATAACTAAAACATTTAAAGCATGTACGCCCTCTGCCAGTCACTTATCTAGCTGAGCACAATGAGCAATGCAATCTTGCCTAATGTTGCAAGAGACATTTTGTAATACTTCTCAGGTTCCTTCACCTTGCCAAGACAATTATAGGGGTAATAAAATACGGTTAAGATAGTTAATAAACAGCCAATACTGATGTAGCCACATTATGTCGAGTACTAACTGCATTAGTACTACACAAAATCACACTTTCTGCAGTTGCAACAACTGTTTGTTGTTTTTGCATCAGAAGAAAAATACATACAAATGCACATCATGTTCTATGATGAATCACGTCTGTGCACATGTCTTAATGCCAATGACCAGAGCTAGAGCCTTTGTCACGCATACAAAGCATCATTTTACTTCTCCCCTTGCCTACACATAAAATATGCTATTTAACTACTACTACCACGATTACTACAAAGACGTGTCTACCATGCTGACAGTTGTTTCAGGTGCAGTGGTAGGAGGAGGAGAGGGCGGGGAAGGAATTAAAGAGGGTCGTCCGCGGTAAATACGAGCGCAAGATCAGCGCATTTTACTACGCCCGACGACGCGACGATGACGTAGCTACTATCATCGATCCAGACAGAGGAGGCGGGGGAGCTGCCCCACCGCCCCACATCCCTCCGGTGCCCAGCGGATAGTGCACCGGACGCCAAGCGCGTCGGGTTGCGCTGGCAGACAAAGAAAACGATCTCGGGGGAGAAGTGCGGTTTGACATGACGTCCTCCGCTCCACAAGTTATCAGCTAACCGCACAAGAGTGACAGTTAAGGACATCGCGACGCGCCGGGCCGCTCGATTCAAGGGGCAGGCTGACGCCGCGCGCCGTTTTGGGGTCTGGAGCAGCCATGACAGCTGGCGTAGAGGTCATGTCAATGAGAGAAGCCGGCGCGAGCGCGTGCCGGTAGCCACGGCGGCGCGTGCGGACGACCAACCGAAACCGATTCCAGGAAACGCCCACGCGATTGCGAAACCGAAGTTTTGACAAGAGACGAGGGTCGGGCAATGCGAAAGGAAATCGCGATCGTGGTAGCGAAAACGTACCCGTTGATGCCAATCTTCACACTCATGTTGATGCCGGTGCCCGAGTCTCGGAACTGGGTGAAGAATAACCTGAAAGAGAAACATTGTATAAGAATACGGGGCCACCTAAGGACGAGAACCGGGCTCCCCAAAATACGGCACGCGCTTCTTGATCACAAAAACCTTACGATTAGCCCGAGTGCTGCCGGGAGCGGTCGGTTTAAAGAATGCTACTTGACAAGGCGTAAAGCACGATACGGCCTATTAGGCCTTATTTCTCAAAAACAAAAAAGCTCGATTGCACTTCAAACGCGCTTCGGATAGCTGGTCCTAAGGTCGCGGTACGAAGGGGGTAATCTAGGCAGCCGCTCAGACCTTTCACCAGGACAGCGAGCCCTTGCGAACGTAATGGAACGGTAATCACGCGGCAATCGAACAGCCGGAACACTACACGCAAATGACGTCAATAACATCGAAACTAGCAGTCGCAGGGAGCTAAAAACGCCGACGCGCACGTAATCACCTAGCCTAAAAGCTGCGGGCGTCAGTGGGAAGGCCCGAGGTTGGTGGGGTCGAGAAAAAAAAAATCAGCAGCAAACGCGTTTCCTACCGGCCGTGCTCGACGACGCTCGAGATCTCCTGGCCCATGCGCGAGGATGCTACGCAAAGCGTGAGCGATCGCCGCGCATGCCACGCGCTAGCCAACGGCCATAATTTGTTGCAGCCCAAGCACACCCGCGAGAGCCTCAATCGGCCGAACGAATCGTCGCAAGCACTACATTGCAAACGCGCACCGCGCATACGCAACGCTTCACTAGCATTTCCTTAACCGCTACACAACGCTGCGCAAAGAGTGCAATAACAATCGGGCATTGCAAATGCCGGCATCAGCATCCGCCGGCTGAGATGCGTTTGCAACAGCCACGCCCGCCATTCCAAGGGTACTACGAGGGAAAGTAGCCAGTTTCGACACAAAACAAACTGCTGTATTTACGGGCAACGATATCGCGGTTGCGAGACGACGGTACGTGACAATTTAGCCAATTAAAACCGCGATGCGGCAGCATTACAAATGCCCTATACGCGCTTACCTAGAGCCGCCCACAAGGTCAACTGAATGAACGCGCGGAGCTCGAGGTAGTTTTGTTTGTAGCTGTAAATCTCAAACCCAGGTCTTCCAGCATACAACGAACCGTCACTCCTAAGATAACGCTTAACAATTGCGTTCATTCGTGAGGTTTGTAACTTTAACGCCTAGATATGTACGGTTAATTTTTATAGCTAAACATTACGTGTATTTACGTACAGTTGTCGCTATCACCATCATCACCGCCGCGCTCCTTTAATTATTGTTGTTTTCGGTTTGCGGTTGTCGTCCGCAATCGGCGACCTTCAGGGGGTCAGGGGCGCACGATTTATTTGGCACTTGCACCACTACCAGCAGCATCATGTCAGCACAGACAGCTCCCTCGAAGACGATACCGAAACCCGTGAGGTTTCTGTTCGGTGGCTCTGCCGGGTAAGCCGAGTCGTAACCTTAGTGCGCAAGCGGTTCGCTGTTCGTGTCTCAAAAAACGATGTAGTAGACAGCCGGCCGGGCTGCTTGTAAGCCAACGCTCGTAGCGACAGGGCGCTTTCACCGCAGCGCCAATCTGAGGAATGTAAACGAGATAACGTCAGCCAACTTTCCGTTGTACAAGAAGTGCAGTGATTTGGCCGGAAACGCACGAGTTGGGACACGTATAAGTATAGATAACTGAACTCTATCGAAGTTGCATAACGACAACTGCCTGCCGGCAGGTGTTGTGCGAATTGGTTTCGCGGTAAATGACGTTTGTGGTCATCTCATTCGCAATGCCGTACTTATGGGTCGTCCTGGAAGGATTATCTGTACTCGGGAGAATGCTCCAAAAACTCGCGCTATAGCGCGTCATTTGACAGATATAGCATCGCAGGTCCTTTTAAAGCGGACCGCCTCAGGTATTCGTATATCAGGAAAAATGATAGGAAGGTTTCTTATGCGTGATACTGTCAGCATTTCCCTGAGATGATCGAGGCGTACCTTGTGGTACTTAGACGTGATTTTGCAGTGTGAGAAAAAGAAGAGGCCGTCAGAAACTATAAGCACAGAGCAAAACGTGAGAGATGCGAATATAGAAAAATAATTAAACTTCACGTACAAACTTAAATAGCCATCACCGGTTACTGAATTCGTATGAGTTTGTGACTCTGGACACAGTTCCCAACTACAAAATTACCTCTGACACATGCCAATACACCATGTAATAATTGGTATGTTATCATAATTGTCTGTGTATGCTCCCTTGCATCTCAGCTACTGCAGGTCAGCGAATACACAAATAATTGGGCATTACAATAATTAAACCTAGGCCAGAACCCACATGTTTCTGTTTATGTGACTTGATCAGCTTTCCAAAGACTTTGTCTTCATCAGACATAAATGAAAGCATGGTCCCTATAACTCTGAGACTAAAACCATTGGTACATTGGTAACACTCTCATCCATCCTAAAGCGCAAATATGTACGGTTCAGTATGGTATCTCTATGGTAAAACTAACACTGATGCTGTCAAAATAATCCAGCAAGCAAAGGCACATAATTTCTTGATTTTTAAATATTGCTCGTACGACTCCCCAAGCATCCTATATCGATTGATCGCAACAATAAAGCTTTGCAGTTAGGAAGAGGAATTCACAGAGCAGAATTTCATGTTAAGTAAACATAAATTTATTGTGAAGTAATGCTATGGAATGACACACAAGAAAAAAAGACATGACAACTTGTCTCGCTTTTTGTATGTCATTCCGTTGTGCTACTTCACGATGAATTCTATGCCTAAACACCAACTATCCTGACATACAGCACTTTTAAGCATAAGTTGTCTCCACTTTCCTAGAGTGTTTTTCTTTTTTCTTTGTATTAGCACATATTTTTGGCTCTATCTTATATCTTAGGACATATCGTGACATTTTTTCTTAGCCATTCATCACCTCTGATGGATCGTCTTTATTCAACGACATCATTTTAATAATTGTATAATACTACTTTCTGCTTTGAAAATTTCCTCTGGTTTGCTCAAGTCAAATAAAATCAAAATGTGTTTTATCGAGGCGTAATTACATGAATGCATACAAAATATTTGGACCAATAGCCTATGTGTCCAGTAGCTGGTCCAACATAGGAAGTAAAAGGTTAGCAAAGCGCATAATTGGTCGTGAAATGATAGGTTTAATAGATACACAAGTTTTAATGATGTACATGTCTATGAAGGAAAAAGGTGTTACAGTTCACAAGACAAGAAAAAGCATTTACAAGCAAGGTTAAAGTTACGCACACTTCTTACTTATAGAGGCACAGTATTCCAGGTCACCGCTGCAAAGAATTCTAACAATCGTTCTCTGTAAACATTGTTACAGAGAGGAAGGTTTAACATAAGGTGGATTGCTTGCCTGGTGTTTGCATGTGGGAAGTTGAATATGGTTGTTCAGCTATTTCTTTACTGTACCGACTTCCTTCTTTCACTGTCTTCACTCAACCTTTCTGTGGCTCTTCTCCCCTCCTGCTTGGGTCTTCTCAAGGTCTGCAGTATTGATAAATAGTTAATAATTAATAAATATGAATGGTGCTCGACAAAGGGGTCATTTGAAATTAAGCTTTGTGGATATCAAAGTTTATTCCTACATCGGTAGCAATATCAAGTCTACCATAGTTACAAAATTAGTGCAAAAGGAAAATGGAAAGCTTTGGATCCAATCCCTAAGCATCTACAACAGTATAGGAGAAACATTTGTTAGTATTTTTCGAAATTCTCAATTCTTATTATAGACAGGTATTGTGCACCAATAAAGGGGGATGTTCTTTCTTGTGAACAGTGTCAATGTGTTGTGGCTACAAGGCTCTCGCTTCAGTTTAGTTTTTTTCTTAAGGACTGCAGACAAGGCACCATGCACATAAATGTTAAGATGTTGCACTGTTGGTAAATCAGCCAAAACACTTTGAATTGCTGCGTAGTCTGTTACGAGAACAGGCAAGAGTCCAGTTCACTGCACCACCTTCACATGTCACAGCTAGCTTCATGTTGGTAGATCGTATGGTACAGTGTGGAGCAGTGCGTATGCATTTCTAGAGTTGCTTACACATACTCGCTATGACTGTTTTGCAGGATGGCAGCCACACTGTTTGTGCAACCACTGGACCTGATAAAGAACCGCATGCAGTTGAGTGGCAAGTACAGACCTGTTAGCTTTGCATCTGTAGAAAAAGTAGAGCAATGACCTTGCATCATATTCCCATCGCACAAACCAAATGACCTGTGTTCGATTCAAATGTGCATGACTAGAATATGTATGTGCAGTCGCAACGGAAAAAGAATGGCGCAAGTGACCCATGATCGGAGCAAGAAAATCTCGACACGCAGCGCTATTGTTCCCGAGTGAGAGCGTGAAGCACATTACTTTTTCAGAAGAAGGGATGGCTGGTCGGAAACACTTAACAGACAGCTTGCATTTTCAATGGTAGCATTCTCATGGCTTATCGGTAAATCATGCCGGCCACCCCTTTTTTGGAAGATGGAATTGGCTTGGCACTCTCACTACAGGTGCGCTCGGGAACATCAGCGCCATGTGTTGTGATTTTGCCGCTCCAGTCACAAGTCACTTGTGCCAATCTTTTTCTGTTGCGACTGTACAAGGACTATTTTTTTATCCTATGTTATATTGGTTGCGAAAGCAGAAGTACAGTAACATGCATAATTGTTTTATTTGGAACGTATAGGTACACATTCCAGCTACCTATCTGCATAGTCGTTGCTTCAGTTAGGATTTCTGTCATATTGTGGTAATAACTTTTCTATACCTTAATCATAGAAAACAGCCATCTGAGGGATATTATTTTACAAGGTCCTCTGGTCATGATATCAAAGCGACAGTGAAAATTTGCTGACACTGTGTGTAGATATGTTCTGCAGTGTCCCTAGTTTGTCCATCGATTGTACAATGTAAAAGCTGTCAATTGTGAAAGCGCAGAATGTATGTAAACGTGCCCCATATGGTAGAGTTCCCCGCTAAGTGCGAAGCGTGTGGTGTCATTGAATTTCTGCATGTGTAGTGGTGCATTGCAGCCAAAATCCACTGATGAATATATAATGGGTGCAGTAAAAACTTCTTGAGTGACGGCAAAGTGCAGCAGTGGAGCAGGAACCTTGAAGCAGGACTTATACACAATGATCTGCAGACAGTGGAGAGTGTACAGAATTAGCTGAAAGCACTGGTGGCTGCCTTCTATGATGATGCCATAGGCAAGTTAGTACTGCGCTTCAGAAGATGTCTCAGTCAGTGTGGCAACTCTGCTTGAGACAACAAATCAGAGGTAGCTGGAAAGTGTATCTAAATGTTCCGAATAAAATGGCTTTGAATTTCACTGTGGTTCTACTAATTTCATGAGCAATTGGACCTTGGAAAAGAAGATCTCTTACAGATGTGCTCACATGTGTTGTCTGTGCTTTTAAAGTACATTATGAACTGACGAAACAGTCTGCAAGCATATTCACAGCTTCTTCATCCTCTTTTCACTTAAGTCTCAGCTATTTTTTTGTGTTTATCAGTAGTCGTAGTCATACAGGATGAGAGGTTCCTTTAGGTGAGTAGTGTCTGGTACTGCCACCTAGTCTGTGTAGAGCTTCCTGTTGCTGCTTTCAAGTATCATTGCTGAGAGTTCGTTGTGTCGCACTTTTTTGAACATGAAGGGCCTAGGAAAAGAAAGGGGGGGCGGGAGAGAGGGAGGGAGAGGGGGGAGAGAGGGGAATGAAATTCGCTGGGAGTTATACTGACAACTCAAATTATTTTTTAATGATATCCATCTGTATGCAGGACAGGTAATTAAGCATTCACACTAACAATTCAGTTTTCTTTAATTATTTTCTATACTTATGTGCCAGCTCCCGCACATGAAAAAAAAAAAATCATTGATGAACACTGACCAACTCATCTGTATTGCTGAATTTGTCATTCATGAAGTGCAAAATATGACATTCGTGCAAGCATGCAATTCAGTATATGCTGAATAACTATTGTAAGATGACATTCCATGACTCCCATCATTGCTGCATTGACTGCAGGCGAGGGTGGCAAGTCCAAAGAGCACAAGACAAGCTTGCATGCCATCCGCAGCGTCATCCAGAAAGAGGGCATCCGAGGGATGTATGCCGGGTGAGAGATAAATGATCATCAACTCTTTGCTTCTTTTGCATGTTCTCCCATGCCCTGAAACGTTCCTTGCTATGGTAGGAGATCACTTGCACGTGCTTACAGGGTGAAAACTGAGAAGCACTGGAAGCGGTGTAAACGTAGCTGGTGGGTTGTCCTTAACTATGTTTACAGCACAAAACTGCATCAGGACAAAGGTAGAGTATCGGACGTGTCATCCAGAGGTCGTGGGTTCGCTTCCCACCGAAGGCAGGTTTGCCTTTTGTCCACTTTAATTCCTTTCTACCTACTCCACAATTACAATACTACAGTTAACTTCCCCTATGCCTTCCTAGGCTTCAGTGTCTGTTGGTTATTAAGTTGTTTTTAACGAATAAAAACGAGCCCTTGACCTCTTCCCTTTTGTTATCAGGACAAAGGAGGGGACAAAGATACTTTTAAAAAGTTGATTGGTTTGTTTATAAGGTACTGCTAGCCTAAGAAGGGCTGTAAGCAGGAGTGGCGATGCAAAATGCACCAATACTACATACTACACAAATAGAGAGTGAAAACTACATGCTACATACTACTAATACTTCTCTATTTATAATAACCACAACACTTACAACAATAATTATAATAACAAATAAATACACATAACTTTTGTCCATGTGTAGCCTTGTACTGAAAGCATAGTCAAGTTGGGAGTAAGCACTTAGTAATGACTTACGCATAGTTCTGTTGAGACACAAACACCAGCCAGAATGTTGAATAGTTTGCTTTTATTGGGTAAAATTGTGCCTGAGAAACAGTACTGCACTTCAGTGGCAATGGTAGCAATAGGCATGGGTATGCTTATTTTCATTTGTTAGTCATGCATACGTCATTGCACATTTCGTGGACGTGCTTATTTTCATTTGTCAGTCGTGCATATGTCATTGCACATTTCAAGGCAAACCGATCATCCTAAGCATCGATCCAAGGATGTAGTACCACAGTATTCGGGGTTCATGTATAGTTATAGCGTGATGACTACAGCTTGATGTTTAGTTATATCAGCATTGCCAAATGCTCTGGATAAGTGCTCCCTGCATCACTGAGAACAGTGATATGATCACTGATCAATAGGAGGACTGTGTATGTATGCCTGGGTACGCCAAGAAGTAGGTATCAAAATAACTTGTGCACATTGTTGTGAGGTGGTGTATTAAGGTACACTGAGACATGTCAGAAGGAACTCAGTGATGATATCCTGTTTGGATTGCTATTGTGACAGACCGCACTGCTCTGAGGCCCACTTTTGGTACTCAGATAACAAATTTATTAAGCCAGAGCTGCATTTCTGACAAAGAAGAGGGGGGGGGGGGACAAGAATATATAGGTACAAATATGCATGCATGCATTGCCTGTGCCCTAATGTTGTTTATAATTTATACAAACAAAATAAGTTTGTTGTGGTCTCAATGCCATATGGTGACGCTTTTGATAATAATCTAAAAAGGGGTTACACTTTCGATAATAAAAAAATTTTACCCAATGGCTGCGTTACTGCTCTTTTGGTAAAATGTTTGGTGATAGGGCTTTAGTAGTTCACAGAAGGTAGCATTGCCCCCCCCCCCCCTCTTTTTTTTTTCATTTGGTTTTCAAAGCTTCATTGTTTGTGTGTGAGGTAGGCATCAGCCTTACTGCAAAAATTGGGGAAAGGGGTTAGGGAAGTTGGAGAGGGAGGTTGCAGTTTTCATCGATGTTTGATGATTCTTTCGGACATCAAGTTCTTCACTGAGTCAAGTTGTTCACTGGACATAAAACCCAAGAAATCAATCGCCGAGCGGACGATTCTGTTGTCCGCTCAGTGAAGCCTAACAGCACTGCTGTATGTCAGTTGGTGCAAGGTCTGGAGGAGGGTTGTGCCAGTCTTGCAGTGTCTGAGCTCTTAGTTAACCAGGGGAAAAAGCATGTTCTCCCAGACAGCTTCACATTCCAGGCACGACCAAAGATGCTTAGCACTTTCCTTAAATGGACACTGAAGGAAAATATTAAATTTGTCTAGGTTGATCTCTTACCTGTGTTGGTGTCTATTATTGCTTTATCTGGTGTCGCCATTCAATTTAAATTGCCCCTGTATGACTTGATGTCATGATCTCCGCTGCCGACATTACAGCGGAGTGAGCTCCATGGCCATAATATGCAGCAACAGCAGTGGCTACTGCATGTTTATTTACTGTCGCAGTTTATCTAATTCATTTTTAATTTATAACATGCAACTGTAATCAAGAACTCATGACAAGATGAGATGATGTCATTTCAAAAAGATGCCCACAGGACGGGACAGAGGGCGCCACTCCAATTTCTCAATTTCATTTTCTTGCTTATAATTGCTCCATTCTTGCCAGGAATGGTGTGTTGGTTATCACATAAACATAATTTCTCAATCTTGCTCAACTTCATATTTGCCTTTGAGTTTACAAGAGCGTGACTGAATGCATATATACAGTTCAGCATGTTTTTGATGGACTGCCTGAAAGTCTTTTTTTTTTTAGTCTCATTTTTTTATAAACCCCCATCTGCCCCCTCTTAGCGTCAAATAGCAAACCACAAAGTACTGCAGTGTTGTTAGCTGGATACATTTTCATTCTTCTTTATTTTCTGACACACTAGTGTGGTAAAAAAAAAAGAAAAAGAAAAGCTGTTGGTAATGGCATACAACTGTTTGCACAAGATGTACAATAATAGATTGCCATGTGCTTTAGAGTGTTCTTTTCCAATCTGTGCATGTGTAGCCATCAATATAAGTTATCTGATTTTTGAGGGCTAAGTGTGCCACCATGGGAACATTAAATGGCTCGCATGTTCAAACATTAAGAAGGCTGGTCAGCCAGTACCTAGGGAACAGAACAATGTAAGAATCATGCTGAATGCATTGAAATTGTGCACATTTTAAAAACCATTACGTCTGTTCTGTGGTGCCCACTTTGAAGTATTGAGCATCCTACAGAGAACCTGCTAATTTGTACCCTGCACACTTCAATAAATGTTGATCCGTGTTGTCTCATTATCTGTTCGTTTAAAGTTGAACTCATTCCATATATTCTCGGAAATGTACTAAGGTAGTTGGATACGTATAACTGAGTCTGTATTGAATTGCCTTTTGCGCTTTTGCCAGTCCGTAGACTGCTTTGTTTTTACATTTGTCTCATTTTGAGAGTGCATGGCGACGTGCATTCTTATCTCGTCAAGGACATCAACGGAGGCTGCAGTTGACAGCTCTCATGATACGGACACTGTATTTGACCGAAATACCATTTTTGCTGAACGTGAAAACCTCGTGAAGATCATTTGACACCCTTCACTGGTTCTTGTCCCAGTTCCACTAGGGATCAATTCGCATGAGAGCCATGATTTTGTGTTTTTCTTTTATCATCGCGTGCCTCCCCTCGGAGACTCCTTATCTGCTCTCACCACTACTTGAAAAGATACACGTGTCTGCCCAGACTGTTTATCCAGACACCCTGTTGCATAACCTGGCAAACACAAACAAAAAAACTTGGGAAAGAGGAACAGATAGAGTAGTAGAAGTGTGCCTGCACTGTTCACATGATAACACCCGTCCTTGCCTCCTAGGAAGTGTATGATAAAATGTTGAGCTGTGACTCAGAGGCAAGAGTACACTGGTGTGGCTACCTGTGCTTCTTGGTTAAGGTTGTCTTTCTGTGGAGTGCAGTTGTAATGTACCTGCCACGAAAGACATACTGGCATTATACAAACATAGTCTTGCTTGGCTTATTCACTAATTATATTTCAGCTGCGCAGTGATGGGCTTCATTAAAGCAGTACATATATGATAGAAGCACTCTGGCTGTGAATCATGGCAGTTAGTGCTGTAATGTTTGCCAAGCACTCTGCTATGAGCCGGTGTTTTTACAACATCACCCGCATGAAGATTTCTAGTATGTGTATCATTATGTGTGTGTGTGTTTTCACTTCAAACATATTTCAGAAAACTTGCCTAATAATAATAACTGCTTTGTTTTACATGGCAAAACCACAGTATAATTATGAGACATCCGTTGGTGGAGGGCTCTGAAAATTTTTACCGCATGGGGTTCTTTAATGTGGGAAAGTTATCTGCAGTTGATAGTGTCTCTTCAAGTGGTTCTTTAGATAAACATTGGACCCAAACTAGTCTAGGCCTATGAGTCTGCTCAGTGCTTCCAAGTTTTGTAAAGAGAAATGAAATAAAGTTCAGTAACAACATACCACCTTTATGAAAATGGAATGGTCAGTTGCCAAATTAACGTTTCACTTACCAACATTTACTTCACTTCAGGTCATTTGATGAACATAAATTTGGATATGGATGTAAGTTTTGAGATCGGTGATCTGTAAATGTGCCACGAAATACATAGGTGAATTAGTGTTCCACTCAGTGGTTTTCCAAAAACCTCCTCTTTTTGGCAGTGTGAGAAAAAACTTGCTGGAGTCACTGTGCATGTTCTTACAGATTTTTCGGCCACTTCGAAATGGTTGCTAATTTTGGGATGTCTGCTAGCTGGACAACACTTGCTACTAAAAAAATACTTTAATTCACCTGAAGTCATATGTGCACCTTCACCTAAGGATGTGGAATCCTACTTCCTGTCATAGAGGATTTTTTTTTTTTAATGTCTGTTAACTGCAGTCTACACTACTGCACATATCGGACACATTAGTCACCAAGCCATTCTCAAGCACCAACGTTGGTGTTCGAGGTTTGTGCATGCCCTTTAAGACGTGTACAAACTAATAGGCAATGAATTTATTCTTGAGGTGTGAGCACTTGTTTGCAGTATCCTGGTAATTTAACATGTGAGATGAAGTGTCATGCATTTGAATGCTGGTGAGGAAGAGTTGTTGCGTGCAGGCCTTTATGGTAAATGTTACAGTAGGAGGTGACTAAATGATAAGGAAACTATGTCATAATGAGACAAGCGGCTGAGGAATATCTGTCTTTCAAATGTTGCAACCATACAAACTAACAGGTAGTGAGCTAGTTGAAAGTGGAGCAGAAATGAATTGTACAAATGAAGTGTATAAATAACAAAGTTCAAGAAAAATGAATGTGAACATGAAGATTATCATTCCATGGTTGCATAGTGAACCCACACATACTGCAGTACTTGTTTAGTGCTTGACCTTAAGCTACTGTTGTGGCCATCTTCCTGCCTTCTTTCTTGAAGATCAGTAAAGCAGTGGTAAAATACCAGTACAGCACCACTGACACTGGTTTACACAAGATATCCTCCTACCACACAGGTGGGCTGGAAATATTCAGACTGCTTTTCCTTGTTTATTTGTCCTGTGTTTGGCTCTGCCAACACTGTGCACATCCTGCTGTGCTGTCACTTGCCTTGTCTTTTGCCTTGTTTTGTTTCTGTTCACCTAGTACAAGCACAAAGTGAAGTATAGAAGTGCCGTCAATGTCAGTAACTCTGGAAAATTTGCCTTGCAGACTGTCAGCTGGTTTGCTGCGCCAGGCATCCTACACCACTGTTCGTATGGGAGTGTACACATCACTTTTTGAGACCCTCAGGTATTTGACCATCCTGCTAACATATGTGGCTTCATTGCTGTTATTTCTTGATTTTTGCAAGTCTTATCGCACTGCTTTTCCACATGTATAGTCTGACATACCAGAACTTTGCAGCGTAAAGCATTCTTACCACATCAGCATTACATTCCTTTCAGGATGTTCTGAACTTTGCTGAAACGTGTGCTTTTGGCTGTGATGGAAAAAAAGCATATGTATCTTTATACACCTAAGCTTAAAGAAAGTGACTGGTGAACCATTGCAGGGTGTAGAATGTGCCGGCATGCTGCTGGCCTAGATAATTGGCAAAAGTACAGAATTCACATGTTGCATGTTATTAGTAAAAGCACCTGTTAACACAAGTGAGGTGTGTAATTCATTATGATCTTTGTAGTCTTCACCTGCATCGTTAGTTGAATTTCAGATGGTAATTCTCCTTCTTTCGTTTGTATTTTTTTATTATTGATTGTTGTTTGATCATCTGGTTCTTAGCCAAAATTTTCGAAGTTTTAGAAGCTTTCGCATCACAGCAAGAGTTAAATTTGTGCTCTTGAAACATAGTGAGCCAGTCCTAAGGGACAGTTTTGTTAACATCGAAATATTTCTGTGAATGCATATTTATCATAACCAAACTTAGTAAGTTTTGTTCGCACTTTTCACAATCTACTTCTTCGTGTTGTAAAAATGCTTGCAATGAAAGAGTACCTCCACTCACTGATGACATTGCATCTTGAGTTTATGCCCCACTGCATCTTGAATAGGCTTAGCTACTTTGGCCACAGTTTTACACCGCTTACAGAGCAGCTTATTTTGCATTAGCATTCAACAAAATGAGTGAAAATTTTCATCAGAGCTTCTTTTCAGGCACTTGTGTTCATGAAGGTAAGCATGCGGCCACTTTTGGCCTTGTTTTACTGTTACAAATGATGTTGCATGTACATAACACAGGGATTCTTTGTAGATAACAAATGAGTATATAAACTAACAAAGCAGAACATGAGGGAGAGTCGTGTGCAGGAAAATGTTAACTGTGTGACGATGTCCCAAGTGTAAAGTGTACTAAGCATATGCTTGTGTCATTGTCCGACACAAGTTCCATGCACGACTCTTACTTTTCTTGTATTTTTCATTTTCTTATTTATGTGTAAACATCCTCGGTCATGTCTGGGTTTTGTGGCTGACCTACACTATCATAGCCCCTTTAGGTGTCTGGCTTCAAATTTGCTGTGGTTACAACACTAACAAAACCCTATAAGCTCTGAAAGGATTAAATAAAAAAATGTGGATATAAGACCAGCATAATGTATATTACATGATAATGTATAGAATGAGACAGAAATGAGTGAGAAATAGCAGTGATCAGGTGACTTATTCCAAAGAAAAGAGGTTCACCAATTAAATATTTCTTTGTTCAATTTAAGGCACATGCTGCAGTTGTGCAGTACAAAACTATGCGAACGTGATTTTGTCTTTGCTTAACAGAAATCTGAATGACTGGCCTCATTTTGGAAGTACTATGTTCATTTCGAAATGACATTAACATTGCGGTGATGGTCTGTTAACGTTACTCACAGCTACTGAAAGGAGGTTTTCGGGAAACTTCCGACTGGAGTGTCAATGCTTCTCTAATAGACTTTGAAAATAGGTATTTCTAATAGGGTGTCTGCTATTGTATTTCAGCTAAGCAGACATATATTCACAACTGCTGAACTCTGATGCCATCATTATAAGCAAGGTTTCATTGATAGTGAACTATCCAATACAGTAGTAATTTAGTCAGTCTTTCCAAACCAGCTACCTGGGCACCTCATTGAAAGTCTGCTTCACCACATAACCCACAAACAAGGCGACAGATATTTCTATACAAGTTTGTCTGAACATAAACACAGTAAATTATTCTGCTCCTTACTTCAATTAATTAAACTGTGATTTGCATAGAAATGTCTGCCCTTAACAATGTACATTTGCAACTGCTCTGAAGAATGAATGAATGAATGAATGAATGAATGAATGAATGAATGAATGAATGAATGAATGAATGAAAATTTCCGTGCTATGCTTGCAGTAAGGAAGGCAAGCCCCCGGGCTTCCTGGTCAAGGCATCCATTGGAATGGTGGCAGGTGCTGTGGGAGCCTTCTTTGGCACGCCTGCAGAGATCTCACTTATTCGAATGACTGCAGATGGAAGGTGAGAATGGGTGGTACCGCATGCTGTAGTTCACTCATGTTTAGGAATGTGCAAATATTCAAATAGTATTCAGATAGTGTTTGCTATTTTATTCTATTTGCACCTAGTTTTTACTGTTTGAACTATTAGATGTTTATAACTAAGGGACAAAATGTCGTATATGCCACATCAAGTGAGCCATTCCCATATTCCCTTTTCCACATTACAATTATATACTGCACCAAAATTACCACTTGAGTACTACAGTGAAGCTAACTGTTGTATTGTGCAGCAAAGTTAACTTGTACATCTGCACATTTCTCTCTAGGGCTGTTCCTTATGTCCTGACTGTTCTTTCCCAAGGAACAAAGCTGGGGGGGTGTGCTAGTCATTCAATTAATGTGTGTGTTTCTTTCACCACATTTAGCAGTACATATTCAGTGTAATTTAACATGGAATTATCCAAAAGATATCCATATGTTATTACAAACATATTTTATTCGATTACCACTCAAACATTAACATTCAAATTCACTTCACACCAAATTTTTTTTATTTGCAAAGCCTAGCTGTTACTGCTTTAAAGTCTCACATTGAAGGAATCAAGTGGAAGTTGGCTGCTGGTAAATTTGACTGGTTATCGTGAATTATGCATACCAGCACAAGTCCTCAAGTGATTTTTTTTGGAGTGTGCTCGCATTTTAGAAAGTCAAGTTTACCAGGGAAAATGTAAATAGCTGCGTGCCTTTAACCACTAATGTGCCATATGAGTATGACAAACCACACACAACATGAACAAAAATTCTGGACATATGCAAGTATATACAAGCATATACAAGTAACCAAGCAAGAATTCTCAAAATTGTGCTTTTAGAAACAAATCTTTATGGTGTTCCCAGTGGAACCTGGCTTTACCCTAAACAACACAGATTAATATTTCTCTTTTATGGTAATTTTATAAAATTTCTTTTTTGTATCAGTTGTTCTGGAGATGCAGTTTTCCAAATCAAGACAGTGAGCTCAGATTTTTGAGAAATCAAATATGCTTGAGTCCTAATAACCTTTAAAATTGTATTCTAACTTCTGACGCATACATCACACAGATAAATATATTGTGCAGCCAAACAATATTATGTAATAGTTGGCATGCAGTGGTCTGTGGTGCTGTTCAGCAAATGCAGTAGGATGACTCAGAATATCAAGGAGGAGACCCCTCAATATTCCAAGTCCTTTCAAATACCACTGAATTCTGAAGGAAAGAGTCGTACATTAAAGGGCCCATGACAGCTATTTTTTTGTTGGAGACTTTTATGTTCTAATGATTAGAACAGTGTCTTGTAATCACAGCATGGAGTGGCAAATTCTCCAGCGTGAAGTCTAATTAGTCACAGCATCGTTAATTTTGTTCAGTTTTAATGAAGCTTCGAAACGCGCGTCAAAAACTGCAAGAAACTAGCGCCGTGGGGCTAGCGCGGCGGCTGTCGGAAGTGAGCGCATGCACTGATCACTTGAGCTCAAGATTCGGTGACGTTGCGGAGAGCGCGAGCACCAGACCAGCTCGCCACACTCGCTTTGCATCACAGCGTGTGTACAATGTACGCTTGAGCGACCAACACGGAGAGGAAGCAGAAAAATACGGCTTTTGGCGTGGCCTCCGCGATCGGCTGCGAGAGCCGATCTTGGAGGCCACGCTCGGAGGCCATAGCGTGGCGCGCCCGTGTCTCTCTGTGACGTCACGATATCAACTTACAAAAGTGAAACGTCACAGATGGCCCACTAACTGCGTCACACTAGTGGAGATGTCGCGAGGTGCTGCAAGCTCGGATGAGCATTCCCGCTTACTTTGAAACCATATTAAAATTACTTAGAGGCGACGTTCGCCGCTAATACTTGGTCAAGATTGCATTCGTATGCAGGAAAACCAATTAATGCAAGCATCTCGCGTTTGAAATTTTGGTGTCATGGGACCTTTAATATATACTTGCATTCCTCTCTGCAGATTACCGCCAGCTGAACGTAGAAACTACAAGAATGTGTTTGACGCGCTTATGCGGATCACAAAGGAGGAAGGAGTGTTTACACTGTGGAGGGTAAGACAGCTCCAAACACATGCTTTTGCGCTTGTGCAGATAAATAAGAAAAAGAAATCTTATTAGTATCTCAAGTAGGTGCGTGGCATTGTGCCAAACACTTGTTCAAAAAGCTCTACAGAAAATGACCAAATATGTGAATACACTGGTTCAGCCTGACCTTGGCAGTGTGTGAGCTTTGGCAGACCACGCCAGGGTGTGTACAACTCATGCACGCCTGCAAGGATGGGTGCTTTGCGGGTGCTTCCACCGGAGAATGCCTCCAGTTTTTGACGTGATATTGCTCTCAGTGTGCAGGTAATGCATGAACAGAGCAGCAACTACAAAAGAGTTATTACCAACACAGGCATGTTCACAGGGCGGGGGGGCAGGGGGGTGACTGCCCCTCCTAGTCACCTGACTGGGGTGCCAAACCTGCCACCTTTACATTGCGCGGAGTTTTGACCTTAACAGTCTCAGTGGGAGGAGGCGCTGGAGTGAACGTTTGCACCCTCCTCCCCCTCCCCTGCGCATGCCTACGGTCACCAAAACACAGCTGTCATAGTCTTGTGGGCAATCATTAAAGAGCTAAGGCCTCTTCACACCCAAGTTCCCCTGCCGTCCCGTACAATGTGGCTCCCGCTTCGCCTACTATCAGGAGAGGGGAGAAACAGGTTTGATGTGAGGAGAAAGCGCAATTTGTGCTGCCCTTTGTCACCTCAGCCCCATCTCTTCTCCTCTCCCAGTTACTAACAGGGTAGTAGTGGCACAGTGGAAGATGAGAAGGGGGGCTTCAATGTAAGTAGGCTATCAGTAATTAATATACTGTTCATATTGGTAGCATGTTCTGAAAAAAAGAGAGAAAAAAAGCTATACACGTGTGACACACTCAACAATTTCATTGCCAAGCCTTTTGGCTGCTCTTGTGCATGACAGAACGAGTACTGCACACGGCATTCTTTATAGTAGGTTATTTGGAAACATGCATTGTAATATTTACTCTCTGTAGTCTATGTACTGTAGGTATAAAAAAGCATTTATCCTTCTTATGCTTAAAATTGGTAAAAGTCAAATTTTAAAAAATATTAGCCATATAAAAAAAGTAAGAGAAACAGTGGCAGATAGCATAATTTTATTGTACGAGGTAAACTTTCCAAAGAAATGTAATTAATTGCACTAGAATTTACAGTAATTAATAAGTATTGTTTTGTTAACTCTACGTAATCACGTCACTGGGCATGTCAAAATTAGCGAATAGACACCACTGAACTCTGAAGGCACATGCACTTCTAAGGAATTTTGACGATTGCACCTGTTTCAAGATTAGTGTAACCAGACATTTGTTACACCTTCTGTTGTACTGTTGTTACACCTGCTTTTCAAAATGAGGTCCTCCTCGGCAGTGCTGGTCAAGCCTGACTAGAACAAACATGCATGGTACTGCAAAAGTTGGAACTGCATACTTGAAAATTTTGTTAGCCTCAGAACTTGTTCAAAGTGAGTATGCCTTGCAAACTTGTCACCTGTGATTCTAATAGTATCTTGAGTGAATGAATGTTTTGCTAGTCTGTGAAATTCGCTATTTTTAGTTTTCTTGCAAGTAGTGTCTGCCTCTTTGAGTAATCAAGTTCAGGGAATAGTACTGTGCTATTGACCTTGTTATGCGAAAAGAGGGGTGACTTCTGTTTGAAAAAAGAAAAGCTTGGACTCTGCAACCTGGCACACACTGATATTGGATAACAAAATGCACTACACTTGGTTATCTGACTGCAGAACTATCGTTTAGGTGTGGCAACTGTTTTGGTCATGGTTGTCCTATTGAGAGCTTGCTTATTCTATGCCTGCTGCTGTCTTGTAGGGATGCGTACCAACAATTGGTCGAGCCATGGTCGTGAATGCTGCCCAACTGGCCTCGTATTCTCAAGCCAAGCAGCTACTGCTTAACTCAGGTAACAGGAGGAAGTTGTCAGCTGGCTGGCTGTCGTCGCACACCAGTGCAAATAAAACGACGTCTTCTGTCACAAAGACTCTCAGAACACATGGTGCTAAATCGTGCCGACACAACCTTCAATGTTGTCAAAGGTTTTGTTTGGACCAAGTAGATCATTGACTGGCTGAATGCACTGCCTTACATGGTACTGGGCTTTTGGCACAAATAATTGAAACCATTACACAGATGACAACAACGAAGATGACAAGAACTGCTCACGCACAACTCTGAATTACATGGTGTCACTCAGACTCGGCACATTAAATATACTACGTTCCATTATGCTAAACACAGTGTAATGAACTTCGCTGTTAATCGGTTACAGTTTACCAGCTGTTCAGGGACGTGCAAAGAGCTGGTAGGGTTTCTTCACACTGATTGTGCAAATTTGTTGTCTAGTTATTTCACCATTCTGTAGCACTGGCCCAGAACTTACATTTCCTGTAAGGCTCCTTCAAGATATAAATTAGAATATGTAGCAGTGAATACTTTCTGATAGCAGGCACAGCACATTGTTATGCTGCCTTTTTCTAGATGTAAAAGAAATTATTTTGTTCCCTGAGAAACTGCTAAGGTGGCGAAAATTGGATAGTATGGTAGTACAGAGCTTGTGAGCAAGCTCTACCAGGCATCTTTTTTTTTCATATGGAGCACTTTATTTTAAAATAAATTGAGACATCTGGGCCCCTGCTTTATCTTTAGATGGCCTACGTGGCTAGGCAGTGGAATAGCAGCAAGAAGCATTTGTGCGCTATTTTTGCTAATGTGCTAATTACCACTCAGTTATTACCAAGGTTATACGATGGGCACTGTTAAGTGCTTTAATTACAGAACTGCACAGGCATGGTTGTGCAATGCTTCTGTTGCAGGTTACTTCCGTGACAACATCATGTGCCACTTTGCTGCCAGCATGATCAGCGGTCTCATCACGACAGCAGCCTCCATGCCTGTGGACATTGCAAAGACCAGGTGTGTTGCTGGCTTCAGCATGGACATTCTTTCTTTTTGTTTGCTGTGTACTTACTTGTAAACTTCACTTTCAGAATGTAAATGTAGTTTTGAAATACTAATAACCTTTCTTTTCAACAGCCTAATTCTAGTTCAGTGTTTCTAGTTAGCGCAACTTTACAAGGTATGCTGCACGGCCGTAGACAGTACCAGCTACAGTTAAAAGAAACACCAAAAGCCAAACCTCATTATAACAACTTCAGTGACGTAGAAATGGATTCGTTATACACGTTAATTATAAATGTACATTGGCAACCTTGTTTCAGTGGCAGCACTATCTTTCAGTAAATTCATTATATAACCAGTAATTTGTTATATCCACATTCGTTATAGTATCGAGGTTCAGCTTAGATATTTTGTAACTAATTGCAGCTTAGCTGTGAGAGGAAGTCCTCAAATATATTTTGGTAAAGCCCAGCAATGTTTCATTTAGCAATTCTTTCCTGTGAACATGTACAACTTATCTGGGCTTAAATACTAGGTAAGTGCTCCCATTAATAAGAGCGGATCATTCTGCACATAGCGACATCAAAATGGGCCTTTGGAGTTGTTTTTCACAAAATGTACTAAGCTGCACTTTAAAAGCATGGAGTTCACTCTCAGTTGAATGCATGGACCAATTTTCGTTTCAGAATTCAGAACATGAAGACGATCGACGGCAAACCAGAGTACAGAGGTGCTATTGTGAGTATTCCTTAAAGTATTCCTTCACTTATACTAATGTGCTATGCAATATTTGCATTTCTGAATTATTGCTCTTTAGGTATGCGACCACAGGAGAAATTGACATTCATTCTTGTGCATTAATATCACTTGCACTGCAAGACATGAAAGTTTTATGTTACAAATTATCCGATTATAAGCTTGTGGTGTGGTTTAGGTTACCCTTATTTAATTTTTAGACCAAGCTTTTGATATTATAAATGAATTGCTAGAAAAAAATAATACCCTTTAGGATAACTCGCTCTACTTTTTGGGTTATCCTTTTGGATAGTCACCCTACCTTCCGAGCTATGTTTTAGGATAACTCCAAAGGTAGGGCGACTGCAACAAGGAGGCACTATTCTTGGGTTAACCTCTTCATGAGGATTAAGGCTTCAAGATATATAATACAAAGGTTGCTTTTTGAGGAAATCAATGTTTTTCCCTCTGCAGCACTCTGTTAACAGTTGTGTGGATGGCAATTTTTCTGTCTGCTACAAAGCATCACATTTATGATGAGGTCAGCTTGTAACTTTCTTTGAACAACAAGTGCCTTGGTGTTTTTCGCAGATTGACATTCTAGTGGACTTCCCTTCTGGTAGTAGTAGTCGCATTCTCAGACAAGGCTATCGACTGATGGCGCACTAATGCTGGGACTTGTTTTCCCTGTAGGTTTTATAGTTGGGGATATCAGCATCACTGGCCTTGCAGTGAATGAAACAACATTGAGTAAAATATAGCCAACAACTGTTTATTGAAGGTAAAACAAAAATGGCACCTCACAGAAACAACGCCTGTACTGAAACAGTAACATGCGTACACAAATGAATTAACCCTGCAAAGTCAAATATAAACGTTGTTGTCTGAAATGTTAGCATAATGTGCATTAGTACTAGGCTGCAGTTTCAAGACACTGAACTGCATTGGCTGTGTCGAAGGTTCTGATAGGTGGGGAGAGCGGAGAGCTGTTGAACGCAGCTGATACAACAGGAGACCATTACGACAACCCCAAGATCAGCGGTATTCGTGCATGCAGGGGCCATGTGTCTTTTGAAAAAAGGCTGCACATGATTCTCAGGAACGCTGTCACCTCGTGAATTACACTTGTGTTAAGCATGCAATTTACTGTTTAACGAAGTTCACTCAACGAATTGAGATTCAAAATGTGTGCGCATTGTTTTCTTTGCGACACTGGCTGCTGTAAAAGAGCCTTGTAGTGACCATGTGCAGGTACCGCAAACACCAGGCAACATACTCAACATATTCCTGAGAGCTCTTAAGGAGAAGAAAACACTTAAAAATCAGAGACATAAACGTTGTAGTATTGTGTATATATACTACTAACCCATGGGTGGAGAAAGAAATCAACATCTTTCGATATCACAGCTATCAATCAGATTGCAGGCACTGCTGGACAGAAAAAAAAAGTACTGCAATTGTCAAGACCCGTACAGTAGGTACTATTCTAACACTGACACAGAACATGGCAATAAGTAAAAGTGGTCCGCAAGAAAAATGTCCTCTTTGGTCACAGTAATGCTTAGGCATGCAAAGTGGCACTAATAACACTGCAGCAGCAACAATGGCGACATTGCAATGCAGCACTGCTCATGACTGCACAACAACTCATTCATGCCTAACCTACGCCCTTTTAAATCTTCCTGAAGGAAGTTATAAGCATGAGCATAGTACACACTGAATCGCAGAACTGAGGTCTGGGATGTTAACACTAGACCAACAACTGGCTCGCTGTCAATCTGGTAAAAGGCACAAGAACAACAACAAGGATAAAAAAGTTGACTCCCTTCTTAGCCAAGCAAGCAACATCAAATAGTCAACAATGTGGTACATGTTCTGCTTCTGAGACATGACACTGAAGGCAAGGGTGAGCGTAGTGTGGTCATCTGCGTTAACAAGCAAAAAAACAGTGTCCACGATCATTTAACGCTCACTTCTGTTTGCAATGTACAAGAAGATGAGCAATACTTGACATTGCATCAAGTTGAGGTTCTTGGCCAATACCTAGGCACCGGCCACAATAAATATGAAAATGTTGTGACTGGACGAGACTTGGACTTCATTTTGTTGGGAACACAGTCCTTTAACTATTGAGCTACCAATTGCTTAGAAAAGGTGCTCTGTAACGAACATGCAAACAACTTCAGAGTTTGCTACAGCATTACGTGCGTTACTACAACGAAAACATCTGTTTTAAATGCACACAGTTTGACATTGAGTGAGCTTTGCTAAAATCTTTGGTCGCTTTCCTGGTTGCCTCACCGGCACCAAAGCTTAAAAAATGAACTCTCTGGACAACACTCGGTATACCTACAGATTGTGTCAGTACAGCCTCATTGTGCTGTGCCTCTGACTAAGCAAACACCATTGCAGGCTTCAGAAAATGTCACTCCCTTCCACAAATCTCCCTTGGTCTACGCGAATGCATAAAAATTGCAGGATACGAGAAATTCTAGAAAAAATGATTTTAAAAATATGTATGTTAAAAAAATCTTAAGGGAAGGAAAATGAAAAGTTGGCAACTCAACATGAAATGAAAAAGAAATGTGCATTAGAAAATACAATAAGTACATGGGTGCACACACATAGCACTCATCATTTGTCACACGGTGGATTCTGTAGTGCCCTTATCACTCTAGATACACTTGTGCAAATTATCGTACAGTGTTTACACCCAGTGAGACAAGCACTTCTACGTAGAGTACACGCCCACCACATGTAATGGAGCGGTGCGGTGTTCCTGCGATACACAGTTCCCTGTCCATTGTACCCTTCAACCAACAAACATACGCGTGCATGGGGATGGCTACTACTGATTAACTATTTCGAACAGAACAACAGTATGTATGTATTCATTAGCCAGAAAAAGCATGGCATGGCTGTGTTTGGCTAGCCAAACAAATGCTTTGGGTCCTACCCGACACGTTCATCACGAATACAGTGCTGTCCACTTCTACCAGCAGTGATAAGACATGATCATATTACCAGTAGTTGTTGCACAACAGCAATGGCAAATATGTTTACACAGGTTGCTAGTGACCAGAGCCATGAAATCACGGTATGCCGTGCTGACATGCAGCAATAAGCAACGAGTAAGGTTGTAATTTCGCTGCTCCATTCACTGGTCACTCATGATAAATAACTGCTGGGTTTTTTAGGCAAAGTGGGGGGCTCCGGAAATTTCGACCACCTGGGGTTCCTTAATGTGCACTGATAACGTCCGGTACACATGCCTCTAACATCTTTGCCTCCAGTGAAAATGTAACCACCATGGCCATGATTGCACATGCATTCTTTGGGTCAGCAGCAACCAACCGTAACCACTAGACCTCCACGGCAGGTGGTGGCCACACGTAACATTTTTTTCAGTGGCACATTACACCCTAAATATGAAGCGTGGCAGAAAAAAGAACCCACCAGCGCAACCATATTGTATACCGTATTTATTCACACACCCCCAACTTTGAACTCTTGTAGTCCACGAACGGCCGTGCTGTGGCTTTCCCATTTCACTCGATCTTTGGTGTTCGCGAGCCATTCAGCATGACGATTCATAACTCCAGCGTCCCAATAAAACTGCCGCACACTGCCGGGCATAGTCACGTGCAAGCAGCGGTAAGATCATTTACTCGCAGTGCTGTACACCTCAGTGCTATCGCAGTTCCGCCGCCATGCATGCTGCGCAGGCTAGCCTAGGCATCGTCGGGGCATGGCCTCCGAGATTGCATCGTGGCAATCTCAGATGTTGTACTCAACGGGCTCGAGTGATAACCTCTATCCAGATATGAGGGAGAAATGCGATGATGAGCCATTTTGCGTGCGGTTACGGGAAAATCTATTCTCCCGTTAAGGCTGCTTGCGAACGCAGCTGTACGCTGATGTGGATGGGTGTCTCAGAGATTTCATTGGTGACGTAGCGACCTTGGTTGGCCACAAGCCAGCATGGCAAGGTCATTGACCTTTGCATCGTGCGCGTCGTGGTGTCACCCGTGGCGACATAGAAACTATAAAAGCTCTGTGTGACGAAAACCGCCGCATGCTGTTCATTCGTTTTCTTTTTTTTTGCAACTGATTGTTAGACAGTGTTGCCATTTTTCTGGTGTTGCGCACTGTCGGCGAACCACGCATTAAACGGAAGCGAAAGGCCATCGCAATGGAAAAAAACACAACCACCAAAAGGCTATCGCAGCAGGTGCCGAGTTGCATGGTACTGACGCCATATAGTTGTTCTTTTACTGTTTTTAAACCGCAATTCCGTCTTTCTTGCACGACAAAATATTTTGTTCAACCCGAAAAAGTTGTCATAAAATTTACCCTTCGTAATTAACACACCCCCAACTTTCCTTCTGTATTTCGAGGAAAAAAGTTTGTCCATTACTCAAGTAAATATGGTATATTAAGAGGTGGCATCAGTGGATGTAACTAATAAAAAATGATCGGGCTTCTAGCACCCCTTTCTTGCTTATCACAAATAGTACTTCCTGCGACATCCACTACCACAGGGCAAGTACGTTAAAAAAATTATTTTGTCCACACCGTGTACCACATGCAAAAACCTTGAAAGGATGGTCGGCTAGGCCTTTGCAGAGTGCACAAGGAAATGGCCGATTCAATGAAAAGTGCTCTGAGGCTGCCCTTACATAAATTTGAAAATGCCCTACCATAGTCAGACTACAGTATTGCGTTCACAAACTTTACACCCCCCCCCCCCCTTCCTTCTCATGATGTATGACACTTGCCATCTTCCCTCTGCCACAGGATGTACTGACCAAGGTGGTTCGGAACGAGGGCTTCTTCAGCCTGTGGAAGGGCTTCACCCCGTACTATGCCCGGCTAGGTCCACACACGGTGCTCACGTTCATCTTCCTGGAGCAGATGAACATGTTCTACTATCGCGTCATCCTCAAGGACACCGAAGGACGGGGAGGACTATGAGATTTGTGCACATCGAGAAGAAGCCACATTGCCATCTGTCTTTCGTCCCGACCGGCCAGCGGTCACCTCACCTACTCTCGTGACCACTCGCATGTGCAGAGTCCACTGCCAGGAGGCACCAGTTCTCTGTGTAGCCGGTCTATAGAGTCTGATCTTGTGTGTCCAGACAGGGCCTCGAAGCATTTTTGTGGTTGGTTGGCTGTTAGAGGAGAATAAAGTATGTGTTCACGTCTTGAGCTTACTGAGCATGAAAGAAGGTGACAACAGTGAAGCAGCCTGCTTAGCATGTAGCGTAGAGTTCGACTGAAAGTAGTCCATAACACTTGCCATCACTGGCCTGCTCCTGATGTTCACATCCTACGTCACTCTTGCCACCTAATGGATATTCCACATCCACTGGCATCATTCTTATTGGTGTTGGCTCACACTGCCTGGACATGATATAGCATGTATGCATAAATAAGCAAGAAAATAGAAAGGGAAAGTGCTAACACTGTGGCTCAACTGGAAGAGCATTGTACGCATTGGCTCTGGCTGTCCTACCAGCAGTAAATGGATTTTTTCAGATTTACTTTTGGTGCTGCATTTCAGTTATGCAGCAGTCTTTCCTCTTATGCTATCCTAGGCTTCACCGCATTTTAGTTTCACGTGGATACAACTAACCAAAAAAGAAATGAGCCTCTTAGTTCTCTTTCTTGCTTATCACTGATAGTGCTTCGGATAACATTCACTACCACTGGGGGCAAACGTTCACCAAATGTGCACACCTTACATCATGCTTGCTTGTTTAGCACCATGCCTACTGCAGCACTCCCAAGCAGCCAGCTGTTTTACGTAAATTCTTTGCAATGCATAAGGTAACAAGATGCAAGAAGCAGAGCACAATTAACAGGCAGGTGTCCCTTCAGCCCAGAGAGTACCAGTAACCAGATCAAGCATGTCGTGCACGGGTGCTACAAGCAATAGGCACAGCCATAGATGAGGAGAAATTTTTCAGTTTGTATACATGCACATACAATTACGTATGCATATGAAGAGATTGTACCCCCCTGAGCCCACCAGAAATAAAATTCTGGTTATGACTGTGTTATAGGCAGTTTCTTGCCAACAATGTGCAAATGTTCTCTACTGCCAGAAAGACGCATGAACCATGACAGAGGCACAGCAGTATTGTTAAAATAACAGCAAACTGCAACAACACTGAACAATGAGATTCTGCGGAAGCATTACTGCGTGATGACCAAGTTCAGACTCGTCTTGACACTTTCCTTGCACACGAAAATGTGGGGACAAAAAGAAGTAACACAAGGATGAGTACTTGTCCTTGCGTTGCTTCTTTTTGCACCTGTGTTTTTGCACACAAAAAGCGTCATGAAGAGACTTGACTGCAATCTGCAGAAACCCATCCTAGGAAAATTAACCCTGTACCTTCTGCTGCACCACCCTTTGTGGTTCAAGGCTCACCCTTCCATGTAAAAATCGAAGTCCTCACCTCGTACGACGGCAAGTAGCATCCACCTCTGCAAAAAAAGCTGCTGGTGGTGTTCCAACAGACAGAACAGAGGGAGGTATGCGCATGCGCAACCTAGGAATGGAACACGCGAAAGATGGAGGTGATGTGCCGCCTGCAGATGGGGCAGGCATCCTGTCGTTTGAGCAGCATGCGGCCGCAGGCGGCGCACGTGCAGAGGTGGTGGCAGGGGTGTAGCACGCAGTTGCGCTCCTCGTCCATGCACACCACGCAGTCCTTGTCGCGACCGCCCGTGCCTCCGGCCTCCAGAACTTCGGCTGTGAGGGCACTACATAGTGTGTCCTGTAAACACCAGACGAGAAGAGCGATCGCACAGATCCTACACACATAGAGGTGCACATGAAACTTTCACGAGAACCTGAGCCAAAGTGACTCGTTACAAACAAGCGTCGTGCTGAAAATTTTGATGATTAATGTGTCTGACGGGGTAAACCTTGCAGAGCAGGAAAATAAAAAAAATATGTTAAAGGGGATGGAAAAATTAGTACTCTGAAAGTTGAATGAATGTCACTAGGTAGCAAGGTCAATGTTAATCATGCGTTTGCGACATTGTGCCTATAGGAAAGCAATCAAGGTCCCCGAAAAGGGGGTCACAGTTCTCCTACAGTAGAGTTGAGTGCCTGCCTTGTGTGTCCCTTGCTTTCGGCCTCGTCTTTCTCTAGCGCTCCTTTTTTTCCGTTTCAAGTATGTACCAACAAGCCCAAAGACATGTCAAAATTATACTTTGACTTGCGCTGCATAGCTTGTGACAACACCCTTTATTCTCTCTCTCTTTTCTTTTAGTATCCCCTATATTACAATAATCAAATTTAGAACATACCTGAACTTTAGTCACAGAAGAAAAGTGTTCCTGAAAAGCTTGGCATATCTGTGATTAATCACTGCAGGAGTCTGGGTCTGGTGTTTAACTGAAGTGCGGCCAGGGATCCCGAGCATAGATGTGGTGAATAGTTGGCCTCAATGATGCTACACGAATAGCAAACTGCCAGCAGCAACAGTGTATCAGTGATGCAACCTGAGCATAATTGGTGCCCAGGACTGAGTTATAGCCATGCACAAGGTGACTGCATCAAGTGTGCTCAAGTGCACTTTCCCTTTTTGCTTCACAGCAAAAGTCACCCCAATGTAGTCTCATTCGTGATACCGCAGTCACAAATGATTTGGAGTGTTAGTGTCCAGCAGGGGTGACCATTACAGTAGCTGCCCGCTTTTCCTGCATAGCAATTTAAACGATTTCTATTTCACAGCATTCCAATATATATTTGAGCCATCTGGTATAGCTCGATGACAGATACAACAAATGCCCCTGTGATGTTATGTTTGGGTTCAGAATTCGCCCCAGAAAGAACGACGCAGCACGCAGGTGAACAAGCACACGTAGAACGTATTACACACACAAACGACGTAAAAGAGTTGACGAACACAATTAAAAATCCCTATCCTGTCCGCTACGCGCGAGAGTCAAAAGATGCTCATACGGTTCAGAGGTGAAGACGAAGTAGCCAATGATGTCACCGAGTCGAAGTCGTCGAGTGTCCGATGACGTAGCTTGGTGAGCGCCGTGGTCACAGATAGAGGCGCGGCCGTTGATCCTGGAGTTCCGGCCCACTGGAACTGCTCTGCGAAGACGTACTCGGCCCCGCGTGGTCGTAGACGAACCCTCAGTGCGACCGTGAGTACAAAGCGGCAAGGCTTGGCCCGGCCTCGTGCCCGGTCCCTGGCCCGATCTTCCTCTCGTGGTGGAACAGGCGGGAGTGCTTCGATTACGCCGAGGCAACAGGAAGTAGGCCTGCTGGTTCTCCCATGGATCAGACGCCCAGCGAAGGAGACAGCCCTGGAATCTTCCTCTCGTGGTGGACCAGGCGGGAGTGCTTCGATTACGCCGAGGCAACAGGAAGTAGGCCTGCTGGTTCTCCCATGGACCGGACGCCCAGCGAAGGAGACAGCCCTGGAATCTTCCGATGCCCGTGCACAGCTCTCGCACTGCCACGCTTTCTCGAGCCACACGCGCACCAGATCGCCGTCCTCTTCGCCACCGCACGGCACATACACATTTCGTCCCCGCACGGCGCGCAAATTCAAAACGTCGCACAGGTCATCAACGAGTCGCCACCGCACGGCGCACTGTGTTGTCCTGGCATAACCGAACCCGCGCCTCCACATATCATCACAGCCCCGTTGTATGTTTGCACAAGTGTGTGCGCTTTCTTCCTAGGAACACTTGACACCACAGTGGCATGAAGGGGTGGGCGAGGGGGCTGCAGGGAACACCTGCCTCCACAATTTCTCCCTGCTCCCCTCCCCTCTCCACCACTCTTCCTTGACCCCTCAAGAGCACCTCAAGAGATGACTTAAGGTAAACAATATGAAACCTCTGCCTAGTCCCCCCAAAGAAACTCACTTGTGATTGCACCCCCCCCCCCCCCCCACTTCATTGTATAATAAGGTTTGACTGTATGCTTTGCATTTACTGGTCGAAATTTCTGTTTCTTGACTTTACTTGTTGGCTAAATGTCCCTTCTTGGCCCCTTAAAGGAGTACTGACACGAATTTTTGACATTCCCGTATTGTTGCTCCAAATAAAAGCACTGGGTGGAGAACCCTAAAAAGAATGTCGCTGTGCGTTGCAACGCAATGAATATATTTCTAATACGGCTCCCGTGAAAACCCATTTTTGGTTTCAATTTCGAGAGTGCAATTTCCCTAGTGACGTGTCAACAAAGTCGGACGTACGCCTAAGTCACTTGGGGAAAGCAATTTGTTATGGTGTCGCTAAAACTTTTTCAGCTGCAGTCAACTGCACATGGGGCACGCAAACAACGACGATTTCCACGGTCATCCAGCGACTCTGACAGCGATATCGGTGATATTCGAGATTGTGTTCACATGTAATCGTATTGTCCATTGTGCTGGGGCTGGCTTGCAGATGCTGGGCGACGAAAAATTTAAATTCAAACTAAAATACTTTGCATGTGTTTCCTGGCCTCGGTGTGTGAAGAGTGTTAACAATACATGGCTAGAAAATGAAAAATGTCCCTTCTGCACTGTCGCAAAATCTTGTCAGCACTCCATTAATTTTGTTTTGTCAAGTTGGGGGATGCGGCTCTTACACCGGTGTGGCCCTTTTGAGAGTCTATACAGTACCGCACAAGAATAGGCAGTGCCACTCACTGGACTGGCCAAATCGGGTGGCGAGAATGGCGGTGGTTGTCGAGCCATGGCTGTGCGGCCCAACAATGCGAGCGCCGAACGGCGTGCCTCGCGTTCTCGCTCTGAGAGCACCAGGGGCTCGGGCCCCGCACGGAGAAAGGCAGTCTTGCCCATGCGCTCGAGGAAACCACGTACCCAGGCGAGCGTTGCCATGGACGTCCCTCTGCACAGCTGGATTTCCACCTGCAGAACAGAAATGGCAGGCCTGTGAGGCATGCGATTCCACACTTGCCAAACTGCGAACTTTGCAATTTTGTGAAATCTCTTTTTCTTGTGGCAAACAAGGGGAACTAGTTAAGAACAATAAAATGAAGACATAAACAAACAACCAAATAAATAAATAAATAAATAAATAAATAAATAAATAAATAAATAAATAAATAAATGCCTGTAGTGCTTCCAGCAGAGAAAAATTGTTTATGCTAACCTGATAATCTGACCTGTTATCAAAGGTTGCAGGATAACAGAGAGTGCGCTACCTTTAGAATGGAAAGTGATAACGATTGAATAGCCAGGAAGATCTCCAGAGATAACTGAATTTACTAATCTGTACTAATGTTAAGGAGATATAGAGTGAAATACACAAGCAAGAACTAATAATACCATTTATTAGTACATGTCAGGAAGAAACATGCATGTGTAGGCCTAAGATGCCAGTGAATACCACTTTCTTGTGACTAAGCAACTTCTCACACGTACTTTCCAAGATGCTATGACCGGACAAACCTCACCAGTCAGAGCATACTCCTTCACTCAAGTGTTGCAACATGTGGAGGAGCTCAAGAATCGTGTAGCCCGAGGTGAGGTCGGAAATATTTCAGTTTGTATGTATATGTACACATATGAACACGCATGTGAACATACATAAAAAGCGTGTGTGTGTGAGGTGGGGGCAAGCTTGCATGGAGCAGTAACTTCTGGTCCTCTGAACTTCCCAAATGATTACCACGCATGTGCAACAAACAGTGGCCATGAGTATCAATTGAAAGCATTGGATAGGTGTGGTCACCGTTGGTCACAAATTGCACAGATTTGAACGTGTGCATCATGACGATGAGTCCTAATGCTTCTGCTGAGTGGGTTTCTTACTGTCTAAAGACTCCCAATGAGCAGATGCAACATACAATGGCTTTCATAAATCCAAATGACCAATCATAAATCCGAAAAGCCAATAAACTATAGCTGCTGGTTTATGTATGGATATGAACATTTGCATACTTGCACATGAACATATGGATGCGGACAACTTGGAGCGCTAAGAAGACGGGGACGTGAAAAAGACTGTCCTGTGTGTCTTTCTCGTCCCAGTCTTTTTAGCGCTCCAAGTTGTCCGCATCAAGTATGAACCAACTAGCCCAAAAACACATCCTCTTAAGAACATATGGATATTTATGAATTATGTACCGTATCTGCACGATTCTACCGCGCCCTCGATTGTAACGTGCACCCATATTTCGTGACACGGAAAAAAAAAAAGTCCTTAGTAATCAACCTTCCGAGATTCATAAAACCAAATGCGGTACTTGCGTAATGAACGCACCTCGCATAATAAACGCACTGCTAACTTTGACCCCTGCAGTCCCGCTTCACTTGATCCGCGGTGTCTTGAAGACGTTCGGCGCGCCGATTCACAAGTCCTGCATCCCGATAAAACTGTCGCATGTGGCCGGGCGTAGCCGCATGCAAGCGGCAATAACATCATTTACTCGCAGCGCTGCACTCCTCTGTGCTATCGCAGTTCCATCACGCCCGCTGCCGCGTGCTGCCATGAGTGCTACGCAGGATGGCGCAGCTAAGCCTAAGCATGGTCGGGGCGTGGTTTCCGTGATTGACGCGATGCAATCTAGGACGTTAAGCTGCGCGCACGACTGAGAGACTCGGACTCAGCACGGATATGAGGGAGAAATGCGATGACGAGCCGTTTTCCGTGCGGTGATGGGAAACATCTGTTTTCCCGTTACGGCCACCCTCGAACACTATCGAAAGCTCGTGCAGCTGGGCGTCTCAGAGATTGTATCGGCGACCTAGCGAGTTTGGTTGGCCGCAAGACGGCCAAGCCGGCGCGGCATCATCGGCCTACGCATCATGTATGTCGTGGCGTCATTACGCGGGGGACTGGCGGCGACATAAAAACTACAGAAACTATACGCGCCAAGAGCGCCGTGCCGCTAGCTCGTTTTTTTCGGCAGTGACCGTTCGACAGCGCCTCAAGCACGTTAGGAGACTGCCATTTGATGCCGACGGCGATATGGTAACTGCGTCGTTCGTTCGCACTCGATTCTAACGCGCATACGATTTTTGGACCCGTTTTATCGAAAAAAGGTGCGCGTTATAATCGTGCAAATACGGTATATATGGAAAATTTATATATGGAAATAAATCCATATATAAATCCATATATTGTGATGATATGGGCAGAATGCGGTCGGGTCACATTTGTTTAGGCCACTTGCAAAATCATTAAACAGCCTTTGTGCAACCTGTGGGTTCCAAACAAACGCAGCTGAAACCACATTGCCATCTAGCTTAGCTACAGCTGACTCGTTATTAATAAAGAAAATAAAGGTCAGAGATCCACTTTTTTAAATTTCACACCAAAATTTTAATGACAGCACATCAGTGCTGCCATAGTAAATGTTACGGTTTTTCTTTTGTACTTTCATCTGACGAGCACTTGCAGAACTCGCCACAATACATCCCAGGCTCAATAAAAACTCAATAAAAGCAGAAACCATCAATATAGATGATGTCACTGAGAGTTGACACAGAGTGTTCAAGGTGACATCACCACTTCTCAGATCTGCAGCCAGGAATTTTCTTCAAGGTGGGTGTGGTCTACTTCGTGGGGCCTTGACTATTTAGAAAAAGCATTTATTTTCAGCAACTATTTTTGGTGAAAATTGAAGTAATGCAACTTTTTAAAGGGTCTTTTATTACTAGTTTAATATTCTTAGTTTTGAGATGTTCATGATAGTATATTAGTAATATAGTAATCAAATAAACGGTAGGCCTGTAGGCCTTCTGCATCTCTTCTGGCTTACTAAGCGCCTTCCCTTGGCATTAATGGCATTTTGGAACTTTGAAGGACTGTTACCGTGAAACTATAATGATCGAGTTCTTGAAGAACAACTTGTTCTTCAACACACATCACTTCATTACTAGCACATCACTTCAAACTAGCACATCATTTTGTTCAACAAAGTTGAACAAAATGATGTGCTAGTTTTCCACTTCAGCATCCCTTTAAGGCTAAAAAGAGCGAGAAATGGGGAAAACCAGTGCAGGCAAAGGGTGCACACCTCCGGTATAGCATAGACAGGGAAGAGGAAGCGTATTCCCAGGCAGCGCTCCTTGCCCGAGGCCCGTTCAAAGATGGCGTCCATGGACAGGCGCATGCTGCTGCTGGCCAGGATGGCCGTGGGGCGACAGCTCTGAGAGGCCACCTCCATGAGAGACACCTTGGCCGCCAAGTCCTCAGTGATGCATTCCAGCACGAGCTCGGCCTCCTGTGACAATGTCGCAGCCACGGCTTTGAAACAATGAGTGGTGACAACCACAGCAATGATGCTGTCATGCAGATAAGCTTGTTTGTGCGTTGCAATCGTATCAGTTGCTTTGGAAGTTCCTATGGTATTGTCATAACACAGTGCCGGCACACTAATGGCAATGTAGCGAATGTCAAACGAGTAATAACACGGGTAGACAAATGGTAGTACAGGAAGCGCAAACAAAGCACACATGCTGGCTTTCATAAAAGAAATTACATGCACACAATGTCATTCCTAGGAGACAGAACAGTCGACTGATTTATTTCTGGGGTTCAACATCCCAAAACGACGATATGATTATGAGAGACGCCGTAGCAGAGGGCCCCGGAAATTTCGACCACCTGGGGTTCCTTAACATGCACTGACATCGCACAGCACATGGGCCTCAACATTTTGCCTCTGTCGAAATGCAGCTGCCGTGACCAGGATTCGATCCCACGACCCTCGGATCTGCAGTGGAGTACTATAGCCACCAGATCACGTGGCAGAGCAAACAACAGTCGAGCCCTAAGGAACAGTTCAAAAAAGAACTGTGCAGATCCATGAGTTAATTTCTCCGCAGTACGAGTATTATGCGATGAAGTGTGTCACGTCTCTTGCCATGAGACGTGACACATTTTGTCCCATAATTACAAACTTTCGATAGTAAAAGTTGGATGTGATTAAATCCAATAGCAACCACTATTTAAAAAGTACTTTCAAGCTACAATATTTGTACATGCCTAGTACAAAGCAGGAACACATGTGCCATCATCACAACACTATAACGCAGACCAATATTTTAAAAACTGTCTCATCGCAGTGCTTTCTTTTTTTTTTTCATTTGTGTTAACATGGTATGAATACACGAATGAAATGCCAACATGGCCGGCCATACTCCACCTAGTGCACTGGAACACCTAGCTCGCCAGCCTCAATTGGCTTCAATAAACAATGATCACTGGTGAAAAGTGCGAGGCAGGTGGTCAGGTCAATGGGCTGCTGGAATGAGGAGGCCATCCACCAAGAGGATGATCAAACAACTCAATCTTCTCTTAAAATGAGATGCTCTCTCCTTCACTTGTGCTTACACAATAAAAGAATGGAAAAACATCAAATGTCTACTGATTACTATTTTAACTTTATGATAAACGGTCACTGCCATGTTTCTTTTTCCATTCTCTTTCCCTTTCCGCACACAGGTCAGTATAAAGCAAATAATTGCATATCCATGTGAAACCACGACACAAGGCAAAATAGTAAGTTGTTTTTAGCAGCTAAAGGCAAAGAGACCTTGCAAAAGTTGTTCACGCACCAAAGGTACACCGTTTGGTGAAAAGCCAACAACAAAGAAATAAATATAATGTGATACAGAAAAGGCAGTAACAGACAACTATACTAATGGAGATAACGCACTCAATGAAAATGTTTGGTGCAACATGACTGAATGAGAGTCTCCCAAATGCATTACAATTGTCTCCCATGACAACATAAGGATATCAAAAGTATTTGCATCTCATGTACACTAGAATGACAACACTTCAGTAGGAAATCAAAGCTGTGAACTCAATGCTCAACAACAGCCTCCAGGCCAATGCGGGAGGGAGGTCTCGCCATAGGAAGGAGACTGACAATAAAAGTGCTAGCCACTAAGTTTCCTCCTATAGCACAGATACCTTAGTTATTTTCTATCCTACAGTTTGAACTAAGTGCAAAAATTATCCATGAACTGTCGCCTATTGGTTAAGCATTACTGTAGAGTGCAGCACAGAAACATGCAGATGGCCAGAAGTGACTACGTAAGAGTGCTATGCTATCTATGCTTATTCTTGTACCGGTCGCTACACACTTGAGCTTCGATATTTATTGCATTTACTGCAAGTTCATGACTGCACTGACCCTGAGTGCCTCCTCGAGGCGGCTGAGACAGAACACGCTGCCCAGAAAACCTGGCTGCCGCAGGAGGCCGCACTCCCTGAGTGCCTTGCGATCCTCAGCCAGTCGAGGTGCTACTCGATCCAGGGCTTCGGGTAGTGCATCGTGCACGCGCACCTCGTGTCCTTGAGCTGCCAGTTCACCCGCCACGTTTACACCCAGGCCACCACAGCCAATGACAGCCACACGCACCATGTTGACAGCTGCGACAAGGGTGTACATAAATGCACTGCACTACTCTGACATAAAGAGACCTGACCAGTGTCATCCTGGTCAACATTCACTGTTCAGCAGGCTGAGGATCTATGGCCAAGCACTACCTGCCTGTGATATCAATTTGCGTCACTTTGTATTATCATTGCAATGAAGCATAGCCTAACAGCTTGTGTTGTTCTGTTCTTCCCTTTTCTTTTTATCTGCAACATTCTGGTGATCATTAGTGCTTTCCTGTCCAGAAACACCACCAGGGACAAGGGTGAGAGGGGCAACAGGCCTTCCTAAAATTTTAAACCCCCATTCGCCAGCACGGCTCACTTTATATATATAAGGGTAGAGGAAGAATAAAGGACAGTTTGTCTCGGTGGTCAGACCTTTTTATTGAGGCATGACATGTGCACAGCGAAGTTATTTCTTTCTTGCTTATAGAGTTTGAAGCTCTGATCTGAGGTGCTCACGCCCCAGGTAGTCTCTCCCATGTGCTCTGTACAGTCATTCTGAACAGTCCTGTTGAGCTTCAGGAGTAGCTTTCTGTCTGGCCCACTACCGCCCTTTCGCATCCACACTTCATCCCCGATGTTGTACACAGGAGCAGGTCTCGGGGGCGGTCATGGTACCGCTTCTGTTTGTCTTGCACCTGGATGGCTTTTTTTAATCACTGCAGCTCTGATCTTATCACAGGTTGATTTGCGTTCACTGGAGCATGTGACCACCACAGGAGTATCTAGACTGAGGATGGCTTTCAGCTGGGACAGTTTTCCATAGAAGATTTCACACAGTGTCATACCAGTAGACATCTGCAGCGCTGTGTTAATTGCAAAAGCAGCTGATGGAAGGTGGGTGCCCCAACTGGTGTCCACCTCCCCGCTTGCGTCGCTTCTTCCCTTGGGGTGCCAGCTGAAGTTGGTTACTTCAGGAATGCGCATTCTAACCTGAAAAACCTCTTTCATCATAGCTGCCTGTTGATGTATTTAAATAGGAGCTCCAAAGGTTCTTATCAAGTGGAAGGCTGGTTTGCAAAATGCCACAGCTTGCTAACCATAATGCACTGAGCTTTTGTGCCTGATTGAGTGGTGTAATAACGCTATATTTCATTAGATCCATAGGGGAAGTTGTGTTGACAACACCTCAACTTGAAATTCTGAAATGACTAATGTGTCTAGCAGAAGCTATTATGTTCACAACTTTAACAAACAGCACTTAAGTTATGGGGCTCTTGTAAATGCTGCTGTAAATAAACTGTTGCAAAATTAGCACTCACCTATTTGTTCTACCTAGTATACCTCATTGAGATTCCGCTGATGCTGTAAAGAGAGAAAAAAACACACAAGCACCATTAATTTGAAGCCACTTATTAG
The DNA here is from genome assembly GCA_013339685.2 of Hyalomma asiaticum. NCBI lineage: Eukaryota > Metazoa > Arthropoda > Arachnida > Ixodida > Ixodidae > Hyalomma > Hyalomma asiaticum. Next base: position 84,200,607 of record CM023484.1, read on the forward strand.
GCCTCATCAAAAATTCAAATCAGCCATTAAAAAAGTACTTGAAAACAGCACAACTTTGGAAAAGTAACACTGCATTCCACATATACATGTATGAGCTGCACATGTAAAAGACTATAAAATATTGTGTGATTTGTGAAAAACGTTTTTACATGACAGAGCTTAACAAGATGGCAATGTTGTCACTACAGTACATAAGTTACTCTAGTTGAGGAATTGGAATATGCCATAAATGTCCATATTGCTGTTATTTGTTTCAAAACTGAAAAGTGTGCACTTCATTTCAGCTCAAAGACATATTTTGGCAAAATATACGTTTCCACTGTCCCGTAGGCAGTAGAAACGCCCTGCAGGTAGGCAGCGTGTGGTAAAAGCAATCCTACTGAAAGTTACAGCCGTAAGCACAATGCCAACGAAGTTGTCTCAGTTTGCGACTCCATGTTCAGTTCTTGCCGACAACTAATTGCACCTGTGGCTTTCACTTCCTTTACTCTCCTATTGTAAGATCCAAAATAGCTACAGTTGCACTCCTTTATAGGAGACACTAATATAAGAGGCAACTGGGTATAAGAGACATCGTTCACACACATATTTAGCTACGCCATCTCCCCCATCAGTTGGACCTCTGTTGCAATAGAAAAGCTTTTTGAAGACGGTTATAAAAGACACATTTCAGTCAATAGTGTTGTTTGTAACAGATATTCTAACTCTATGCAGCAACGCAGAGCTGATTTTGGTAACTCGTTGTGGAAACAAAGAGAAATGATAATGAAGTAATGTGACAATGTTGTGGTGGAGAAAACATGAATTCTGTTCTGAGTTACATGATCCACCAAGCAAGTCACCTAACTAAGTCACTAAGTAAGTCGCATATAAAGCTTTTGAGGTCAGTTTAGTGTGCTCACATTGAATTAAGAAGTGTTTATAGAACAAGAAAGCATGGCACCCTGCTTATAAGAGACCTCTCATATAAGCAACAGAAACTGCTCCATTGTACATGCGTCTTATTAATAGGTTCAACTGCATATGGCATCACCCACAATGCAAAGCAATGATGTGATAATCCAATACTATCCAATATTGCATGCAGCTAGTCTTGTGCAGTCTGGCTCAGTGTTGGCTGAATGAAACACCGGCATTTACACAACGGCAGCTTGCTTTTAAGAAGAAGACTGTTTTTTAACAATCTAGGTTGTCTTCACTCAGGGAAGTGGCACTCCACGGTGGTGAAGTGCAAGGCCGTACCACCTTTCATCGTTAAGCTGCAGAACTTAGTGTGGGCCGTCATACCTCCCAAGATGAATTCATCTTTCCTATGGTTCTAACAGCATATGGCAGGATATTATGAGCAGTATATTTCCCACTTTTTTGCATAATAGGTTAGAGTAGCACAGGTGTGTGTGTGTGTGTGTGGAGCATGCAAGCTCCTGTAAGGAGTAAACTTGGCATGCAATTACACTTTTCTGATTATTTTTCTTCATAGCACTATACCTTGTTCATCCTACAGATTGCTCTTAGACATGGATTTACAGCATAATGACCTGATGCCACGCAAGGAACAGCGCAGGCTACGTGATCAAATTAATTATATTAGCATGCATGGTCATTCATATACTTTAAAGGTGAACGAGAACTAAGTATAATCAATGGCCTTTCAGCGCGAGCGGAGGCAAAAGGGTAGAGCAGCTGCCGCTACGCGCTGTGGCCTTCAAAACGCGCCCAAAACCGAAACCACCTACCACCATCGCGGACGGCGAAGTTTTACGTCATGCACGCTCCTACACATTCATACCATGGTCCCTAGAAAATACATAAGCAAGTATTACCGCCTCCTACAGCAAACTGACAACAAACTGCTGACGAGAGCTTGTGTGTTTCAGTCAAGTGGGTGTTCTGTGTTTCAGTGACTCACGCAAGTCGTACGCAGTACGATCAGCTGCACATTCGCGCACACATTCACAGCCTTCGGAACTACCGTCGACATACGATCATACTGTAGTGAAGTAAAATAAACAAATAGACTACCATCGGATCAGCAAGAGAGCAGCGCTGTACGCGTAAACGTGTGTTGCATCGATGATGCGCAACAGCTAGTAAGAAAGCTTCATTTCACTGCAGCAGAACGCAAAACCTTCAATGACACTGCATTACGGGCGCGAGAACGGAACACACCCTTCGTTTACACGCTTGAATCGATATTTGTTTACATTCAAGGCCAGACCACGGTGCTTCGACTTACCATTGATCTCGTACACCCCGGTGACTTGACTGTTTCGACAGGTTTCGACGGCAAGCAGCAGGTGTTTTGCCTCACAAATTCAGCGTTGCCAGGACGCTGTACATGCGTGCACGACCTGATTGCGAAAACATATAATTGCGTCAAACTTCCAGGTAGACAGCCAGCTACATCAGCTGACGCCGCGACCGACCAGGCGCCCCTACCCTACTTCCACCCAAGTTCCAGGAGCAGTGAGCAGTTTCCAAACCAAATAACCCGCTGTTGTCATAGCAACGAGAAAAAAGAAAGTAAATGTTGTTGGCAACATTGCGGCCTTGACGACATTTCCAGCGTACAAAAGCATAGCCTTTGAGATTTGTAACTGGGCTTCAGAAAGCTTGTTGCCTTCTCTGTGCGCTGTTCAGTTAACTAAATGGCACGAAAACAAAGTTAATTAGTTACGTTGTAGAACATGCATAACTTTAGTCTCCGATGGTTGCGCGAAGGAATCTAAACAAACGCCAAAGTGCGACAAAAGCAGGGGCAAGACCATCGTCATCAACATCAATAAAAACAAAAGCCAGAAGGCAAATGAGCGCGAGCTCCTGTAAGCAGCAGCGTTCGCACTTTAGCGTGGCGGTAGACTTTAAATACTTAAATGTCTCTGTGCACCTAGTGAACTCTCACAACGTATAATGTCTGAGGAAGAAACGGAAACGGACCACGGTCTCCTGGCGAGAGCAACTGCTCTGGAGAACGAGCTGCAGAGACTGCGACAAGCGTCCGCACCGACGCCGTTAGACGCCGATTACGAACGCTGCTTCATGAAAGCGCACCGGGATCTGACCGCTGGAAGGGTTCCCGACGCCGTGCCGAAAGCGATGCTGAGAGACAAGCTCCTGCAGAGTTTGAGAGACGAACAGGAGAGCCTGAAACGCATGCTCGCTGTCTACACGGACCAGATCAAAGCGGCCGAAGCGGAGATCGCCGAGTTGGAGGACCACAACAAGGCCGTTGCCCCCGTGAATGGCAGGACGCCACCCATACCGAACGACTACGACGCCGTGAAAAAGTAAGCTTCCCGTTGAACGGACGCCTTGCGGCCCGCCGTACAGAATGTAAGACCGGTTGATACATGCAGGCTAAAAATGTTGAGACGCCTAGTATCCGTGAACGCTGGATGGATCGAAAACTTATGGTTCACTCAATGTTTCTGATAGTTCTTGTTTCATATAAAAATCCGACTGCGATAAAGTCAATAGATGTATAGATAGATAGATAGATAGATAGATAGATAGATAGATAGATAGATAGATAGATAGATAGATAGATAGATAGACAGAAGAACTTTATTAAGTCAGTATACATAATTTTTTTCAGTAAACTACTGACACACACTGCCAAATATGCATTCAAATGGTAAACTAGTTATCAAGTACTTGCATTTAAAGAAAGAGAATGAATCATGGTAATTTCATTTGATCAGCAATCGCCATTTAAGCAAAACCTTGATCGGCCTGTAGTCATGTTTTGGCAAGGTGATTTGCTCACTTGATGTTGTCTTTGGTCTCATGCTTCTTTTGTTCGTCCACTATTCGTGTGTGAAAAGTGACTCCAAACGTGAATTTCAGTGCATGCCTGAAGTCATTTCATGCACGCATTTTAATGCTTAACATATTCAACGTGTCCAAAGCATCAAAGCCTCAGTTTGAAGGAGCAATGAGCGTATGAGATTCTGCCATGTACAATACTGGCAAATTGAATCTTGGATATGACATCATGGGCAAATTTATACGGTAGCATGGCCCATTATTTTATTTGTGCAAACTTAGCTGACAAGTTTGCTACCTTTCAAACCGGACAGGTGGCACATTCTTGTACTTTCCGTGTAGATTTCACTGTCTGTGTCTTCTAATCCTGTTGTGCACATAAAATGTTCATGTCCAAAAGTTTTGCAAACACCGGACAGCATCTTGCATTGTTGCTCCAAATTAGAAGAGAAGCTCAGGAGAAGATGGAGGCTTGAATCAATGAACAGATGGCTAAATACAATTTGGAACAAGGAATTTCACAGGAGCCAACGTTTTGACGAGTGGACTTGTCTTCGTCAGGATGGCGACTGCCTTCTCCAGCGTTTGTTTATGTACGCCATTGCATGCTTTCCCCCGTCCACAGAAGGAGAGGAGAAGAGCGAGACATGCGAACAACAACAAACAAAAGAAAGTCTAAGAAGTCTACTTCCAGGTGTGGGTCCCCATCCAGTTCGACGAGAACAACGGCGTTAAACAGTCACATTTTTAGCAACAAGCTTTCGGTGAAATGCACTGTGTGTGCGGTGCGGGTGGGAGGGGGTACACATGCAATGGGTGAAATGCCTGTACGTAGCATATATGTTTCTTTCTTCATCCTGCTTTCCAGTGCTGAGCACACAATGTATTCCCAAGATATGTACCACAAGTGAATTCTTCGGAAGCTTTTGTTCTTGCCATTTATATTAGTCACGCTAACACCTGTCACCCAGCTTCCCCTAATCCCCCCCCTAATTTTTTTGTTGTTGTTCGCACGTGCCGCTCTTCTCCTCTCCTGTGGACGGGGGAGAGCATGCAGTGGCGTACATAAACGAACTCTGAAGAAGGCAGTTGCTGTTTTGCCGAAGAGAAGTCCACTTGTCGAAATGTTGCCTCCTGCGACATTCCCTGTTTTAAATCGTGTGTAGCGATTGGTTCATTGATTGTTGCTACAAGAAACAGATGTGAAAAGATGCTTTAGTCTGTCATGCTCTTTGCCACCCAATTGTAGTAAGGGTCTCATATCTCGCGTGAAGGCAGTAGGTGGTTTCGTCATTAACTGTTGTTCCATTTACCATTGTGATTTGCAGGCTGACCAGGAGACAGCAGAGACATATCTGCGAGTACCTCAAGCATTTCTACCTCGAGCCACCGAAGCTTGAAAACTCCACTACGTGCAACTATCTCACGCTGAGTGAAATATTTGACAGGCTACTGGAGGCTAGCACCAAGACGCCAGAGGAACGATACATTGAACTGGATGTTGGGTTTTGGCCACCACATGTGCAGGTGCTTCTCAATGCTAACGTGGTTGAGCGAGACCCTGACAGGAATAATTACATCAGGTTGCAAGACTGGGGCTGAGCATCTGAAAAAGGAAGAATTGGCATCCGTCTGTTAGTAGTGTGAAGCTACAAGGAAATGCATGCGGATTCCTAGGAAGCTTTCCTTTTCGAGAAAACCGTACGGATTTCCTCTTAGCTGTGTGGTACAAGTCGGCGAGTTCCAGGTCTCAATTTCTTAGTCATTGCTCCACTTTGCAGTATTCTGCAGAACTGATTTGCCATATGAGGCTTAAGCATTGTTGCTCAGAGTGAATGTCAGCACAGACATGTTACTGGCTCCTAATTCTGTTGTCGGAGTGTGGTTATGTAGTGGCTAACTGTGTGATACAGTTTGTCATGCATTAAAATATTAGAGGCTTCTTGAGAAGGAGCATCATGCAGTTAGTGGCACCGAGGATTGTAAGCTTTCTTGTAGTGCCATGTAACTTTGCAATTTATGAAAAAGAAATGTCATTATGTTGTGAGTGAATTTCATTTGCAATTCTGGAACGTTTTACTTAGCTTTGCACCATATTGGTTGCTGTCACATAATCTGTCTCCTCTTTACTATTGACAAAGTCCTTGGTGTTACTGAATCTGTTCAATTTTAATGCATTTGAATCTGTGCTCGCAAGACAAAACCTGGCATGTCCCATAGGAAAGTGTCATATCACCCATTATTGGCGCAATGAACTGTGACGTGAATAGAGTCATATTTGCCTATGTTAGCGTCAGCAAGGCAAGCTGATGACAAAGCTTTGGCACAGGACAAAGAAAAACGTCCTCGTGCTCTGTGGCTTTGCACTACAGATTTGCTACAGATTGATAATAAGCTTTGGTTGTGTACCATTTTGGGCTGTAAACGTTTGTAAAAAAGTACTTATGCCATTCTGCTGTCAGGTGGCCTACATAGTCAGAGCTACACCTCTTGGCAGTGCTGACTGAAAGGCCAACTCTGGCAAGTCCATGGATCTGAATGAAATTTTCAATATGTATTCTCCTTGGTACTATAATAATATATGCCAAACCAGGCAGTTGCGAGTAGTTTAGTGTTCCTTGAAATGGGGGGAATTAAAAAAATTTTTAGTGGATTCTCCTGTGGGCCGCCCTGTGTTTTTGATGTCATCACCTCCAACGGTGCCTACCCGAACCTGTGGGCCTTCAAAAGCAAAACTGCAATACTCCAGTGCTCAAATCATCGCTGGCAAGTTCAGAAAAGCTAGCATAACTCAATACATTGTCGGATGACCTCGCCACTGTCATTTTTCTCACACCAGCTCCATATTTCTGATGGCAGTGAGGCTGTGACGTCATCGCATACTCCGTACGAAGTGTCTACCTGTTTCGGTTTTGGTTTTAAGATGTGTTTCAGTCGGTTATTTAAAATTATTGGTGCATTGCTGAGCAAATTCAACCACCCTGGCTTCTACAGGACTATCAGTACCATTGGAAAACATCGATATCAGAACAAGGTGAGAAAACCGCCGGAGTTGCCCTTTAACGATGGCTGCCATCACAAAGTGACACTTCCTTGTCAGGAGCTCTGATGTGTGGTTTGTTGTGCTGTGTGACATGACAATTGCTGACTCATGTGAGCCTGGATCGGAAAGGAAAATATTAAAGTGAAGCTACTTTTTACTGGGAAAGCCCTGTATTTCAGGCAAGCAATTCATGAAAACAATGTAGAAGAGATAGTAGTTACGAGTAGCAGTGCGTCCATAAAATGATTTTTTAATCTGTAAGGTAAATGACATTCAAGTAATGTGAGAAAGTTACAGTGGTGAAAACATGAATTGTGCTCCGAGTGACACAGTTCAAGAAGCAAATGGCCAAACATTAAGGCAAATGGTAACCTTTGCAGCAAGCTGCAGCCTTCTTTTGCGGTTGGTTTAGTTGTAGCATGGGTACATCGAAATAAAGGTTGGATCAGCAAATGAAAACGTGACACCTTGCTTATTAGTAGGGAACATTCATATATAAGGGACAAAAACTGCTACCTGGTGTTCAACTCTACATTCTTGCTTTGTTGGCACTGTGTGTTCCATCATTCGTGTTATTCCCTGGCTTGGTGGATTCTTGCACGCGCTCGCCCTCGGCGTTCCCCTCGGTGCGTGCCTCTCTCTCTCTCCCGGCACGTGCCTCTGCTGTCTTGTGGGAGAGAGAGAGAGACAGAGAGAGTGCGAAAGGCGCGCATTGGCTATGGTCCGCCGCGGTGGTGTAGTGGTTACGGTACTCGGCTGCCACCCAAAATACGCGGGTTCGATCCCGGCAGCGGCGGTCGCATTTTCGATGGAGGCGAAAATGCCAGAGGCCCGTGTACTGTGCGTTGTCAGTGCACGTTAAAGAACCCCAGGTGGTCTAGATTTCCGGAGCCCTCCACTACGGCCTTTCCTCTCTATCTCTTTCACTCCCTTCCCCCCACCCCCACGGACGCTTAGCCATGCTCCCTACATGGGCTGCAGAAATTAGCGTCCTTTCCTAGCCGAACCACAATCAATCAAATGCTCTTTCTTAGAGGAACGCTGTACCAGCTCGCAAAGAAGGAGAACGCGCCTTCACCCGCGAGAGACAACGTTGGATCCTGGCATGGTGATTCTGATTTTGACTCTTGACTTCATTATTTGCACTAGCAGTAGGTCACTTGGCGTATTTGCCAAGTGGTCATACTCAAGCAAGTTTCTTTAAGATTGTCACTTGGTCTGCCATCATCATACTTGATGTCACAATGCTGGTTTGGCTAATATTGCTAGGACATTATAGCCGCCATTAAGAAAATGGGTTTGGTATGATGAAAAAAAAATGACGAGAGTAATCTCATGACAGACTGCCTGTTCTGTCCCTGAATTTCAAGGAAAACCTTGCGGCATTGCCACGCTGGTTGTCACTAAAAGAATTGGTTGAGCCCTCTTTCAGGTCAGCGGCATTAAATATCATCACACAAAACTGAAATGTACACCATGTTGATGACCTTCTTTAGAATACCAAAGTGAACAGACAATTTTGGACTACCGTCCTCATGTACCAACGCCTCAAAAGGCAATGAAAGCGCTTTTGGGCTTCCTGAAGACATCTGGCCTTACCGAACACCTGTGACATTATATTGGGCTGTCCTGTAGGCACTCCCCCTCTTTCCTTCTCTTTTCTTCCCCTTTTCCCATTCCCCAGTGTAGGGTAGAAAACCGGACTCCTGACTGGTTAACATCCCCGCCTTCCCTTCCTTATTTCTCCCCTTCTCTCTCTCTAAAGTTGACACTGCCATTTTGCAGGCGTCTAATGTGCGCTGGCATGAGGTGCTTGGCGATACTGTTAAGTGTTGGGATATGGGTTCACTGTTGGTGTTACCCACTCCGAAGCCATCGCAGATAGACATAGTGGGCACTGTACCAGTAAAAACTACCACGCGAGTGAAAGACATTGAATGAACCACGACTGGAATACTGCATTGGGACACTGCACTACGTCTATCAGAGCACAGCGCCAGTGCCAATTAGCTGGAAGCCCCAACCGTATAAGCGGGAACCGAAGAAGTTTTTCGTAAACCATTTTGTGTACTGGCAAACTGCTGCTGCAAATGGCAGTTGATTTATGGGTTGGCGGCGTTGTTACTGCTCGGCTATGTGTGCAGCACTTCATTGGTGGGATGCATCATTCTATGTGTAACCCTGTTGATTGCCTTTGTGCTCCTCTGCCTAGGAAGTCTTTTTGGCAGAGGACTGTGCACAGTGATTGGTGATGCATTCAGCTTCGTAGTCATGAGAGGCACAGTTCATAAACCGTTCCCGGTATGTGGAAGCAATGTGCGGCTCTTGCCATTCCAATGCAGCCGATTTCACAATCTTCACTAGTCAACATTGCTATCTCTCTGCTGTGCATAATACAACAGCTTTAGCCTTTGCCAATGAAGCGGTTGACCATGTGGCACAGTTTCGAAATGCCTTCTTCCCAAGAAGTGCAAAGATGAATGCAAGCTTCCCAGACGACACGGACGTGCATAAGCTGCCTTTCTTGCAACCATCATGTGTAACGAGGTTTGCATCCGCTATAGATGTGTGCAGGAGTGCGCTGCAACTGCGGAAGCTAGGTGCCTTGGCAAGCATCAGTATCTGCATAACAATAGCTTCTTGTTCATCTACTGATAGTGCATCAAAATGCTCATTCTGGATTTTGCTACTATCTGTAGGTCGAGCTGATGCAGGGCAGTGCTGCTTTTCACTACTTGGCTCAGCCGGATGAGCACACAGGCAGAAGTGCTTGCTACAGTCAAGTTGTGAACACTGCAGACTTTCTGCCTTACACAAAATCTTGCTCCAAATGCCTGGCTAGGCAAATCAATCTCTGCACTTTTGTTGCAGTCTGACGCACACAAGCCATGTCACATTGTCCACACATACATGAACATGCGAGCTTACTTACAGGTTTTGGCAAGCATTCATTCTTTTTTGTCTTAATGACAATGGTCGTATTCGAGTTTCTCATATTTCCTGGAGGTGCATTCTCTTTGTGCTTGTTTTTATTTGCACTGAGTTCACTTTTCCACGACTTAACACCTGTCTTATTCAACCATAAGAAACGTGCCCTCCATCGCAGTATTTTGTAATGACCTACAGCTAGACAGTCCTTTTTGCATGTAGAAAGCTCTTGTGGCTAAAACGGTGTCACACTGAAACTTTCCCCCAATGTTTCCGCTTCCAGTGGCAGTGTCAGCTCACAGAATTTGGCAAATTGTTAGTAGATGTCAGGATGCTCACTTTCTCAAGTTTCTCAAGCCTATTAATTGTATACTGATGTATCAGAGCTGTGCACCAGCACTTCTCATGCTGCAGTTAGGCCATCGTTCATGGAATTGACTGTGTTCATCCAGAAACAAGCACATTTACCATGGAGGCCTACACAGTATTGTTGGCTACATGACATATTAAGGAGTTAAGGAGACAGAGAATACACATTTATTGTGAGGAAGCACTCTATGTGCCACAAGTGGGCGGCCTCCTTATTCCAGGTGACCGCGGGCCTTTGCCATCTCTTGTGACTGTTCAACCAGGCTGCGCCGATTCTTCAGATATGGATCCGATAGCTTAGCCTCCCACTGCTCTTCAGATAGTGGTGCAGTACTTGGGTATTGTAAGCATCCCTACACTGTTTGGCATAGCACGTCCGGGACACCACAGTACTTGCAGATACACAAGTGCACAGTAGTGAGATGCAGGGAAGCAGGATACCGTTGTGGGCATTTGTCATACTGCATCCCATCTGTAGTTGAAGCAGTGCACACGGAGGCTTCACCGAACAAGGAACAACAATTTAACACCAACGTGCCATCCACTCATGGCAGCAGGACAGCAGAGTCCCGGGTAGACGAGCAGCAACAATCACCCAGGCAGGTCCGGCAGTGTTCCAGTACCCAGGGCAGCCAGAATCCAAGAGACCCCCTCCCCCCCCGCCAGGCAATGTGCAGGCTGCCACTTATGAAGTGTAAATGTTGACAGATTGCATTGCCACCTGCACATTGTGGCACTATCTCTAGAGAGCCAGTGTGCGTGGCTCTCACACCGTGAACATAATGAAATGATCGCTTGCAGTTTCCTCATGCTTACTGCCTCTTCCCTAGTGAACCAAAAGTTTTTTGTTTAGATAATTGAGCTGTCTGTGTTAGAGCTGGTATCGTGAGCCAGCTGTTATGAATGCAGAGTCCCATTATGAAGGGTCAATTGTAAATATGTAAGCGAGGGAAAAACAAGGAGAAGGAAAGGCAGGGAGGTTAACAATATGCGCGTCCGGTTTGTTGGGGGAAGGGAAATAGGGGATACAAAAAAAGGAGAGGAGAGAAAAGGAAGGATGCCATCCCATCCGAGTGTGAACATTGTCAAAAGAGTCTTTCACTGAGGTCAGCAGAATGTACATTCCGGCCTTGATGCATGTATTCGTGGCGTGGCGCCAGCCATCGAATGTGGAATGCAGGTGAGGTTCACAAAGGCATAAGAGAGCATCTAGTATGCTGCAAGTCAAACAGTCCACCGAACAGAACAGTAGGTAATTTCAGTGTGCATTATTCCAATCTAATAGTCCAATTAAAGTGTCAAGTCAGGATGGCAGCCAATGCATCAAAAAGTTATGTGATGATGCCATACGAGACATGATGCTCCCTGAGCTGGGACATCAATACTTGTCTTGAATATTATTTCATGTGACTACACATAACTTATGCAAATGTACAGCTTTGATGCTTATTCCACTGTATCATTTTTGAAGTTGCAGAAGCTTCCTTAGATGTCGTGGATGCATCCTCAAGCAAATTAACTTTCACAGCCAAGATATTCGCTTACAAAATGCGTTATGGGGCTAGTTGGTGAAACATAGTTACTTAAAACAGCGCCTGTTCTTTCACATTCTCTGTTTTCGTCCTCATCAAACAAAGTAGCTAAGATGTGTTATGAACTTTGTTTGGGTTGGCCAATCTACTAATTTATCCAGCGGCAAGAACGTTCAGTGACTTGTGCAAACTGCACATGCGACAGCAGTATGGAATGTGAAACTGAATTTTGGTTGCCAAACCCTGACATGCTTATGAGGTGTGCCACAGTGGGAGACTCCAGATTGATTTCGACCACCTGGGGTTCATAATATCGAAGCACACAGGTGTGCTCGCATTTTGTCCTCATCGAAAAGGAAGGACACCAATGCGCCTGCGAGCAACTTACTCGCTGAGCTACCATTCCAGGTACAACAGTACGAATATTATATAGTAAAGGAACAGAGACAGAAGAGCGGTTAATGAATAAATTTATGTCGATATACGTACACATTATTTACATATACACGAAAAAAATTTGTCTCGGCAGCTTTTTTTTTTACAATTTGTGGGATAAAGTGAGCATCCCCCCTTGCTTCTTCAGTGAAGACGGTTGTTCGCAAGAGTGGCACTTCAAGAGCACATGCAAAAGTCCAGTGGCATGATGTCGTGGCAGCATGTGCGTGTGTGTGGCACCAAAACACTCGTAGTAGTCCACTGCGAAACGGTGCACAAAAATTTCTCCGTTGCGCAGTCCAAACACATTCCCACTTCCTCCGATAGCCTTGTTGCACCAGATGACCCCTGAAAAGAAAACAGCGTACATCTTTCAGAACAACAGTACATCTCCTTTTAAAGTGACACTAAGGGAGTCTATGTAACACACCTACAAGCAAATTACACATAGTAAGGGCGTGCTGTTTCTTGACATCGACACAATATCTTTGCTTCTGAATTTCCTAGAGCTAAGGAAAGGTACTAGAACCACAAAATGCCAGGGCACACTACAGAACTTAATGTGATACATGTAGCTTTTATATTGCCAGTTTGGATTTTGTTTTCCAGGAGGCAAGTGCCATGATATCATGGTATGGAAGGTAGCCTTGTGGGAGCAGAACAATGAGATGCTTCGTTGCCTCTCGTTAACTGCCTACTACACTGCTACTTCTGCCACAATCAAGCTAGCAGCATAGCAGGTGACCGTGTGAGCTGATGCGAGCAGTACACAATTGCCTTCAGGAACATGCAGTCTCAACACAGCCACTTGCTAGCAAATGAAATTTGAGCTGCCTGTAGATATAACAAATTGACAAATTGTTTCAAGCACTTTAGGGTATGGCCCTTCTGTGTTTTCTTGGATTCAAACGTCTGTATCATTCAATGGGGGACAAGAGGTCAAGCTGATTTTCTGAAAACTCGATTTCCTGAAAATTACATCTTCAGTAAGCAAGGATGACAAGTTGAAAATATTGTGTCAGAACTGTACTACAATCATTTGAAGACAAACATGTGTCACTGCAGATTGGAAGTGCCAGGACACGTACCTCGGAGGATATGCCCTACGCTTGTTCCGTCGCCTCTGTGACCGGCACTGTACAGGAGACGTCCCCTGTTGACGGCAGGGTTGACTCCACCGACTGCACTTGTGTGTCTGCCGTTGATCCGACAATGACGGGTTGCAAGGGTGGGGGTAGGCGCGCCTCCATCGTGTCGGGAGACATGGGGTCGCCAGAGGCCAGCAGGACTCGCTGAACATCCTGCACAGTTCCCAAGAGGAGGAAACCACTGTCAGACGCAAACCTATCTTCCATCCACGAGTTGCCAACACACTGCTTTAACATGCACAGTCGGTGTCAAAGAGATTGTAAGAAGTCCAAGTACCTCGAGGGGTGCGGCAGTAGACGACGGATCAGTGGGTGTGGCTGGTGCGAGTGGTGCGGGTGGGGGAGTGTCCAACTGTAGCAGCAGGCTGTCGCCGTCATCCAGCTCTCGGAGGACGACGTCCCGGAGGAAGGCAGGTACAAACCGCACGTCGAGGTCGGCGGGCACCTTGTACGAGCACGGAGCCAATGGTGCTTGCGTGAGGGCTTGTTCCACTTCACGAGACACTGTCTCCTGCGTGGTGGAAAACGAGAGCAGTGCACACTTAAGCATAACATCAGAAGTATACACAATTGGCTGGTCAGTCTGCTCATGATGCCACTTGAACTTTAAAGCACTGGTGCAAAGAAAGTGTCACGCTAACTAGACTAAAGTCCACGTGCGCAATACAAACATGCGTGGAGAACACTCCTGGCCAACTTGAGCAAATTCACTGGCTCTACTAGAACATATACAACATGACTTGACAATTAGCGGTCTGGTCAGTGCAAACAGGTGCTCTTCTTTTCTTACACAAAGAATAGAAAAAAGAGAAGACGGACAACCCAAGTAAACAGCGGTACAGAAATGCAGCAGCAAGGGAAAGAAGAAAGAAAAGGACATTAGGAACACAAACCGAAAGGTACATGGTACTTTGTTCTGTGACAGTGTGCCTTAGATGTACAAACTGAGTTCTCAGAGAACATGCTGGGACCACGCAGATTAGGGTGAAGCCTGCAATGCAAACTCGAGCCTTAATAAAGATGCACTAATGGACATTCAGTGTACTATAACATGCCTTCACAAGTCTTTGCTGCTAGACTCTTTTACCACTGTTCAATTCATGCGAGACCCACGCAGCCAGCCAGCACTGAGAAATGCCAAACGCGAGGCCCAGTGGATGACAGATGCAATCACAGCCCCCTATCAGTGGCCAACCAAGTACCCACCCGAAATTCGTTGATGCGTCCTCGGAGCAACTTGGTGCCCTCTGCGAGGAGCTCCTGCCGCTGCCGCATGTCTGAGAGCAGAGCCAGGTTGGAGTACATTAGACGAAGGCCCTCACTGGCTCCCTGGTCGTAGCCACCAGGGGGAACAGCCTCGCCGGTCACATAGCGTTCGAATTCTTCCGCGGGCAGGTTCAGGGACTCAGCTGTCAGGTTCTCAATGAAGGACACCGCACAGCACTAGATGTGATAAAACAAAACAAAGGAAACAACAATGAGGGTGCAGTGAGAGCACAATAAAGACAGGCTGGCCAAGCTGTGAGCACTGTCATAGCGCAGAAATATACTACAGTGCCTTCAATGCATTCATTCGTGCTAGCTATAATTTCATGCTGTTCAGTACGCCCTACATGGTAGCAAAAGCAAGCACAAGAAGCGGCAGTGCCGGTGTGTGAGACATGTGACTTATTAGACAATAGAGGGATCACCAGGGGCAACATTCGAGCATATGGAATGATGAATAAACATGCATGTGATGGGACATGGTTTGTATATTCAGGGGCAAGTGAAGCGCAAACAAGTTAGGATTAACTAAAAGCCATTCTCTCGCTTTTGTTTCCACACATTTGCATACTGTCAGCATGATTTTGGCATGCATGCTTACTTTGAGGCCTGAATGATCTTTCGCAACTACAGAATTAGCAGTTCAAAGTAGCGCTATCATCGAGTTACCATTTCTAAGGCAAGTTCTACTTCATAGTTTCTTGCTTGTGTTTTGCCTGTCTATGGCTGTACATGCCACTCTTGGAAGGGTGATAAAACTATAAGCTATAAAGGTTGATGCTTTCTTTGATAGCCTGACCCTGCCATGCTGAGGTTGTAAATTGTGGACCTTTAAGTGTCAATTCCACTAAGCTAAGAAGTATAAATAACAACCTCAGTGTTGAGAAATGCCACATAGTGATGAGTAAATGATAAATGTCACAAGAATCCTTGATAATGTCGCATAGACTTTCAGAGCTTTGCGTTAATTGTCATTACATTAAGTAATATGAAAGTTCACTGTGGTGACCCAGTGGCTGCTGATAAATTCAAGGATGAGCTTTCAATACCCGGCCACTGCAGATGCATTTATATGGGGGCAAATTGTAAAAACACGTGTGCGCCTGGATCACTGCACATGTTGAACGAGCCTAGGTGGTCAAAATTATGTAAAACCCCTCCAGGACAGTGTGCACCAATGTTTTTAACTATGAACAGGCAAACTAGAAAAGCAAAACAAGAAATGCCAGATCCCACGTGCAGTGGGAATCAAGGAAATACGAAGCACGCATTGGGAATGTAAGATGGATCTGCATTGTTGTCTCGCTATACCGATTTTGGTACATATGAAGTTAATGGCTGTAAGAGCGCCAAGACTGTAGCATGTAAACCATGCCACTCAAGACACCCATGTCATGATTTTCATGTTATGACCTGTCATTTACATTCATCATGCAGTCATGTTGTTGCATACCAATTTTCGTATACATCCCATTAACAAAACGGCCAGGAGAGCACAAAGTTGTAGGTGGCTATATAGATAAACAGATACGCTCAAGGTTGCCGGACTTAGCTAAGAAATGCTTCACATTTAAAACCCTTTAGAAGTCTGGGATTTTACGTGCCTAATCCACAGTTGTATTATGAGCACACTATTAAGTTTGGCCACCTGTGTCTCTAACCAAAGCAGTAAACAAGAATGCTCGCATTCTAACCCTATCTAAACGTGGCTGCTCTGGTCAGAAATAGCCCTGTGACCTTGGGGTCAGAAAAGCAACACCACAGCTAATGGGCTGCCATGACGAGTCAACTGCACATGCAATAAAGAATGTTATAAAAGAGACAGAAAAGAAGTGAGGTTCTCTTACACCACACATTACCATGGTTCAATGGTAGAAGTAAAAACTACAGCTTAATGTTAACTGGTTAAGCAGTTAGTGTTACATGGACATACAGACCTACTAATCATAACTGGAAAAGTCCCAATGAACTGTGGAGATGTCGTGGAGCACTGCAAACATTCTCACCAGGTTAGTGAAGTAGTAGCCGGCTTCCCCGCTGAGTAGCCGGCTCGGGGCACTGAACCGGGTCACGTATTTGATGTTGGAGTGGAGCAGGGGAGGGTTGGCGCGCAGTACCACATACACCATTGCCGGCAGGAACTCGTCGGCCGAGGCCGGCTGTGGGCCCTGGGGTCCCATACGCAACGCCTCGAACAGCTGCTGACTGCAGCGCACTACACAGGCCAGCTTCTCACGCGGGCTGTGGCGAGAGTCCAGCTCAATTATGTGCGTGATGGCACGGTCAATCACATCACGCACGGGCGCCTGCCGGTCGTCCAGCTCTAGCTCGAGGTGCCGTGCTGCCACCCAGCTCAGCGATCTGATGCGACGCTGGATTGCCAAGTCCTTCTCTTCGTCGGCTGTTGAGATGAACTCGAAGATTGATTTGTACGTTAGACTCATCAGGTAGTTCTCCGTCAAGTCCATGAGACGCTCTACCTGGTCGGGCTCCAGACCTGCGAGCCAGATTCACTAGGTGAGCACAGTGAAGTTTGAAGCTGCAATATTCTTTTTGTCATCGTGCTCCGATCTTTAGTAGGCACAGCTGATAGCACTACTCTGCTTAAACTACCATTTTCTTGGTTGCAAAGCTTCAGAAGAGGCCATCATGCAAAATATGTGAAATTTCATTTTATGCACAGTGCGTATATATGTACTTTGGAAGAAAAATGAAGTGAATTCCTACATTTTTTTGTGAAACGATGCACATACTAGATGAATTAAATGCTGACCAAAGCTTTTCTCTTCTTTTTTTTGCCACACTGGTTTGACACAGATGCAAGTGATGTCAGGCTGACTTTGCTAGACTGTCCAACAGCATCACTTTGTTTCACTACTTTTGAAGTATACATGGCATTCAATAACATACAAAACATAAGCTGTAGAATAACTAATTGGTATTATGCTAGACCAAATACCGACAAAGGGAAGCAGCAAAAATGCAAAGGCTCGTGCAATGTGTTCACCTCCATTGTTTAAAAAACTGCAAGCGAACAAAAAAGCACCAGTACAGCTCTGAGAAGGCATACCTTGATAGTGGGCATGAGTCTCAAAGCGCTCGTGCATCTTCTGATAGAAGTCTTGCACCTGGTTCGAGAGCTCATCAATTGATTGGTCGCGGGACATCTTGTGGATACGATCCACAGCTGCCCTGACCTGAAAAAAAAAAGCCATTGAGCAAGGTCACATACTGCACTATGTGCTAGCAAGCTACGAGTCAAAAGCTTTCAGGAAAGGTACACTCCAGCTTCTCTATTACTAGGCAGCAGGCACGATTCATGGCTTCGCTTAAATATAAGTTGATGATGATGCAGTGGGACTCACCTGCTTGATGACATCACAGGCAGCAGACTCTTTGAGGCCACGGAGAAAGTCCTTGAGCTCCTTGGACGCAGGGTTGCTCTCTAAGCTGCCCAGCTGAACGTCCTTGCAGCTAACAGACTCTGCGAAAAAAAAGAAAGAAGTGGCCCAAGCAGCTTAGTTATCTTGACGAGCCACCCACTCGCATCTCTCCCCTACTTCGCACTGCCGTCTTCTACCATCTTCGAATGTATGCGTGCCTCTTTCATCATTACAATGCTACTTGCATAAGCTCTCAGGTTCCTTTTTGCATATTATACCTGCACATACATGTGCATTTACAAAACATTTTACACAGATTTTGTGTATGAGCTCAGCAGCCTGGCTGGAGAACATGCTAATAAACAAAGAAAAATTTCCTCAAGTGAGAAGCAATGCAGCAAACA
Organism: Hyalomma asiaticum; assembly: GCA_013339685.2. Taxonomy (NCBI): domain Eukaryota; kingdom Metazoa; phylum Arthropoda; class Arachnida; order Ixodida; family Ixodidae; genus Hyalomma; species Hyalomma asiaticum. Next base: position 84,218,880 of record CM023484.1, read on the forward strand.
TTCCTTACATACTTAATGTCACAAAAAGCATTGCGTGAGCTTTTCTCTATTGCACCATCTATGACACAATAATACTGAATGCCGAAATGTGGAACAGGAATATACAAAAGTAGGTGTAAACCACCCTACATCTATTGTCTGCTATAAACAGTTCCGAAGCACCACTTAGGTACAGAGAAAATTTGTAGAATTTCTTTTTTATTTTACAGTGAGAGCTGCACGGCATTTGCGAGAGTGAAAAAAAAGTCTGAAGCACACTCGCAAGAAGTGACCTGACATAAAGCACGAAGAGAGAATTTCAACCAATGGAACCAGTAGCCTGCTGTACTGTAGTACTACTTTATCACCACATATGCTGGTGCTTCCTGATGAGAGAGAGATATGATGGGCGGAATGCAGGGAACTGCTCTTTGATGAAGTAGCAATTGCACTTACGTGAAGAACACACACATAAAAGAGCACAGCTATGTGCCCTATTTGCAGGACAAAAAAGCAATGAAAGAGAATGCAATGAACAAGTTACTAAACAGCAGAGTAGGTGGCAGACATCAGATGCAACAATGTTGATTTTCAGTTCATGTTGCATTGCCGAAATTTCAGTGCGTTTGAACACGAACATGAACATCCACAGTGCTGAACTAATAACACAAATTTCATTTTTCTGAGTGCAGGTGTAAATGCATTTGACGTGAGAGAAACGAGAAAGAGTGATAGCAAAAGAGCAAAGGCACAACAATGCAACGTGCGAAAGCATCTAGCGAAAGGAATTTGTGCCTCTTACTTGACAAGGACAATAAGGCTACACTGACAAACTTGTCACAGCATTTATCTGTTTATTGCGCTTGTATTACCTCTCTGGAAAGCCTATCTCTCACTTTCGCAATTTCCAAGCCTGGTCTTAAACACCAGGAAAACAAGGTACGATGTCCCATAAACTGAATAACGGGTCCATTTGCAACATGCCAAACATTCTCTTCCAAAGCAGTGATGCAAGCGAATCAATGGTTTGCAAGAAGCCTACTTGTTTTTACATTGTGGAAGGAAGCAAACATTCCATTTGCAATGTATCATCAGCACGTATTCTCTTTTGTTTCTCTAATTTTTTATTAACTTTAACAGCTACCAGACTCCCCACACCACTGTACAGCAGAAATGTAATGGCCATATGCCTCATCGTAGGGTTGATTTAACAGGTTAGTATATAGCTGGTTTGCAAATTATTCTTCTAACTAGATGCATTTTATGAAGGCAAGTTGATATTTCAAACGCCTAAGCACATCTCACAAGGTATAGTATTAGCGAACACCTTGCTGGCTAGCACCAATATACACTGCTCCAAAGAGGTAGAAAAGAAAGACGATATGCTAGCAAGCATAGGGGAACAGCATATAATCTGGCCAATGTCGTGCCGCAACGCAGGTGCACTGAATATTAGAAGCTGCGATTCTCCGTGCTAGTTGAAAGCCGACATACCGAACACATCACGGAGGGTCCACAGGAAGCTCTTGAGCTGCATTCCAGTTTAGTTACGGCAACCGCGACCACAATCCGAGCCTCTTCTTATGGCAGAGTGCCAGTGCTGTTTCGGTCGTCAGCACCAGCCGCAGAATGCTCCTGACTAACTGTTTCTTTGTGCCGGGGTCTCAAAGCGGACGAATGCTCCTCCACAATGCTGCTCTGTTTAGGACGGTGAGAATCGACAGGTGCACAGGAAGGTGGATAGCTGGGCTAGTTCGCAGACGTTCACGAGTGATGTTTTGCGTCTGCGTCTACCTTTTATGCTGAGTGCATTTGCGCAAGAGTTCCATAGGTAAAAGCACAAAGAATGCGATAATCTGCACTGAGAGGCGAGCTGTGAAGAGCGGGACTTTTATACCTCATAATGCTGACAGTGTGAGAGATCGCAAAAGTGCATGACAAGTGGCTTTCTCAAGGTGACGAGCCAGACAAAGCAGTGGGGACGTCGGCACAACGAGGAGTTAACAAGATGGAAGAGGCACAACAATGAAGAGAAAGACGTCATAAGTGCCTTTATGCCGCGTTTGCACTGCCTGGTGACGCCAACAAGAGCAATCACACACAATAGCAGGGATTGGTTGTTCGGAAATGCAATGAGAAAATTGGAAAGCAAGAAAGTCACCGCTTATTGCACTGTCACTATAGAGCTGTGTCTACAGGCACAAGAGCAGGGCAGAATAGAGGGGTGAGAGGCAATGGAAAGAAGGGTACGGGAAGAGAGACTAGAATTCAAGGAATTCATTTACACAATGCACCAGTAGACTCTCGTTAATTCAAATCTGAGGGTACCCCAGAATTTTGTTTGAATTATCAGAAGTTTGATTTATCAGATGCAAGCAGAAGTATGGCTCAGTGCAACATATCAGGAAAAAACAGATGCCCAGTTACCATATGCAGTGTTGCCACTTCAGTGTCTTTCATTTTTTTCTTCTGTTGGTTTTGAATGCTTTGACAAGTGCTGGCAAGCGATTGACTTTAATGATAGCTGTTAAAAAACACGAGCATAAATATTCACCTAGAAGAAACCAAAAAGTATAAATGAACAGAATCAGCTATTGCTGCAGCTTGAGTAAACAGCTTTTAAATACGGTCAAACCCGGCTATAACAAACCTCGATGTCACAAATTCCTCAATATTATGAAGTTTTTCAATTTCCCACCACAACTGCACGGAAGAATGTGTATTTGTAACCTCTGTATAATGAAGTGACCTCAAGAGACACCCTCGATGTATGAACTCTCCTATCGATAACCTAGTAATTTCGCCCCAAATATCGAATTTTAGCGCGAGACGGTTGGATTCACTCCCGTGGTTACCCCACCGACGATGGAGCACGAAGTGGTGTCATCGTGAATGGCGCGCAAGCAGTCATTGCGGCAACCTCGCTTCTGCAGAATGCTGTCAGCGAAACATGAAGTGGGAGGGTGCTTGTCTGCACCATCCCCACTTCCTTCTCAGCTCCCCTGCATCACTTGAGCAGGCGACGTGATTCTTGCCGCCGCAGCTTTGTCATTTCCTCCTGCCTCCAGACCTTGTATCGCATTCCCAGTGTGTTGCGTGCCTCCAACATCGCTTCTCACTACTGTAGCTTTCCATGTATTTTTTTTTTTTATTTAGCTATCATGCTGTTCACATATGCTTTTCTTCTTCTTTGTTTCATGTGGTACACATGCGTGCGAGTTGACTCTCGTATCCACGCATTCAGTCACTTAGGCGTATCATTGCAAGGTTGAGTGCCTCAACGATCACATAGGAGCATCATATAGGAGCCCATCACATAGGAGCTTGACTTTCATTGTACGTGAATAGAGCAGCTGTGGACTGTGCGCAGCTTTGCGGGTCTCTATTTTTTTTCTTTTTCTTTCTTCATTTAGATTTTTTTTTTTTTGCGGGCGACTGTGCCGTCTCTACCGAAGATAGGTTGCATGAGGCGCTCATGGAAAGTGTCCGACATCACGGTGATGGTGATGAATCTTTGGAGGTTGATTTGAGCTATGCCTTCCGTGTTTTTGCCACGAAATAAATGTGTTCTGGTCTAGGTACCCTCCGGTTGCCCCTTTGTTTAATCTGCGTGTTTCTTTTTTGAATTTTCATGCCGAAACTGGATATAATGAAAACATCTCTATAACAAAAGTTTTCGAGCATTTGTCAATTTTCTTATATCCAGGTTTAACTGTACATTGAAAACATAGCAGGCCAACCAAGAAATTGAAATTTGTTTTAATTAACCGATGGTTTGAATTATCAAAGTTTGAATCATCGAGAGTCTACTGTACGTGCTTTGACCAATCAGACTGTGCTTGGTAAGTGAAAGTGCTGATAATGCATAGTAACACAGATGACACGATTGCATCTTTCTGGCAAAGCAGTGTGTGCACATGTACATCTTTTTGCACATAGCCCACACGAGAAATTTAAGAGTAAGTTCACGGTGCAAGTCACGCGCCTCAAAATGTGTGATGAAGTGCACAGTGCCAATGTGAAGCCACACCTCAAGGTAAAGTTCATCATCTTAAGACTCTCGCTCATTTCTTTCCTGTCAGAGGCACCCAAATCTATTTCTCTTGCATAGCATTTCTTTTGAGTGCCAATGCTTGCGTGCATGATTACAATGAGTAATGGATGTAATAAAGGCATTCTTGCAGCCAATGTGTTTGTTTTATAGGGGTTCAACTCTGTATCGGATCTGTCAGCTATAAGTACTCTGATAGGTGCAATTACTAGTAAGTCAACCTTGCCCTCTTTGAATAAAATACACTGAACTCAAAGGGCTAACAAGACAATTTAGGAGTTTCACTACGCATTTGAATAAGGTAATCTGAGCTGGCCTTGAAATGCTAAAGTTTGCTCTTAAAGCAGTATCAATGCTACATTTTAGATTTGCTATCTCTTGGCTTCAGTGAAAGAAAAAGAAACGCTGACAAATGTCAAAGCAGTGTGAATAATTCACTAATAGTTTTTGCTTCTAAAGAACCAGCTTTGATTTCATTATCTTGTGGGTGGGCAGATAAATCATTTAATGACACAGGACCGGCTCTGCTCCTGTGATTAGCATGGTAACCATGTGTGAGCATAATTGAAAAAGAAAGAAATGAATGTGTGTGAGAACTTCTGTTTGTTCTTTTTGTAAGCATTATGATCATACTTCTTACCCAGCCTTATTGTTAGACATTGACAGTTATGATAATGTCACTGATTGCAACATTTTAACAATGACTTCATTATCCCGTTAAACAAGCCAGGAAAATGAAACTGTCTCTCAACCTTCATACGTGGCGAGAGTCAAAGTCTTTTGGAGACATAGTTATGAATATGTGGTAGAACTTAGAGAGCTTTGATAATGTCACAAGATCTTTTAAGTAAATATCTGTGCAGATAAATTCGGAGCTATCAGGTCAGCAGCAGTGTATATTCGCACCACAAGGGAAGATGCAGACAGAGTAATTACCGAAGGGAAAAACAGCATCACCATATTCACAACATGCGAGAGCAAGTTGTTTTGTCACAGAGAGGAGTTTCTCAGCAAGGACTCCGGTCGCAAGACAACAGTTGTGTAATCATCTTTCTGCCTATTTGGGCTACGAGCAGATTCCGCAAAAAGTCCTGGAAGGTCAGTCCTGTAACTTGTGCTTTTTTCAGTTATACTGAATTATCATCACCAGCATTTATTCACTGTCATCATCAACACCTGCCTACCTACGCCCGCTGCATGGTAGAGGCCTCTCCCATGCTTTGCCAATTAACCCGGTGTTGTGCCAACTGTGGCCATGTTACCCGTGCAAGTTTATTCGTCAACTCATCTAACTTTACGCTGTCCCCAGCTATGCTTGCCTTGCCTAAAAATCCATTCCATTAGCCTTAATGACCATCAGTTATGTGGCTTTCCCACTGCATGCCCTGCTTATGCTCATTTCTTCTTCTTGATCTAGAGATCAAAAAGTTACGTCATTAACACGCACTTACTCCCACATCCATTCAGACTCTCTTCTTGTCCCTTAACATTACATCTATCATATTACTTTCAGTCCCTCGCCACCATCTTCTGCCTCCAACGCTTATAACGAATTAAATATCAAAGGGGTTTGGCATACCTTTGACCGTGTTGGACCTGCGCATGATACTGCGGAGAGTCTTGGTGCGTTTCTCTGCATGCTGTCGCTTTTTCTCGGCAAACCGCGAGAATGGCGAAGGTTCGATGAGGCCTGGCTGCGAGGCACTGGGGTAGCCTTCCGGAGACTCACTGGCACTGCGGGACAGCCTGCAAGCAGGTGGAAAACAGAACCACTCAACATGAAGCTTCCATTCCCAACTTGGCATGCTCATGCGTAGTACGCTGACCTGTACATGCCATCCCCAAGCTGAAATTACAAGCGCGACACGGGGCAGTGAGAGATGAAGGCGGTGAGTGAACCCAATTACAAACATAAGTGACTGCTGGTGAGTGTGAGATGATTGCTAGTGACAACACAGTTTGCAATAACATCACCGAGTGAGCCCCATTTACTGTTTGGCTATTCTATGCTTCCACTTTAGCTGAGGTCCTCTATACCAGCCTAAGTGTGTCGTCTTGCTGCGGGAAGACCTGCCACTTTGTCACCGCTTCAGTGAAACACCTCCATTACATCCTGCTTACTATGGTCCTTACCGTCTCAATTCCACACACACACATGGTGAACAATAAAAATGCCATAGTCAGTTCTAGTGATGCACAACATAATTTAGCGTTTATCATGGCTAACGAAGTGGAGAAAGGCAGCATACTGAGACACCAATTAAAACCACTTGGGTGTATACAAACAGCTGCTGCACTTCACAATAAGTTGTGCTATGACAAGTTCCGTAGGTGACAACGTTGTCTTGCATGTCAGCGCGGCTTTCAACACAAAAATGTTGGCTACTTTCACTCAACGCGACGAGTGAGGAATCAGATTGGGAGAATAAGTACCAGTGAGCACTGACAGTTTACAGTCCTTATTGACATTATTGCTGCAGCTCCTAGCTGCAGTGCCTGCGTCTTCATGTTTTCACCTTGTGCTTGCGTGCTAAATGAAGAAACAGCATACCGGAATGCCCAAATGTTCATTACTTGAAGCATTAGTGTTTTAATTTCAAAATGCATGAAGATGCCTATAAGTATTACAAGCCTTGAAATCATACAAGCTGCCATTAAATATAAAAATGCTTTGATAGGAAAGACAAACGGCAAGAGTCTCATGTGCAACTTTCTTGTCATTAGTACGCTGCATAAAATAGTATTACAGTACTGAACCATTTCAGGAAGGTGCAGCATTCTTTTAAGACCACGTAATAATTTATTGTGCAGCATAACACCCATTGCTATTGATATAATGCAAACCCAAAATGCCAATGCGACATCATCAACATTTAAGTCCTTTTGCGTGCTTTACCCTAATTTAAGAGGGAAGGGGGGGGGGGGGGTTAGGAAGGAATATCCAAAAGTTGCTAACCTGAGCAGTCTATTAACTTGAATGCCACATAAATCTACTTTATCATAAACTATTACATTTCTACATTGTCATAATCTTCAACATCCACAGAATCCGTAGAATTATGTGCAGGAATGTAGAGACAACTATACATCCTTGCTGGCCTACCAAGCTTCTGCACATAAGAGTAACCTTTTTGCTACCTCACAGATGATCACATTATGTACCCTCTTGGTTACAAATTTATTACACTGCTAAGGGCCACTGTCACTGAGAAGGCAATGTTTAAATGGTGGCTGTTGCTGTGAGCCGGGGCGGCATATTTGTCCGTGAATGCACTGTTATGTCGGCAGCTTACGCACAAGTGCTCTGATGGAGAAGCTGGGTAACAATAGTTCATAACGACATATATGCCTTTGCCAGACGTAGCAGGAGATGCAGCATGTAATGCTATTATATACAAACTGTAAGGTCTAGCCATGAACTCCGAGTTACAGAATCATCCACGCTTTTGCAAGCGTGTTCCAGAGCTGCTATTTTTTTTCCCAACTGTTGAACACCATTAAGTACACAGCTGGAAGACCTACCACACGAGTTTTATAATGCAGTTCATTGACACATAAGCACTAAAGGAATTTAGAAATAGCGACGCCACCGACAAACTCTCAAGGACACATGAGGTAATCGCTTTACCAAACAAAGTCACTTCCTTGCAGCGCGGATGCCTCGTTTGCAAAAACGAAGCAACTAAAATTTACTGTACATGGATCGAATCTCAGAAAAGCATCCCCAAGTCGTGTTTTGAGCGTACTTGACATGATGAATGAGGGGAAGGAGGTGGTAGCACTGAGACGTCAATGAATCGGGTGCCCGGAAACTGGCATGCCTGCCTATTGACATTTGCACTTTCACGGTACCATGTACTGCGGAGCTGTCTGTATGATACAAACCACAAGTGCATACCGCATAAAGCATGCGGGCAGGCACAAACGCCTCTCCAATTCAGACAATGAGCGATACCCCTTAGCACGAGCATAGAAGCAGTGCCAAGTCAAAGAGAACAGACATTTATTGAACAAGTGAAAGTGCAACCACACATACAGATTAGTGCATAAGTTGATTTGAACTACAGCGTCGTTTCTCTTTGCAAAGTGCTCTTGCTTTTTTTCATTGCACAGGTGCGTTTGCTTCCACGTGGTTCACAGCAACATAATTTTCGTGCTGCTGCAATGCATTTAATTTTGCACACAGTGAGCCAGCTGGATTGCAAAAATGGTATCCCGATTCCTTTTTGTTCTTCTCTTACCCATTTCATCCGTTTTTATTTTCTTTCGCAGCATGCCAGCATATGCGACTGGCAAACACAAGTTTCTGGCATAGGTGTCTAGTATGCATAAATAATTTTATTAAAAAAGAAAGGAAAGCTCAACGAAATAGAACTGACACTGAAAACACAGCTGCCACAAGTGAAACAATTTAATTGTAGCACTTCAACTGCTATGCACAGGCACAGAGAGACATGCGCTTCAAAACTCCCCTTTTTTGGGGCCCAAAAATGATAAAATTCACCATCAGGGGTTTCTCTTACATGAACACTTATACCATGCCTGCTACATAGACCCTGAACCTCATAAAACTGGTGTATGCTCGCAGTGTTGCTGGTAATGGGGAATGCTTTAATGTAAATGCATCCACTGATACGTGCTGACTTCCAGTTGATAATGTTGTTCTAAAAGAATGAGGAATGTGCAGATATTAAGATGTGCTCACATGCTGTTTTTGATGTATACCATGGAGTTCTCTCTAAAACAAAGCATACAAGATTTAGTTTTCTTTAATATTCACCAATTACTACATGTTACAGTGAGCCCCAAAGTTACACTACACGTATCCAGTATCTCATCGGAGGAAACATTGGAGAAGAAATAAGGGGGGGGGGGAGTGACCTTAATTTAAGGTCGGGCAGTTCCATGCCGACGTGCCTGTCTTCTGAGAGAGAGCTTGAATCAGAGTATGTGCAAAGTTTGAGCATAATTGGCATACCATAACAGGTGCCAATGAATGAAATTGAGGACACTGAAGAATCTATTCACATGTGCGCAATGTAAACAGAATTGATGAGTGCAGCTAGTTTTAGAGAAGAACTCCCCAGCATTCAAGAAGAAAGAGCAATCAGTTTGCTCTTGGCAAAACTGATATAAAGAAAAGAGTACAGCTCCAACCTGTCCTTCAGTCAGCTGAGAGCAAGAAAATAATTTGCAAAACAAAACTATCACATTGAAATACATAACCCCCCCCCCCCAAGTTATGCAAATGAAAAAGAAAAAAATTCCTGCAGCTTAAAAAAACAAAGGACAGAATCATACGAGAAACACCATAAGACTCTTAAGTACACAAAGGGCCCTTTTGTACGTTTTACGAAAGGATAACACAATAGACCTTATAAGAAAAAAAAAATCAGACTGATTGTCTGTTGCGGCATGTGCTAAATCAACCTACAATTCTGTGCATGAAGATGTGCGCACATGAAATCTTTACAATTTGCCTTCAGCCAAGCACCTGCATACCCAAGAATATAAAGACCAGATGAAGCATTCCATGAATCTGTTTCCATTATAAAAGAGCAGATGCAATGCAAACCACAGCTGGAATATATATATATATATATATATATATATATATATATATATATATATATATATATATATACATAAGTCCCTGCGTTCATGTCCTCGCTACACTAAGTGTTCATGGGTTTCACAATGCAAACAAAATTGCAACAAATAATCAAATGATAAAAATGATCTGCAATGAAATGAACCACTGATCATTAATTATTTTTCCATTTTTCTTTTTGCCTAGCAGTCCTGGAAAGAACTGCGATTAAACGAGGTGGTCTGCAGAAAGAACAAATCAATAGGGGGGAAAAATCAGTAGGCCTCCATCATTCGCAGTGCAGTCTGCAGATTTGGGATGCCATCAACCACAAAATATTTAATGTGGATGTTATGGAGGACAAGGCAAAAGCATCTTACAAAGAAGTATAAAAGGTGAAGTGATCACTGCTTCAGCCAAGATGATAGCAATGTGAAAACTGACCAAAGCCCCTAGATGAACATCACTGCAGGCATCATCGCCATTCCCTTGCTGGTGGTGCTCGATAAAGTTTTAACAAGCAGAATCATAACCATATTTCTAAGTATGATGGCACAGGAGCACAGGCATCATAGGTGAACAGCTTCGTTTACATTTAATTACGCTGGCCGAGAGGGCACTCACCACGAAGGCAAAGAGTAGCCTCCCCGGTCGTCCGCTTTTTCTTCTTCTATCCCGACGGACGCCAGCTTGGCATCGCTGTCAAGCACGACAAGAGAGACGAGACTTTTCAAGGCTCCACGCATTGGAGTAACCCAGACGACAGCAGCACAAGCTCACACACTCATGTCTCTCATCAGTCTATCGGCACGCCTGCCGGCAGTGGCTCGTATAAATCCTCCGCGCCAATGCCGGAAGCCGCAACAACGTAGGCGGTGCCACGCCGGCTTTTCCACACTGAAATCGCTCTGCTTCTCCGGAGCTGCGGCAAAGCCCGCCGATTCTGAGTCCGACCCCCGACTGCGCTCGAATGCTTTACGCACGGAAAGCAACAGCTGTGTCACGGGGGAGAGAGGGAGCGAGACAGACAGGAGGAGGAGTAAAAGGGAGAGAGAGGAAAAGAAAAGAGAAAAATGATGAAAAGCAACGAACGCAAACAGAGAGGGAGGAGAGGAGCGGCCGTAACACGCTGTTGCTAGGACGACTTTGCCCACAGATGTTGCGTCACAACAATGGCAGCTGCTATACACCTTTTGTCGGAGCCTCTTCGAAACGAAACGTGTGCAAAGTGCGCCTGCATGCAGAGGATCGAAGCTAATGCAGGCAATGCAGAGAAACGCTTCCACATCAACCCAGAGTCAGTGATTTAGGAGATGCTCTGCGAAAATCCCTTACAGAGATTGCAGTATTTATGAATAAAATAATAAATAAATGAATGCATGCACGCAGCAAGAGAGTGGAATACACAAAAGTTCTGGAGGGGCCACAGAGGCTGCAAACGCTCAAGTGGGAGCATAAAATTCTTGTACTGAATGCGAGGAGGCAGTGAAGAGTCTGAAGAGTCCACCGCAAGTTTAACAGCAGCTGAGAAATCATTCTCCATTGAGCAAATTTATTAAAAAGCTGCATTTGCTATATTGAAACCAATCCTGTGAGGAACACTCCACTCGTAAATTGAAAGACACACAGAAAAAAGGCACAGCTATTGAGAGGCATAGAAAAAAAAAAGCGGGACAATGGACAATGACTTTAGGTAGCCCTAGCTTTTGGGTTTGTGTTGTAACCCATCACCCCTTAAAGAAAAAAAAACAAGAACGGGAAAGAAAAGAGAGCCACATGGAAGTCACATGATTTGGAACAAAGAGCTCATCTGTCATCATGAAAGGACAAGTGATCTGCAGCGCGGCCTTCTCTTTAAGGGGGAACAGGTGGGAATGCCATGGCTATCACACGCACAAAGTGTCCTTATAATGCAGCTTCAACTACAGCTTGTATTAAGCAGCTACTCAACAAGTCGGCTTTCCAAGCTAGAACAAGCTAGAAGACATGCAAGTTATGAATGTTGTGCCACTTATCAAGTAATATATTTGGGAGCACAAATGTGCAATACTGAACTCTCATTTAAAAGCCTGATGTAACGAAGTTAGCATCTTGCATGCTACATCTCACACAACGGGTGCTAACATTTGGCATTGTTCGTAAGGCATGGAATTGTCTCAGTGCTCTGACAACTGGGGCAAGCAAGTGGGCACATGCAAGTGCCAACTTTCACAAAATCTTTTCATAGAAACTAGGGAACCACATTTATAAGAACACATCTTGACTTAGGCAGAGGTAAAAATGTTCTACATACCGTTCAAACAATGTAGTTGTTTTCATGACTAAGCAAGCCAAAGCACGCTCACACTGTCACCACATTATCTTATGTTTGTCACTTACATAATCAGCCTAACGAGTTTAATCGTGTTGCAATAAGGAAAGCATTCTTGAAACAATGGCACGATTCCTGCAGTGCAAATGCCGAGCTAGCTGGCCATAGTGTTTCCCCTTTACACTGTTGGTGTCTGTTCTCGTGATCCGTCGTTTAGGCCAGTGTCCTGTCTGGTGCACTGTAGAACACTCTGCACAGAATAGGAATTTGATACACAACAAAACCCTCGTTGTTAATTCAGTGTGTTCTGCGGTGCTTGCTGCAGAATCGCTCATTTCACATAGTTGAACTTGTAGCGAACTGATGATTTGATTGATTTCTGGGGTGTTACGTCCCAAGACCACAATATGATTATGAGAGATGCCACAGTGGAGAGCTCCGGAAATTTTGACCACTTGGGGTTCCTTAACGTGCTGGGGGAGAAAATCTCAACCTTGACATTGGTGCATTCTGTCAGTTGTGGCTTGCTGCCTAAATGATGGACCAGCAGAACACCGCAACAATGTGAATGAAGAGCACGATGGCTGGCTGGCTCTGCACTGTAGCATGCATTCTTGTGCGCAAAGGCTTTAGCAATGACTCAACATGTTGACACAAATGTTGGACAAACTCATGAGTTATTACTGAGGTAGCAAACAACCACGAGAAAACCCTGTATGCAAACAGGTTTGTGCAGTATTTCTCTTTTTGTCAGCATGTTTCAGTCAGCAGATATGCATAAGCAACGTCAACCTGACCACTTTAAACAATGTTAATAAAAGCAGCATTAACCAAAGCGATCCATCTCTACTTGCCAAGCTCACACAGTGTGCAATTTATATCAAAAGCCAGCCACCAAGCTGTGTCAGCCAACTTGTCGGAGTCAATGAACAGGAAATGACTAGCAACAAAAGTATGTGTCCAAAGTCAATGGCTTGCTATTCGGAATAACAAATGGTTCCAAGTCTCGATCACACTGTTCACGTACTTGCTTCTCGACTATAAACCTTGTCAACGTAGCAGCTGCCCCGATCCATAAAAGCTGTTCATGTTTCTTTTTATATTAACCTCAACTGCACGCCACAGGCCCAGCAAAACAGGATGCGAAGAGAGCGGTGCTTCATCTATACTAGAGCTCCAGCTAATGTATGTGCACTGTAGAGAGAACAAACAATGTTTACAGAGTACTGCTTTAATGTCAGTGCTCTATGATCACAGTGTAATAAAAACATGCGCACTTTTGTTCACGACTATAGGGCTTCAGATAGGGGGTGTGCAAATTAAGCGAAGACTTCGTGGGCACTCCCAAAATAAAGTAAATGAGCCTGACGCGCAATATATAGTATATATGTAGCCGAAGGGCAAAACTTAATTCGTCATCGCAGCCGCTGGCAGTGGCCTGCTCAAACGAGAGTATATAATGAGACTTTCATTCACTTTACAACAGTTGTGGCATCATGGTCCTCATTTTTAGCAAACTTTATAACAGTGAATTTGCATTTCACCCTATAGACATGAAGCCTCGCCTACCAAAATAAAACAAAAATGGATTCCGTACCGAATTACAGCGTGGTGTGCTGTGTGCGCTTTTTCTCATGCCAGAAGGGAAGGCAAAGGAGGTGGAGGAAGACATGAGGCGTGCAAGATAAGTGAGTAACTTATTTTCTCCCCATAAACCTTGTTGACTGATTGATTTGATTGATTTGTGGGGTTTAACGTCCCAAAAACAGCTCTGATTATGAGAGACGCCGTAGTGGAGGTCTCCGGAAATTTCGACCACCTGGGGTTCTTTAACGCGCACTGACATCGCACAGCACACGGGCCTCAACATTTCGCCTCCATCGAAATGCAGCCGCCACGACCAGGATTCGATCCCGCGACCTTCGGATCTGCAGCCGAGTGCCATAACCACTAGACCACCGTGGCGGGGGACCATAAACCTTGTGATAAATCAGATGTACATATATTACATGGGTAAATCCAACTTGTCGGAGTCAATGAACAGGAAATGACTAGCAACAAAAGTATGTGTCCAAAGTCAATGCTTGCTATTCGGAATAACAAATGGTTCCAAGTCTCGATCACACTGTTCACGTACTTGCTTCTCGACTATAAACCTTGTCAAATAGCAGCTGCCCCGATCCATAAAAGTGTTCATGTTTCTTTTATATTAACCTCAACTGCACGCCACAGGCCCAGCAAAACAGGATGCGAAGAGAGCGGTGCTTCATCTATACTAGAGCTCCAGCTAATGTATGTGCACTGTAGAGAGAACAAACAATGTTTACAGAGTACTGCTTTAATGTCAGTGCTCTATGATCACAGTGTAATAAAAACATACGCACTTTTCTTCATGACTATAGGGCTTCAGATAGGGGGTGTGCAAATTAAGCGAAGACTTCGTGGGCACTCCCAAAATAAAGTAAATGAGCCTGACGCGCAATATATAGTATATATGTAGCCGAAGGGCAAAACTTAATTCGTCATCGCAGCCGCTGGCAGTGGCCTGCTCAAACGAGAGTATATAATGAGACTTTCATTCACTTTACAACAGTTGTGGCATCATGGTCCTCATTTTTAGCAAACTTTATCACAGTGAATTTGCATTTCACCCTATAGACATCGCAGCCAACTGTTATTGAAAAACTGGACTGCGCTTGTTGTGAAGCCTCGGCTACCAAAATAAAACAAAAATGGATTCCGTACCGAATTACAGCGTGGTGTGCTGTGTGCGCTTTTTCTCATGCCAGAAGGGAAGGCAAAGGAGGTGGAGGAGACATGAGGCGTTGCAAGATAAGTGAGTAACTTATTTTCTCCCCATAAACCTTGTTGACTGATTGATTTGATTGATTGTGGGGTTTAACGTCCCAAAACAGCTCTGATTATGAGAGACGCGTAGTGGAGGTCTCCGGAAATTTCGACCACCTGGGGTTCTTTAACGCGCACTGACATCGCACAGCACACGGGCCTCAACATTTCGCCTCCATCGAAATGCAGCCGCCCCGACCAGGATTCGATCCCGCGACCTTCGGATCTGCAGCCGAGTGCCATAACCACTAGGACCACCGTGGCGGGGGACCATAACCTTGTGATAAATCAGATGTACATATATTACATGGGTAAATACGGTATGTGCTACACTCCAGGCTGTGTAGAATTACCCTTTCCTTTTTGAGAACTACATAACTGAAATTATTGGCACTGAAACTATATAGTGCCAAACAATGCAGTTGAAATGGATTCCACAAAAGTGGCACCTCTACTGTGTTGTATCAATATATCTTTACACTAACGATGTCTGAATTATGAGCTGAAGCATTTAAGAAACAGTAAAATCTAGACAAAAATGCACAGTTTGATTACTTGAGCGCTGGCACCTTCAGTGATTTCTGTTTGTTACATCAGAATTTTTTTATGTAGTAGGAAACTCTCTTTACAGTGAAATTGCGGACAAGCCTGCTTTTTATATATGGCAGCCAAAATATGTGGTACAACTAGAACATTATTATGAAAACCAGTGTAATTTGCGCACTTTCTTCATGACTATAGGGCTTCAGATAGGGGGTGTGCAAATTAAGCGAAGACTTCGTGGGCACTCCCAAAATAAAGTAAATGAGCCTGACGCGCAATATATAGTATATATGTAGCCGAAGGGCAAAACTTAATTCGTCATCGCAGCCGCTGGCAGTGGCCTGCTCAAACGAGAGTATATAATGAGACTTTCATTCACTTTACAACAGTTGTGGCATCATGGTCCTCATTTTTAGCAAACTTTATCACAGTGAATTTGCATTTCACCCTATAGACATCGCAGCCAACTGTTATTGAAAAACTGGACTGCGCTTGTTGTGAAGCCTCGGCTACCAAAATAAAACAAAAATGGATTCCGTACCGAATTACAGCGTGGTGTGCTGTGTGCGCTTTTTCTCATGCCAGAAGGGAAGGCAAAGGAGGTGGAAGAAGACATGAGGCGTGCAAGATAAGTGAGTAATTTATTTTCTCCCCATAAACCTTGTTGATTGATTGATTTGATTGATTTGTGGGGTTTAACGTCCCAAAACCAGCTCTGATTATGAGAGACGCCGTAGTGGAGGTCTCCGGAAATTTCGACCACCTGGGGTTCTTTAACGTGCACTGAGATCGACAGCACACGGGCCTCAACATTTCGCCTCCATTGAAATGCAGCCGCCGCGGCCAGGATTCGATCCCGCGACCTTCGGATCTGCAGCCTTGTGATAAATCAGATGTACACATATTACATGGGTAAATACGGTATGTGCTACACATCCAGGCTGTGCAGAATTACCCTTTCCTTTTTGAGAACTACATAAACTGAAAATTATTGGCACTGAATCTATATAGTGCCAAACAATGCAGTTGAAATGGGATTCCAAAAAATGTGGCACCTCTACTGTGTTGTATCAATATATCTTTACACTAACGATGTCTGAATTATGAGCTGAAGCATTTAAGAAACAGTAAAATCTAGACAAAAATGCACACAGTTTGATTACTTGAGCGCTGGCACCTTCAGTGATTTCTGTTTATTACATCAGAATTTTTTTATGTAGTAGGAAACTCTCTTTACAGTGAAATTGCGGACAAGCCTGCTTTTTATATATGGCAGCCAAAAATATGTGGTACAACTAGAACATTATTATGCAAACCAAAATTACTTGTTCTATTTAGCACTTCTTACAATGAAGCTACCAGTTATTTCTTTTATGTCTATTTATTCTGTGGTTTCAAAATTTCGTTCTCAAGTTGCTTGCTCTGCCTACAGAATCACTGCAAACCTGCAGCAGCTAGAAAACATCAAGATTCCTAAGCTTAGACTCCAAAAGTACCTGGAGTGCAAAGACCAACAGTCTAATCCAGCTCAAACAAATTATGATAGGAAGACAACACAACAAGAGATCTCATTACTATCAAAACCAAGGAGGAGAGAAAAATCACTAGTAAATGACACACTAGTGTCCCAAGAAACATGCAAATTCTTTAATAACACTTTCCAACCATATCCTACCATAAGCATTCCAAGGTGCATGTAGAGTGCTTAAACAATTACATTAGTGATCAAAAGCTTCAGACAGGATGTATAATTATGCACAGCACAACCGATGAGGGAGTGGCGGTATCCGATTCGCTGCTCAGAGAAAAGGCTATTTTTGAGCACTGTCATACTAAAGAATGCTTGGATTCTTAGGCAACTGTTTTCCACCAAGTGCATTCCATGCACCATTTCTTACTTTTTAAGAGCAAAGCTGTTCTAGCTTGGGGTAAAATGTCCATCGACTGCAGAAAACCTTGCCTCGCCTTGTGTTGCCTAGCATGTCACAGCATAGCACGGGACTATGCTGTGCTAGTGTATAGTATGAGACTATGCTAGAGCACAGTATAGTCTCGTGCAGCATAGTGTAGCAAGCAGTGGGAAAAGAAGGTGAGCGTGAGGAGGAAGAAAAGGAGTAAGGGAGAGTACAGCATAGAACAATCTTGTACGGTATAGTGTAGCAATGACGTGGAAAGAAAGGTGAAGGTGAGCAGGAGGGAAAGGAGGTGGTGGAAAGGAGGTGAGGGTGAGGAGGGGAAAGGGGAGGGTAGAGCATCTTGTAACAAGGAGTGGGAAAGGGAAGTGAGGGTATAGAGGAGGAAAAGGAGGAGGGGAACACAACCAGGTGCGCTGTATCCTCTGTGTTAGCACCACTGGTGTGCAGTGGCGCCCAAATTGTGGGGAAAAAAGAAAGATGTATCTGTAGCTGATATGAGTTGGAAAGCATACAGAATGGCTTATCAAGTCACATTACGGACAAGATCAGTAAAACGGTTGCTTCTCTAAACTTCTCTAAATTCATGTCTGGTTGTTAGTTCTTCCAGGAGGTATATGATACTAGAGCTGGCATAGCCTCATAAACAGCAGATACTAGAAGTGCTCTTAAACAGTACAGCTTGCTTGATCAAAAAGAAAGAACGCACCATGAAGTCTACTAGACTCAAGAGAATGAAACTGGTGTCACAGAGAGGACTATCAGTTTCAATGCAAGAAGGAGAGAGAGAAGAATGATGAAAAAATTTGGTTGACATTGGTTCAACCATTATAGCGTAGTAATCGACGCACTGGCATCTGCGATGGTGGAATATCAGACATCCGTAGAGCTTCAACAACACAGAACCCAGACGCATGTGACGAAGGGGGGTGTTGAGAGCACCATAAAGAGGGTGCATTGTTTTATTGCAAAGAGTTATTAGCATTCATACCTGTGCTGTGTTCCTGTTTTATAATTTTGTTGAATATCTCATACTTGCAGGGAGTATTTGCAGAATGAGATGTCCGATGGCATATTTTAAATCCAGGCCCCGCAGTGTTGGGCGCCAGTGCTCTACCCTTTGATCTACATTTGTAGGCACAGCAACCTTTGTAGTCCTCCCATGCAAGCTAGCCCGTTCAGGTGGTAAGTGTGTGGCATGATGCATAGCAACAGTTAGCTTGCAAAAGCAAGAGTTCACGAGAAACCCCTATCTTTTCCTCATGGTATGACAACTGCTGCGTGACATTGCACCACTTTTAGAGCTGGCTCAATTCAGGCTGTATGCAACACTCAGCAGCTGTTTTGTCTACTTCAGGGGCACATTGTGAGTGCAACTGCTTCCTCATTCCGCCTAAGGTGATGTATCATGCTTAGAAGTTGTGTTAGGTGCCCCCTTAAATGCAGACACATTCACGTGGCCAGTCTTAGCAGGTGTTTGTGAGTAACACCAAGTGCTCACTTTCATACTAAATCTAGTTCAAAACTGTGTGTGCGTGCATGTGTGTTTCCTCATTCTTATTGTGCTGATGTGTCATGTGTTGCACCCGAAATGACTGCAAGTGTTCCATTACACATGACGCTGCAAAGGTTTGTGTCACACCTGCACTGTACTTTAGATTGCATGCTTAGAATGCACGTGTCGGTTTACAACCAAGCGAGGTTCAGTTGCTCGTGTTATATGTGCCAAAACCTTGATGTGATTCTGAGACATGCCATAGTGGGGGACCTTGGATTAATTTTGACTACTTGACATCCTTCAAGGTGCACCTAAATCTATAGGTAAACCGGTGGTACTTTCATTCTGCCCCCAATTGACATGCGGCTGCTGCGGGCACGAGTCGAATCTGTGTGCTTGGGCTTGGCAATCCAACACTCTAAACGCTAACTTACCATGGTGGGTGCTGAGCGACCTTTAGTGGCACGAATGATGCCTCCACAAGCAGAAACATTAGCATGCTTCCCTGCTATGCTACGCAGAAAGTTCTACATACTAAAATAGATTTCGATAACGCATGCAACCTAGAACGTTTTTAAAAACCAGGTGGGCTTTGCACAGTGTGCACTACACCACTATTTGGTCCACACTGTTACTGTAGTATGGACATGCCGACTGCTTGGTAAGTCATGTCAAATATACCTAAAGGGACAAAGTGAAACACAAAATCAGTTTAGAGTGCGGGGCTATTATTTGATGACACCATTGTCAGTGATTTTGCCGTTTTTGCCGTCATAGGTCCAGTATTACCTTTTATTTTTAACTTTGTACCGAAACATCAACATTCATAAGTAATTAGTATGCAGTCACGGATTTCAAAGTCTTTTCTGCATGTGTTGGTCACATCGGCTAAATGAAATTTCATGAAACTTGCTGCATTAAAGGCCAACTCTGGTGATTTCTCGAGGTCAATGAATCTCAATAAAATTCGATTGATTTGTGGGGTTTAACGTCCCAAAACCAATTGTGATTATGTGACACGCCGTAGTGGAGGGCTCCGGAAATTTCGACCACCTGGGGTTCTTTAACGTGCACTGACATCGCACCAGCACACGAGCCTCAACATTTCGCCTCCATCGAAATGCAGCCGCCGCGGCCGGGATTCGATCCCGCGACCTTCGGATCAGCAGCCGAGTGCCATAACCGCTATAGACCACCGTGGCGGGGCAATAAATAAAATTTGGTAAGTATGTTCCTTGGCAC
Organism: Hyalomma asiaticum; assembly: GCA_013339685.2. Taxonomy (NCBI): domain Eukaryota; kingdom Metazoa; phylum Arthropoda; class Arachnida; order Ixodida; family Ixodidae; genus Hyalomma; species Hyalomma asiaticum. The sequence goes on from CM023484.1 coordinate 84,238,854, forward strand.
ATGTATGTCATTAATGCAACATTACAGGTGTTAGAGACATGCACATTGCTTACAAATCAATCTTTACCAATTAGCTCAAACTGCACAACTGGCTTCCCACAATTATTGGTCACATTGTATGTTGATATCACTGTGGGAAAAACAACAGAAGCTGTTTTGCTTTCTGGGGTTTTACGTCGCAAAACCACGATATGATTACGAGAGACGCCATATAATGGAGGGCTCCGGAAATTTTGACCATTTGGGGTTTATTAACTGGCACTGACATCACACAGCACACGGGCCTCAACATTTCGCCTCCATCGAAATGCAGCTGCTGCAGCAGGGATTCAGTCTTGCGACCTTTGGATCAGCAGGTGAGTGCTGCAGCCACTAGACCACCGTGGCACGGCACCGCACAAAAGGGCAGATTGACTCACTCGACATCACATGAGGGCAGCACTGCTTAGATGATTTGTGGTTTTGGTTTGGCACTTCTCTGCTTATTAAATCTCACTTTCACTTTTGCTGACCGTTTTCTACTATTAGAAGTGTTGACAGGAGCATCTCAGGAACACAGAATCACCATTACCTTGACATCGTAAGGAAAGATCGGCGGAGTTGGCCTTTAACTGCTTTTTGAATGTTATAGGACCTCCGTCTCAGGAACATAGAACCGCCATTACCACGACATGGTCAAAAAATTGCCAGAGTAGGCCTTTAAAGGGACCAACAACCAATTTTTTAAAGGTCCCATGACACCAAAATTTCAAACGCAAGATGCTTGCGTTAATTGGTTTTCCTGCATATGAAGGCAACCTTGACCGAGTGTTAGCGGCGAACGTCGCCTCTAAGTAATTTTAATATGGTTTCAAAGTAAGCGGGAATGCTCATCCGAGCTTGCAGCACCTCGCGACATCGCCACTAGTATGACGCGGTTAGTGGCCCATCTGTGACGTTTCACTTTTGTAAGTTGATATCGTGACGCCACAGAGAGACACAGACGCGCCGCGCTATGGCCTCCGAGCGTGGCCTCCGAGATCGGCTGCCGCAGCCGATCGCGGAGGCCACGCCAAAAGCCGTATTTTTTTGCTTCTTCTCCGTCTTGGTCGCTCAAGCGTACATTTTACACATGCTATGATGCAAAGCAGGTGCGGCGAGCAGACGAATTCAGCAACTGGTCTGGCGCTCGCGCTCTCTGCAACGTCATCGAATCTTGAGCTCACGCGATCAGTGCCTGCGCTCACTTCCGACAGCCGCCGCGCTAGCCCCGCGGTGCTAGTTTCTTGCAGTTTTTGGTGCGCGTTTCGAAGTTTCATGAAAACTGAACAAAATTAGCGATGCTGTGACTAATTAGACTTCACGCTGGAGAATTTGCCACTCCATGCCGTGATTACAAGACACTGTTCTACTCATCAGAACATAAAGGTCCCCAACAAAAAAATGGCTGTCATGGGCCCTTTAAGGTACCCGTTTTCCTTATTTCCACGGAAGGCTTACCGGTGAGAGTGTCCAGTCACACAATGACAATGGAAAAAAAAAAACGCCGTAAAACATGTTTTATTGCCTATGGAGTCTTACATGCAAAACATATTGCAAACAGTGGCCGACAGCCGTTGGGTGTGTTCACGTCTGACTATCCCTCCACAGAGCGCATGTGCGCTACGCCTTGGAACCACTGACCGCATGCGCCAAAGTTAAAAACAGGTTTTCAGTTGCTGCGAAGGCAGCGCCACTTCTCGGCATCGGCTCCTTTCACTACGTAGAATGCGAACAGTAGGGCGAAGATGTGTTTTTATGTGTTGACTGCAACTTTAAGGCCGAGTTATGGCCGTTCAAAAACCATCAGGGCGACGTATGCTGATTTAATGACTCCAAATAGCAGTACCAAGGCATCTTCACGAGGCTACGCCACATTTCAGTTGCCGCAATTTTTGAAATACAAACCCTGTTCAAATCATGAAAGGGTGCTCGATGCCATCACTATAGTTCAAGTTCTCTCGAAATGCACAAAGGTCTATTCACATGTTCTGGCCTGTTGCCAGTCCCTTTAACTGCTTCTTGAATAACAGACCACACACACTTACCGTCTCGCTGGCTGTGTTCCCAGAGGACTGGCTGGGGCTGCTGCCGCTGCCTGCGCTGCTCGGAGCTCCTTGTAGCACTGAGAGCAGTATCCGTCCCATTCGGGGTTCCCGTAAAAGCTGCATCCTTTACGACACTTGAGGTCGCGGTTCATCTCTTGCAGCAGGCTGCCCAATTTTCTGGACTCGGCCATTGCTGCCGCAGGGTTCGCCCTTCACCGCACCAGCAAGTTCTCAAATTTGTGTGTCACTCAGCCCTGCACAAAGCGGATGAGAAGGCAGATGTTTATCAATGCGTCAATCTCACTCCGTGCCTAAGGATTGTGAACTAGAAGTAACAGAAATCTGAAAACTCTGTCAAAGGCACAATGACTACACAACCAGCACCCTCTGCAAGCTAGGCTCCCTAAACTCATGCCAGCTTGTGTATGCAAGGTGAGCTCAGGCCGTGCACAACCATAGTGTTACTGTGTGGCGAAGGGCATGCAAGATGGTAAATACATTGCTCAATATGATCATCAAACGAATGCAGCCTGACCCCTGTATGACACAGGCAGTGCAACCCCGACTCCTTCCTTTTCTCTTCATAGCTTAGTCAGGCATTAGCTTCATGCCTTGAAAGTAAATGTTTCATTTGTTCTTTCAGTCAAGGACGTACCAAGCTCTTTGTTCGCATGCATTTTTATAAGCCAAATGAGACTAGAAAGATCTGAGAATGTTTTAACATGCCCGCCGATTCCCTCTCCTTCATGCTTCAAAGCAGTGAGTGTTAGTGATCTAAGTGAGCAGAACGCTACAGCCATGAAGCTCATCTTCATCAAAGAATTTTCAGGGATATAATGATACCAGATCAAAAGTGCCCGTTAAAGAAAATGCATGCTAACGCGTAGGTGTCAATTTTCCTTTTCTTAAATGCTGCTCCACCTTGCAGGTTTCGGCAGAACTCATTTGCCAAAATGCGTGCTAATGTAAGAATGACCACAAAGGGTGTGAAGAAAATAGAAAATGTATGAACATACACTTCTTCAGTGTTTGTGTACAGTACTGTGCCTGAACAGTTCTTGCTATCAGCTATGATGCAGCACAGGTTGGTTGCACTTTTTTTGTAACAGCAAACCAACAAAATTTTATCAGCACATGCAATATTTCTATGAGTGAGAGTGACTTCGGCATCTATGGACAATTCTGTTTGTACAATGCACATATGTACGCACTCACATTGAACTTAATGTTACAGCAGCAAGAATATTATGTGCCTTATGTTACAGACACCTTTAGCGTGGCATTTCTGACCTTCGAAAATTGTATGTTCATTTTTCTAGAGCAAAATGTTAGTTTAGAAAAACAAGCCAAAAGCTCAGTTGCTAATGATCAGGATGCTTGCACCGTTCACGAGCTTTAGGCAATAGCAATGTCCAATTTGACAGTACGTATTATTTCAAGTGATAGCGCACAATTCACTAAACATACTATCATAGAATGCACAGAAACAATGCCGTAAAACTAAAGCAGTTATCTTGAAGCACCACTATGACTGAACTGCTGGGATTTACAAACAAGAAGCGTGGCGCAAGGTCAACACCAATGAATGCACAACTGTTTGAAGGGTAGCACAAGCAAAACCTTATTCACGACTGCACATTAAAAATGCCATTCACATGTGACTGCTCTCAAGAGAAAACATGCAAAACCACTGCGCCTGGTATGTCTCTGAAGTAGCTCGCAAACTGCCCAACGCAATGAAATAAAGCCATACCGAAAGCACTCGATCAGCAGTCGAACACACTCCACATGCCCAACGTGTGGTGTCTTGACTGACGCGAGGATACGCAACGACTGAACTGAAAGACTATGACCTCGAGTTCTTAAATGTCGAACCGAAAGACAAGCCGGGCATCTCTCGAAGGTGCTGACACTGTGCCAGATTCTTTGTACTCCCTTCCTTCTACGATCCGATTGTATAATCAGGCGCGACAAAGAGGAAGCACAGAGCCGGAAGCGAATAAGTCACGCAACATCCTCAGAAGCAGACTCGTGACAAAGGGGTTTCCCCCGCCAAGTCGCATGCGCGCCTTCGAGGAACCGGCAGCCTTGAAAAGCGTCCAGTGCGGAAGGAAGTCAAAATGCAGACAGGCCCGTGCGCCAGTGCAGATAGGCAACCACTGGGTACGAACGAAGGCACCTTGTTACGACACCGTCCCCAGCTAGACTAAACACCTCTAAAAGCGCTGTGCGCTAGGAGATGCCACTGATGACAAACAGAGCTCGTGCCAGACCACGGGACAATGCCGCGGCCTGCGAAACGTAAACAAGACCGTCCGGCCAGCTGCGCTGTCAAACTTTCGCGTGAAAACTGCTGGCGTCGTCGAAGGAGGTCTTCTCGCGCGCAGCGGCAGCAACTTACTCCTCGTTTTCCGAGTGCAGCGTGTCTCTGGTATGCCTTATCGCAGGGGGGTCGCCGATAGCTGCGCGGCCGGGCTGCGAGACAGCTGCCGGCTCATGCACCGAAGGCGGAAGCCACGCAATTTCCTCGGTGGGCCAAGCTCGTGACGAAGGGCTTCCCCCGCGCGCCGCGGCCGACTCCTCACGTGGCGCGAGCCAAGGACACGGTTTCGAAGGCAACTCGAGGCACCTACGACCCAAGGGCGACCAGCAGGTGTTCTCACACGCGCAGCAACCAACTGAGGACGACGCTAACGACGCAGAGGTGTCCAAAAAAGAAAAAAAAAAAAAGAGGAAAAGCGAAGCCGCAACTTCTGCCGGCGCGGGGCGAGGCTCGTCTCTGAACCACGCCTTACGGAGTGCACTGCAAACGAGATGTTTCCGCAGGGATCAGCGATTGACATCAGCACTTAGGCATGCAGAACGCGCTCTAGAGCACCTATTCAAGGTGCGACGGTGTACGGCGTATACGTGGGCGGAACGCATACACTTAAAACATGCTTAAATGAGACATGTGCGTACAACGCATATATGACCGTGAAAGCAGCAGTTGTCAAGCGCTGCTATTAACTTGGTTGCAGCAAACGTTCGCAAGCTGCGCTGCTAAAGGTGCGTGCTTCGTGCTGGAGCGCACCTGTTGTTACTTGCCGTCGCTAAGCCCAGTAGAGGAAACGCACCCGACAATCGCAACAGCCTTCCTGGCAAACATCTCGATCGTGCTCGCTTGGGGAAGCTGATGCGCCGCGCGATCGATAGGCCCCAGCGAAGCCGCGTGCGTAGCGCCGTTACGCCTCTTGCAGGTATCGCAAGATATATCAGACCGTCGTAGCGTGAAGGACAAATGTGGGCGTAGCATGTAAAAGAGATCATCGGGGCAAGCCGGCACTCAGCAGGAAAGACGAGTTTCGGAACCCAACCAATGGAACGTTGAAACACTACCGAACGAGTTGCAACCCACGGTTTCCATGATGAAGTGGCGCTTGAAGCTCGCGTTGAAGCTCGCACTGTCGGTTACCTGTTCAACGACGAGCGTGACGACGCCAATGACCATCGCTGCAGGACAGCAAATCGGTTCCAATTAAAGGAGATAACACTTCGCAAAGAATGTAAGGACGGCAGATTACTTATTTGGATTGGATCGACTTGGCCGCGGTGTGCCGGCCGCAAGAAAACAGAATCCAGTAAAACATTGTTGCCAGCAGTAGCTTTTCTTCTGAACATGCCTTGATGCAGCTTGGTTCTACATTTGGATGACATGACAAAATAGAAATTTTAAACAGCCCATGCTTTGAGCACTAAAATAGCTCGAACTGGTCTCTCGATAGCGTTCCTCTTGTCTTTCCAGAGGCAATGGTGCAGAAGCGCAGAACACGAGCACTAAAACAACGCGAACTGTCTCTAACATTTCTCTTGCCTTTCCAGCGGCGCAGAACAATCTCTCATGAAGGCAATGTCATTACCTTGCCCTCATATCTAGGGCACTCTACCCTCGTCCTACATTGTGTGCACTGCTTTTTTGTTTATTTACCATGATCGAACTTGCTGCCTTTGCGAACAAGCACGCAGCAGCTGACGGATGAGAAGGTCGTTGCTCTATTTGCAATAAATGTTCTTATAAGCGATATCGCGAAAAACATGGCGTACATAAAAGCGACCCACGTTATAACGTTATTCTTGCCTCGTCGTTTGCGCACCGCACAGAATACTATTCGCCTGGTGTGCGACCGATGGAGGCGCTGCGAACGGCGCCTGTATGACGTCAGAGCGAGGATTCGCGCGCTTTCGTCTGCTACGTAGGCCCAGCGCCGTGTTGAAGCCACCGTTGCGGTAAATCTCAACAAAAAAGCAGTTCAGTTGGTTATCTCGCGTATGATGGCTACTGACGCTGTTCGAACAACCGTGGGTCTGCTTTTAACGTTCATTTAGAACTACGGCTCTTTGTTTTTTTAGAACTGCGGCCGCTTGTCTCCGCGGCGAGTGCTGCGCAATGGTGAAGTACTGCTCTGTGCCTCAGTGTACTTCGTCCGCTCGTGAAAGAGGCGTTAGCTTTCACAACTATCCTAAGGACCCAAAGCTGAAGAAGAAGTGGATGGTCAAGCTCAGAATGGGAAAGCGCCCCACGCCTTCATCGACCGTGCGCAGCAAACACTTCGCGGACAGTGACTTCTGCTACCCACCGTACGCGCCACTCTTCGGTAAGTTTGTGACCGTGTTTAAGCGCCTCGCCAATACTTAAGCCGTTTATTGCACGCAGGCTATAAGCATAGGCGACTTACACCAGGTGCGGTGCCGTCCCACAACCTGCCGCGAAGGCCCCTAGACAAGGAGCCGACGACGCGGCCTCCGAATCGCCTCGCGGGTAAGCGCGCCTCGTGAGCTCAGCTGAGCTATAGAGGCTAGAAGGTTTTCCTAGTGTCGTGAAAGGCGCGAGCCAGGTGAAATACTTTGCTATGCTCCGGTAGATGTCGCTTGCGCCCGCAGGCGGGGGCGCTTTTCGGCGGGCGCTCGCAAGTTCGGAGTGTTTTCCATCGGCCACTACTGCGGGATACCTTTTCCAAGGTAACGCAAGTACGAAACAACAGGGACACAATCACCTATGAAGTCCCAGTAGTTTTCTAAAATTAACGAGCATGTTAAAACGACTGTCGATGAAATAAAACTTTGGTTTGAGCAAGTTAGACCACAGTTAAAGCAGCAGTGCAACGGAGAGAAACGAGACCGCACGTTTCGGATGTTTCTGTGTAGTTAAACTTCGTCCCTGTTGTGCTGCTGTTTGACACAGAGTGATGAAGGCCACGCAAGTAGCCATACAAAATGGAATTTTTTTTCTTCAACGGGAAAAGTGACACCGAGAGAGAGAGAGAGAGAGAGAGAGAGAGAGAGAGAGAGAGAGAAAACATTTATTTGAATGAAAAGAGGGATCTTCCTCGTAGGGTGGAGCCCTTAGTTCAGGGCCCCATTGGCTCGCGCCACTCCACGTGCTCGCTGGATCAGCCGACGCTGCTCCCGCGGCGCTGAGCTGGTCAGTGCAGTCTCCCAGGAGGAATGTGATGGTGATGGGATAGGGGAACAGCCCGGTGGACATGGGCATTCCCACGTGCAGTGATAAACTGTGGGCTGCGCTCCACAGTAGGGACAGTATGAGGGATATTGTGTGGGATGAAAGAGGTGTAGGGTGAAGAGACATGGGAAGGAATTAGTCTGTAGTTGCCGCCACGCGACAGCTTCCTCCCGGGTGAGGGAATGGTGTGGTGGGGGGAAAAAACGTCGGCTTTGTCTGTAATGTTCTAGAGTGTCAGCGTAGTTCAATGGTTCTGTTGGTGCGTCGTCTGGATTGGACAGCTCTTCCGATGGCGCCCGGTTTTAAGCTCTCGGGCTACCGCATTAGCGCGTTCATTGCCATGGAGAGAGGCGTGTCCAGGTGTCCAAACGATACGCACCCTGTGTAGTAATGAGGGGTGTAAAGATGTCAGAATGCGGTGTGTGTACGGTGTCACCATTCCTTGTGCTATGTTCCTGCAGGCAGTTTGCGAGTCAGTGACCACTGTCGTAGGTTCGTCCCGTGCTGGTAGGAGAGAAGCATGTACAATAGCCAAGGCGACAGCCGCCTCTTCCGCCATGGCACTGTCCTTAGTGTTAAGCGTGGCCGAAACGCTTAGAGTGTCGGTGTTGTCTACTACGACAAGACACATGGCCTGTCTTTGTGGGTACCGTGCCACGTCAGTATAGAGGACCGGCGTATCAGAGGTACCATCGCCTAGAACGCGCATTAAAGCCTGAACCCTTGCACGTCTCCGGCCTTTATGACGGTCAGGATGCATATTTCGTGGAATCGGGGCCACCTGAATTTTGCTTCGAATCTCAAGTCCAAGGTTCTTGCGTTCTTGTAGCGCTTTGTTCGGCAGGGTGTATCCCAACCGGGAGAGAATATCAGTACCTTGCCGTGTTCGTTGGAGGCGTTGAATTTGACTGTTCAGGTGGCCTTCCACCAGTTCTCGGATGGTGTTGTGGACCCCAAGTCGCAGTAGGAGCTGCGTTGACGCGTATTGGGGTAGTCCCAGAGCCGCCTTTAGTGCCGTGCGAAGGAGGGCGTCCATCCTGTTCGTCTCGGTTTGAGTAAGGTTATGGTAGGGGAGGTGGTAGGTGAGTCTGCTAATCACCAGAGCTTGCACAATTCGGAGGGTGTCTTTTTCCAGAAGCCCATGTCGGCGGTTTGTAATGCGCCTTATCATGTGCGTTACTTGGGCAATTTGTTGGCGTAGTAGTTGGACAGTATATGTAGCCTTGCCGTTGTGTTGGATGTGGAGCCCTAGTATGCGAAGTCTATCTACCCATGGAATTTGGTCGCCATTCAGATGCAAGGTTACGTCTGGCGAAAAGCACCAAACCGCACGCAATGTCCACTGGTGACAGGCTCAATACCACTCCCTGGACAAACTCGTATTTCGTCGACCCGAACTCGTTGCTTACTCAAAACTCGTCCATCTTAACGCCACGGCAAAACACGCGGCAAGTATGCAAGTTTTCCTGCGTCGCAGCAGCTTCCATGGACGTCGAAAACGTAACGTGCCTCGAGACACGGACATCCCACGGCTCCGTACCGGTGTGCTATGCGAAGCACAAAGCAGCGGAATCACATGGAAGCTGAATCTTGCTGCAGAATGCCGACGGCAACTCAGTTTCCCCCAACGGGAATGGTCTCTGCGGCGTTTCATATCGGTGCAGCAGGTCTGTGCTCAGGCGCCTTCTGGTGGGTTTTTCAGAGCTCTGCACTTCGCCGGTGCTATGTAGCGGTTGCTCAGGTATCTTTATGCTCTCTTTTTCGGTAGCTGCTTCGTGGGAACGGCGTCCCACGTACGCGCCGGGCGTTAGCGGTCGAGCTAGACAACGTCCCCGTTGATTACGTGCCTGAAACGTTCTGATTGAATCGCTCATCGAAGTGTCCAGAACACACAACGCAGGTATCCGTGAGCACCTTGTCGTCCCTCTTGATATTCCTGGCCCATTCCTTCAGGCGAACAGGGCCAGACGCAGCGCGGAACAACGAAACCTTTTCTGTTGACTTGTAACCGCCTTTACAAGGAACAAAACACTGTCCTCTCTTTTTCCGAAGGCCTTGTCACAGAAGTCCAGCACGTTGCATCGCATCAGGTCGTGGCACTGAGGCATCAACGTAAAAATACCGCGGTAACGAGGTAAACACTGCCGACACACGTGCTACAGCAGACTGGCGACTTTGGTCTGCATTCCTTTGGCTGCTTCGGCACATACCCGCCTGAGAGCAGCAGCGCCCCCATCTACCCCCTCGCCGAGCACCCAAACTGGTTTCACCGGCGCTTAGGGAAAGGGCGCCCGTTCCCGACACTAGGAAAACCTTTCCAGGGCCGGTATCTTATAAGGGTTCCAAAAGTGGACTGGTCCACTTGTCCGCGCGTGATTGGGTAAAACCGCGCTTGCGTCAGCAAAAGAGCCATTGTGACCAATCAGGCGAGGCCAAGTGGACCGGTCCACTTCGGGAACCGTTATAAGATATCGCCCCAGCCTCTATAGCTGAGCGGCGCAGGATATATGAGACTATGGCTGCGTCTGGATGGTGTACATACGTATTTTACCTACGAAGCCAAGCGCGCGCCTAGAGGACTGCTAATCATAAATTCATAACCTGTTGCCGCTGTTCAGTGCACATTCTCTAAAATTTTCACCTGAGGCAGCATGCAGACACTTTTTTTAAAGCGGAGCTCTTAAGCTTTTCGTTAGGCTGCGTGGCGTGAAACTCGACCCAGCTTGCCGTTGCCACGTTAATCTCTGTGGCCTTGTGAGTGGCATAATCAGCGTTGTGCGGTGGGTTGGTGAGTCCACTTGTTTGGAGGGCGAGAGCGGCGACGGTGATGCGACCTCCGTTGACGGCCTCGACCGCGCATTCAACAACGTGGCCTGCGTCGTACACCGCCTCACCCTCGATGAGACCGCGACGTTTCGCAAGCTTTATCTACATACTTGTAGATGCTCGAGAACGGCACGCTTACTGTAATATCGAAAGAAACACCCAAACTAATTAGTATCGTACGGCGGAAACAAGATAACGAGCGCGAACACTCACACATAGTTTCACCACAGAACACCTATACTATGACCAACGTGGTTTCACTTTCTTACCAGCAATGCGGTCGGTGGCATCGGCGCACTCGTCGGCCATCCGGGGGATTTCTTGGCCCTGTCGATTGGGCCGCAACTAAAACAAGTTCAAGATTACACTCGAAAACAATCGTTGCAGGCGTTAGTTGACCGTCGCGAGGCTGTTCGTTCGACAAAGTTCTCACCTGAAGCAGACGATACGCGTACAGGGGCAGCGGCTGCTGCAGCGCGGTTGAAATCGGAGTCCCCGCTCTGACGTCACACGCGAGAGGGCGCCACTCCAAGATCTCGAGGCTAATACTTTCCCAGAATTAAGTGCGTTGGTAGTTGAGAAATCGGCGAGTCTGAACGCGTGACCAATTCTAAGCGCAGAAAGGGTTTACACAGAATTTCGGTTCAAAAGGGAGGTTGGGGGGGGGGGGGGGGAGCAAACCTCCTTGGAGGGGGGGGGGAGGGAGATATGAAGTTGCGTCGGTTAGATGAAAAATTTTGTGAGTTGTGTGGGAGGGGGATGTTGTTAGGGGCTTGTTCATGGCATGTGTGTCTGTCTTGCATGTATTGCAAGTATATCGGCTTTTAGTTGTTCAGTGATACGGACACGTGGTCCAAGGAGGAAGGAGGACCACCCGTACATGCATAATAAAGAAGTTTAAATGCGGAATAATACTTCATACAAACGACCCTTGGATTGTAGTGACTATACCCCTGTGGTAGTCTCAAAGCGAGCGAGCGCTGCGCCGTTTAATTTAAGCTTGAATTACCGCATAGGCACCAAATCAGACCCGGGGAAAAGAAACAAATTCGAATATGGCTCTGATTTATATTTATTACTAATGCGATATGTCTTTGTCTCAGTGGATGGCGCCTTCGAACGACTGGCGTCAACGCGAACGGCACAAAATGCGATAGAAACGTACACCACGCATCGCAACGTAAGCTGTTACAGCATGAGCTGTTTTGAGATCACAACAGGGGCCGTTTTTGGCACCTTAGTTGTCCGCCGCCGCCGCCGGCGTCCGTAACCGCTATCGCGCAAATTTTAGAGAAAGCGACAAGGACCGAGGAGGATTCAAACCCACGTCCTCTGCGTGGATTCGAACCCACACCCTCTGCGTGGCAGTCGAGCATTCTACCACTGAGCTAAGCCTTTTTTTTTTCTTTATTACATTGAAACGACAACTGAAGTTAAAAATCAGGAAGAGAACGTCTCCACACTCAAAATAACTCAGGCAAACACACATATGCGTCTAACAAGTGTATCCATTCAGGCGGCGATTCTTGAGCCGCATACACATTTCTTGAGTAGGCTACGTTGCTTGAAAAACCATCGCTAAAAGACCTAAACAGGTAAAACGTCTGCCGAGAAATCGCATTAACAAATGTAATGTTACGTGGCGGAATAATAATACGCCACTACAATTCGCGGAAAGTGTATTGCGTAACGAGTTCGAGGAATCATTTGAAAGAACACAGGGCTGCATGCTTTGTAGCTCTGAACCCATTACAGAGGTATCTTCAACATCATTATGAAACAATCTTCTTCAACTGTTCCGTCATCATTATTACGAACCGCTGCCCTTTATCGTGTCGTATCGTGCCATGCGACATGCGGCAGGCGACGACGTGCGCAGCCCTGATGGCAACCTGACTTGGCTCTTCGATATACCTGATGTCGTCTCCTCGCAAGGTGTTGACCGCAGAAGCAAATCGCAGAGCTACGCGCGCGGCTGCAGCAAGGCAACGTCGGGCATAACAGACAGTTATGCAGAGAGAAGCCCCAACCGCAGCTCGCCGTCGACGCCGGGCCGATAGTTCGGTTCGTTCTCGGGAAACGACGCCATGAGACGATACTCTCTAAGATGTGTAGTTATACAGATTTGCACGTTACAATACCGCAGTAATTATGGCGTAGTGGGTACTTCCCTACTTGGCGAAATGATGAGTTATGGCGCAGGGAATACCTACCCCCTCTAGTTGCACTAGTCTCCTCAAGCATATACAATGGCTTCTAAGAACGTCGCTCCTCCAGCTTACGCTGTCACTGTCCTGCGGTTCCGCGCAGGCCTGGCTGTTTTATGGTTTGTGGAACTACATAGCGGCAATGCATTATATAATTTACTCGCGCCCAAATTTTTCTCAAGATTGGACGAATATAGTAAATGGATGCTCACCTGGCTGCGTCATGACGCAGTTTCTTTCGTGGCATATTCAAGCGCCAAATTCGAATATTTGTATAAATGGTTGTATAAAACGGTTATCCTATATATACGTTTCGAAAGCTGCATAACCTAATAAACGGTTTTTTATACCAGATTCACTTCCTTCCGATTAAACCGGATATGCTGTTTAACAGATATTAGCAAGCAGTAGTCAGGAGTTCTACCTTTTTGTTGCCTATAGCTCCGTTTCACTTGTAGACTGCGTTATTCTCTTGTCTGGCGAATAAAAATCGCCCCCGAGAAGCCTAATTCAACTCATAATTTAACCTACACACTTGCAGCTGGGACTGCGGAAGGATTGGCGTGCATTCAACGATTTATTTTTTTTTATTACAATACCCACAGCGCCTTTCGCCATTACAGTGGGGGGAGGTCAATTCTAACAAAGCCAACCAAAGCAGGTAAACAGATATGTGCAGCGGCAAGGAGCCAAATGCACAACAACAACAACAACAAAAAGAAACATTTATACTACGAAAAGCACACAAGCAAATACATAATAGGGGATCACGAGGACTATTTAACAACACGACTTATGCAAAGCGGAAGCAAACACATCAGGGGAGATAATAGTGGCAATGTCATGAGGCAGTTTGTTCCATTCACGAATTGTTCTGGGGAAAAACGCCATCTTGAAGTAGTTCGTCCTGCATCTTATTTCTTTGACCTTGTAGGCATGGTCCAGACGGGGTGAGATGTAATCAGGACTGTTCAAGATCCCGGTTAATACCAGTGTTATTATGGCATATACTGTGGAGAAATTTTAACCTTAAGTATTGTCTACGCTGCTGCAGTGGCTCCCATCCAAGGTCTTCCTTTGCGCTGGACACGCTAAAGTGGCGGGTATAATTGGCATGAACAAATCTCACAGCCAGATTTTGAATTCTTTCAATCCTTTGAATGTCCACCTGCTGCCAAGGATCCCAAACGCAACAGGCGTATTCAAGTATTGGTCTAACATTGGCTTTGTACAAGAGCTCTTTTGCGGCAAGTGGCAAATTTCTTGCATTTCTTCTAAGAAAACCTAAAACACTTGAAGCCTTGCGCGTGACATACTCGATATGGCGACGCCAGGATAATTCTGCAGTAAACACCAAAATACTTATGCTCGAACACTTTTGCCAGTTTTTCTGCATTAATAGTGTTACGAAGCGGTGCCGCGAGGACAAGTGTGGAACCATACGAAGTGAGAACGACGACGAGTGTTCTTGACGCTTGCGCGCGTGTGTGCCTTCAGCCATTTTGTCGGTTCCGCCAACACTGTAAATAATCATTTCATCACTCTTGCGTCTCCGTCACATTTGGTGGAAGTGCTGGGTACGACACGCTTCGCAACGGAACTTCGCAGCGGTCGTCGTTTGGAGGGTCCCCCTACCATGGCGGAAGAAACAGCGCCTGAGTCCGCCCCCGCGGCTTCAACGCTCGTACTTACGCATCCTCGGGATCCGGGCACGTTCAGCGGTTCTGGTGGTTCCGATGAAGTGGACGTCGAGGACTGGGTGGCAGATTACGAACGCGTGAGTACGCTCAACCGATGGGGCCCTACCCTCATGCTGGCCAATCTGATTTTCTACCTGAAAGGAACTGCGAAAGTGTGGTTTGAGAACCACCAAGCCGAACTCGGAAGCTGGGACATCTGTAAGGAAAAGATGCTAGACTTGTTCGGGAAGCCCGTCGGGCGTAGGTTAGCAGCGATGAAAGCTCTCGCGTCTCGTGCGCAAACGTCTACGGAGTCTTACATCTCGTACATAGAAGACGTGTTAGCACTGTGTCGTAAAGCCGACGCCGAGATGCCGGAAACCGATAAAGTTGGCCACATTCTAAAGGGGATTGCAGACGACGCCTTCAACCTTTTAATGTGTAAGAACTACTCGACCGTAGACGCCGTCATCAAAGAGTGTCGACGCTTTGAGCAGGCTAAAAGTCGGCGCATTAACACCGTATTCGCCAGGCTTCCCAATACGGCTGCAACTTCCTCCTGCGAAGAATGCACTAGGACACAACCGCAAGCTTCAGTTTCATTGGACCAGGTGACTCAGATTGTGCGCCGTGAACTTGAAGCGATGGCCCCTGCTCCAGCTTATGCCGGTTCTGGCGATTCGGCGGCTATCACCGCTCCGATCGTTCAAGCCATTGTCCGGCAAGAACTGGCCAACGTAGGCATCCATTCTGTGTGCGCCGTAGCTAGTCCACAGCCGACATCGTGGCGTCAGCAGTCGTCCTATTACGGGCAGCGGTTTCCTACACAGTATCGCGACCCTGCCGTGTGGCGAACCACTGACAACCGACCAATTTGCTTCCGTTGTCGTCGTACCGGCCATGTAGCCCGTTATTGCAACACCCGCTGGTCCTCGCCGCCTCGGGCTTCGTCCACTTCTTACTACCGACAGGACGACTACCGACAGGCCGGCTACCGCTCTGCCCCTCCTGCCCAGTCGTCCAATCCCGATTCGTACAGAAGCCTAAATAGCCGCTCACCGTCGCCACGTGGTCACCGGTCACGCTCGCCCCCAGGCCGTCGCCAGTCGTCTCGATCGCCGCAGGGTCGCCGACCGTCGTCCCCGTTTAACCTCGCTACCGCCTATCCGGAAAACTAAACAGTGCAGCGCCGGGAGGTGACGCTGCATTGACGACTTCCTCCGCAAATCCTCTCTTCACGCTGCCGACTAACCGAAGCTTGTTAGAAGTTGTTGTGGATGGTGTGACTGTTTCTGCCCTTATAGATACTGGAGCGCAAATTTCCGTAATGAGTGCCAACCTTCGCCGCCGCTTGCATAAAGTGCTCACGCCTGCCTCTTCCCGCACACTCCGTGTCGCTGATGGAGGCACTCCTGCCGTGCTTGGGATGTGCACCGCCCGTGTTTGTATTGCTGGTCGTCCTACTTCCGTAGAATTTGCCGTCCTAGAGCAGTGCCCTCATGATCTGATCCTCGGCTTGGATTTTCTGTCTGCTCACTCTGCGCTCATTGATTGCTCAACCGGCGCTCTTCAACTTGAGTTGCCACAGCTTTCTGATCTTCCGGCCGACCTACCTCCGCGTTTGTGCTCTCGCCATCATGTCCGTTTGCCGCCTCAAGCCGTTAAATACGTCAGTTTGACTTCCTCACGCGACGTGACCGATGGTGACTACCTCTTGTCGCCTATTGTGGACGTACTGTTGGACCGCGACGTCGCCTTTGCGCACACCATTGTTTCCGTGACTAACAATCAAGCGATTGTTCCCATACTCAACGTGAGTCTGCTGACCCAAGTTATTCCGCAAGGCATAGCGTTGGCCACCATCTCTGCGCTGGAGAATTGCGAGGTTGCGATTTTGGACGCTGACGTTATGTTACGTTCCCCGGATGACAACCCCGTCGCTCTTTCGCCAGCCGACGGCATTTCCGAGATGATCGCTCCTGATCTCACCCCATCGCAAGCTACTGATCTCCATCGCGTGCTTGTGTCCTATCGTGACATCTTTGACTTTGATGGCCGCTCCCTAGGCCAAACATCTGTTGTAGCTCACCGCATCCACACTGGTGACGCACATCCTGTACGCCGACGACCTTACCGCGTCTCTCAAGAAGAACGTCAAGTCATCCAGGGTGAAGTAGATAAAATGCTTGCTAAAGACGTCATAGAGCCTTCATCTAGTCCGTGGGCCTCCCCGGTTGTCCTTGTTAAGAAGAAGGATGGCACATGGCGCTTCTGCGTCGATTATCGCAGTTTAAACAAAGTGACCCATAAAGACGTCTATCCTTTACCTCGCATCGATGACGCCCTCGATTGCCTTCACGGAGCCCAATACTTTTCATCCATCGACCTTCGGTCCGGCTACTGGCAAATCTCAGTCGACCCCATGGACCGCGAGAAAACTGCATTCGTCACGCCCGATGGTCTTTACCAGTTCAAGGTCATGCCGTTTGGACTTTGTAACGCCCCAGCAACTTTTGAACGCATGATGGACTCCTTGCTTCGAGGATATAAGTGGTCCATCTGCTTGTGTTACCTGGACGACGTCATCGTCTACTCACCTACGTTTGACAGCCACCTCCGACGTCTGTCGGCCGTTCTTGATGTCTTTCGCAGAGCCGGTCTCCAGCTCAACTCCGCCAAGTGTCGTTTCGGACGGCGCCAGCTCACTATACTTGGACACCTTGTGAGTCCTGCGGGTGTTCAACCGGATCCCGATAAGGTGCGGGCTGTGAGGGAATTTCCTGTGCCGTGCTCAACCAAGGACGTCCGAAGTTTCGTGGGGCTATGTTCATACTTCCGTCGCTTTGTTCGAAACTTCGCGGACATAGCCCGACCACTTACTGATCTTTTGAAAAAGGACGTTCCCTTCATATGGGGCCTAGAGCAGGCAGACTCCTTTTCTGCCCTCATTCATTTGCTCATTACGCCACCAATACTGGCCCATTTCGATCCCTCGTCGCCCACAGAACTTCGAACTGATGCTAGTGGCCACGGAATAGGCGCTGTCCTTGGCCAAAAACAGCACGGTAAGGACAGAGTAATCGCCTATGCCAGCCGTCTTCTTTCGACCTCGGAACAGAAGTTCTCAATAACTGAGCGTGAATGCCTGGCTTTGGTGTGGGCAGTGACCAAATTTAGACCTTATTTGTATGGTCGCACATTTACCGTCGTTACCGACCACCACGCCCTTTGCTGGCTCTCGTCACTCAAGGACCCGACTGGCCGTCTCGCTCGATGGGCACTTCGACTCCAGGAATACTCGTTTACTGTGCATCACAAGTCGGGACGACTGCACCAAGATGCAGACTGTTTATCACGTCACCCAGTTGATGCTCCCGACGTCGTTGATCCTGACTCAGACACCTGCGTACTCTCCATTCGTGCTTTGGGCGACATCCGCAGCGAACAGCAACGAGACGCCTCGTTACGATCCATCATCGACAGTCTAACGTCTTCAGCACCAGACCCTTCTCTTCGCTTGTTCGAATTGCACGACAACATCCTGTATCGTCGTAGCTTCAGCCCCAATGGCCCGGAACTTCTGCTTGTCTTACCTCAACATCTACGATCCAGTGTTCTTCACCAACTTCACGACGTACCCACAGCTGGCCACCTAGGTGTCTCCCGCACGTACGATCGCGTGCGGCGTCGTTTTTTCTGGCCTGGCATGTATCGCTCTGTGGTACGTTATATCGCTGCTTGTGACCAGTGCCAACGCCGCAAGCGCCCTTCTGCCCTTCCGTACGGCCTCCTACACCCTATCGACATACCTCTAGAACCGTTCTCGCGTGTTGGCCTGGACCTGCTAGGCCCATTTCCTACGTCCATTTCTGGAAACAAATGGGTTGCCGTCGCAACAGATTATGCCACCCGCTTTGCCATCACCCGGGCGTTGCCAACAAGTTCTTCCACTGATGTCGCCGACTTTCTCTTGTATGACATCATTCTTCAGCATGGCGCTCCTCGGCAGCTACTTACCGATCGCGGGAGATATTTTCTTTCACGTGTCGTCGATGACATCCTCCGTGCGTGCTCCACTGAACACCAGCTTGCCACCGCTTATCATCCGCAGACGAACGGACTGACTGAACGCCTCAACCGAACGCTCACTCAGATGTTATCAATGTACGTTTCACCTGACCACCGCGACTGGGACAAAGCACTCCCATTCATTACCTTTGCGTACAATTCGTCCCGACATGATACCGCTGGTTTTTCACCATTTTACCTACTATTCGGCAGGCACCCCAAGTTACCATTTGACACAATCCTTCCTTCTCCTGCACCGTTGACTGAGTACGCCAGCGGGGCCATTACTCAAGCCCGTGCCGCTCGTCAACTTGCCCACGATCGCCTTTCCTCGTCACAAGAACACCAAAAAGTTCGTTACGACAACCAGCATAGGAGTGTCCAGTTCTCGCCGGGCTCTCTCGTTCTCCTCTGGTCACCACGTCGCCACGTCGGGTTGTCCGAAAAGCTCCTCTCCCGTTATACCGGCCCCTACAAAGTTCTGCGCCAGCTTAGTGACGTCAACTACGAGATAGCGCCACTCGCCCCCGCCTCTTCGACCTCCTCGCAGCAGACCGAGGTTGTTCACGTTTCACGACTCAAGCCGTACTGCTCTGCTAGTTTCTCGTCCTCTTCGCAAGCGCCGTGACGGCGCTTCCGCCGCGGGAGGGTGATGTTACGAAGCGGTGCCGCGAGGACAAGTGTGGAACCATACGAAGTGAGAACGACGACGAGTGTTCTTGACGCTTGCGCGCGTGTGTGCCTTCAGCCATTTTGTCGGTTCCGCCAACACTGTAAATAATCATTTCATCACTCTTGCGTCTCCGTCACAATAGTGTAACTAAAATCATAACAGCATTTTTTTCTAGTGAAGCACATATACACAGATTTCACGTTTATGTCCATGCACCAGGAATTACACCAGCTGGTAATCAAATCGAAATCGTTCTGTAAAACAGTGCGATCATCTACGGTACGAATAACCCTGTATAATACGCAGTCATCTGCGAACATACGAAGACTGGAGGAAATACCGCAGCAGATGTAATTCATGTAGATAAGAAAAAGAAGCGGCCCCAGCACTGATCCTTGTGGCAAACCTGATGTAAGGTCCACTTGATCAGACTGCATTCCATTTAAAACTACCACCTGACGTCTGAAGTTCAAGTATTCTTTGATCCATTCAATAACAGAATAAGGGTTTATGTTGTACCAGGACAGCTTCTGAATTAGTAATGCGTGAGATACTAAATCAAACGCTTTACGGAAATCCAAGTACAAACAGTCAGCAGTAAACCCGTTATCCAGTGCACTCGCCAAATCATGTGTAAATTCAGTCAACTGTGTAACACAAAAAACCCAGGTTTAAATCCATGTTGCTGAGGCGATAATAAGGAGTAGTTTTTGAGGTGATTCATAATGTTTGTAAAAAGGATGTGTTCCAAAATTTTGCAGCTGATGCAAGTGAGTGATATCGGCCGGTAATCTGACGCAATGCTGCGCGGGCCAGACGTGTGCACTGGCACAACGTAGGCAAGTTTCCCATCATCCGGCAAGATACATTCACCCAGTGACTTTGAGAAGGTAACAAACAAGTATTTCGATACAGAACGTGCGCACATAGAAAGTAAAGCAGGTTGTAGGCCGTCCGGACCAAAATATATTTTCCAGGCCTTTGAGGGACATAGTTTCTCTAACAATTTCTGGATTCCTCGCTGATCAAAAACAACGTCTTTCCATCTGTTCCCCATTCGCAGAGGTCTGTGCTGAAATGGCACTGCCGCTTGAGCGGCCAGCAAACACAGAGCTAAAGTATTGGATAAGATGTGTAGCTTTTTCAATGTCACTGTGAAGTAAGTTTCCGTCTAGTTCTAGTGGAGGAATAGACACTGTATCTTTGCCGTCCAATTGGCAAGCTGCCGAAGTTTTTTAGGACTTCTTTGAATCCTTATTTCAAAAGACCCGAAGAACTTGTTTTTCTCTGTCTTTAAAATGCTTTTCATATGCTTGGTTATGAGCTCAAGTCTTTTGCTCAAGTGCGATGACGGTGATTTTTTTTTGTATGCAGCATAAGCAGTTGCTCGTTTTCTGGCTAAGATACACACTCCCTTTGTGCACCATGGCTTAGATATGCTGCGACGTGGCGTCATTATCCATGATGGCACATATCGATCGCGCAATTCAAGTAGTTTTTGCTTGAATATGTTCCATAATTCATGCGCATTTTTGTTTTCCGCCAAAGTTTCAAAAACATCGTAATACGCATCCAAAGAGCTTTCAGTATCACTTCTACGGGCTTTCTGGTAACTATAGATCCGTCGTCGAGCGCAATTTGCAATTTTTGCATACTGTAAATTTAACTCACAGTGAACAGCATCGTGGTCACTAATACCTGGAAGTACCATAGAAGACTTCACAGCCGTGGGGGTGTTCGTGAGCATGATATCTAATATATTGTTTCCCCGTGTTGGCTGCAAGACCATCTGTGTTAAGTCATAAGTGCCGCATAATTCGATAATGGCTCTGGTTAGTTCACTCTGCACGCTCGATGTGGGCCCCCTGGTGAGCCCAATCGACGTCTGGAAGGTCAAAGTTGCCTCCTATCATCACGTAGTCCGTTTTGACAGTTCCAACCGCATCGGTTAGTTCGTACAAAACATTATAGCTGTACTACTTGGTGGGCGATGAAACGAACACAGAGAGACGGCTTTACCGTTTGAAAGTCTAATCAAAGCCCAGACAGCCTCGCTGTGGCTAGCATCCATTTGCAGTACCCTGGAGTTAATCGCTTCATCTATTAGTATAAAGACGCCACCTCTACGACAGTTACGATCCCTCCGATATGAAATATATTTTCCAGGAAAGATTTCCGTCTCACTAATAGTTTCATCAAGCCAGGATTCTGTTCCCAGCACGACAGAAGCCATTTCAACTGATGCACGGTTCCGTGTACGAAAATTTCCATTGCAGAGTGGTAGTATGTAGGTGCAGGACACAGGCAAACAGACGATATGGGCGCTATGTAGACATGCGCTGTCTGTATCTGTCCCTATGTAGTGGCGCTTTTCGGCAGCGCAATCGTACGAACAATAGTTCTTATAATTCACTTCTTACGCTTACCGAAACAAGCCATCTTTCGCAGGGGGGGTAGGGAGACTGCCCTCCCCCCCTCCCTTTTTTTTTTCTCGATCGCCTGAATGGGGGCGCTTAATACGTTGACATATCAGTATATACTGTACCGCATTTCGACCAAAATGGCCTCAGTGGGACAGAATTGGGAGGATGCGGGGGCGCTGCAGTGAACCTTGCCCCCCCCCCCCCCCGCTCAATTCTTTATAGACAACCTAGCGTATACGCCTTGAGGTCACATGCAGTTGACTGGTTGGCACGAGCCACCTATGGGTATGGGTCACCAGAATTGGGCGTATAGCTTTAGACAATAAATAGTACAATTCAAAGGGTATAGCTATTGGTACACCCCTAGTTGTTACCCCTTCACATGTGGCACAGACTGGAAGAAAAATTGAAAGGTTTGCGCGAATAGTGTGTAAGACTATAACGACAAAAAGAGGATGTCTTACTTGAGACCGAAGCGCTATGGCAAGTTTTCCAGAGTAAAGCGGTTCTCGGAGCAACCCATATGCGTACTTGTTTATCTCTGTGATGAATGGTTCACACCCACTTTGGGGGATGGGCCAATATTCAGATAGCCAAGATAGCAGTTCCAGATGGCTCGACTGCTTGTCTGGCTGGAGCTCCCCGAGCATAGCGAGCCCTCTTGTGAGGTCTTGGGAACACAACGCTTGAGGAGACAAAGCGATAGGAGACGATACGAAAAGCGCTTGGAAGTAATCGACACAGCGGTCAGACAGAACATATCTCATAATAACGTTTCGGCAAACGGACGTGTCTTTGTCAGGGCAACGATCACTTTCTTTTATTGTATTTTGCAGCTGTACGATTGCTCGCTCATCACCATTAGGAGAGGAGGATAAGGGGGCGCACAGACCAGCAAGCGAAGGATGTCAAAAATCGTGGCTGTAGTTCGAGAAAGTTTGCAAGCGTGCACGATGGTAGTTGAAAGCGTAAATCGGCAACCAGGTGTTACAAAAGGGAAAGCCAGACAAAGAGGGACGGTCAATTAAATGAGCAAAATAAAAATGGAAATTAAAAATATCGAGAATATTTGTTCGAAAGGCGACAAATAGAAATCAGGGGGCAAAATCAGCATGATAACGCAATAGCACTCTGCTATATACTATGCCTAGGCCTGTTGGGGGGACAAGATGATGCCAGAAGAAGCATTCACAGCATGTATGTGTTGCGAAAACGAATTCCTGAAAACTACAAAATTCATCGTAATGGAACACAGGTATACACAATCCGCAAGACCTGTAGAACGCATCCATATAATAAAGAGGCTACGGGTTTTTAAAGCGGACGGATGTCCTAAAGGGTCAGCGGTTGACATTAAAGGCGCGCGCCTAGAATATCTCTAAAAAGAAAAATAAAGAATAAAGCCGGAAAGGGATTGGTAGAACAGGTGTCATTGCAGACGTAAATAACACGGTATCTAAACGTGAACATTTGACAGAAATCTGTCTTGTTGGGAAGAGAGGTAGAGCTGAAACAAGGAGGCACGTACCAACCAAAGTACTCTGTAATTTAGAAAAAAAAAAGATACAAGCAAGGAAATCACCAAACAAACAAACAACAAACAAACAAACAAAAACAAACAAACAAACAAACAAGCCTGCCGTTTCCTCCTGTTCCGACTCTATATATAGCAGGGTGTCTTATGAAACAGATGCAGCTCATGTTTGCGTATGTTCCCAGAGTTCGTTCAACACCTGACCACATATGTCATAACGCTTATCACACGCTGCGGCAAACAACTGCAGGAACAATTCCAAATGCCATTTTGATTACTCATATTCGAACCAAAATGTGCCGCGAGGGCAATGTCCCGGCTGCTGTCGATAAAAGCCAGCCAGGTTAGCTGCTCGGAAAGCGCTGTCATACAATTTTTTGATTTTGTATGCACGCAGATAACAGATAAAAAAACAACAACTAGAAAATATCACATATGCACTCAAGGCGAACATGTAGCACAAGAATTTAGCCCAGAACAAGAAACGAAGAACACTTACTTGGAATTTTACAGCGATGGATAGAAGACGCCCACTTATTCGGTTGGAAACACTCGATTAAACCATACCCACGTGGCCGTAAGACAGTCTCAGTTGTCATTGCTGCTACACTTTGCGAACGGTGCTTGCAGAATGTTGTTGTTGTTTTGTGGGGTTTAACGTCCCAAAACCAGTTCAGATTATGAGAGACGCCGTAGTGGAGGCCTCCGGAAATTTCGACCACCTGGGGTTCTTTAACGTGCACTGACAGCGCACAGCACACGGGCCTCAACATTTCGCCTCCATCGAAATGCAGCCGCCGCGGCCGGGATTCGATCCCGCGACCCTCGGATCAGCAGCCGAGTACCATAGCCACTAGACCACCGTGGCGGGGCTGCAGAATGTTGTGAGAGGCAAGCGCGAAACGAATGAGTGACTTATACAGTCTTGAGTAGCTGAAGGGTATTGACGTAAATTTAAGTACGAAACCATCATCGGCGATATTCTCAACATACTATCACACGTATGCCAAGACCAGATAATTAGTTTCTCGTTGGCCCCAAACCACAATGCGATCCGGCACGGTAGTCCGGTGTAGTTATGGTGGTCGGCTGCTAACCTAAAAAAAAAAAAAAAAAAGAGACAAGCCCCGCCACGGTGGTCTAGTGGCTATGGTACTCGGCTGCTGATACGAGGGTCGCGGGGTTGAATCCCGGCTGCGGCGGCTGCATTTCGATGGAGGCGAAATGTTGAGGCCCGTGTACACTGCGATGTCAGTGCACGTTAAAGAACCCCAGGTGGTCGAAATTTCCGGAGCCCTCCACACTACGGAGTCTCTCATAATCAGAACTGGTTTTGAGACGTTAAACCCCACAAATATCAAAAAGAGAGACAAAGCGGGTTCGATCGCGGCCGCGGCGGTTGCATTTGCGATGGAGGCGAAAATGCCAGAGGCCCGTGTACTGTGCGACATCAGTGCACGTTAAAGAACCCCAGGTGGTCAAAATTTCCGATGCCCCCCACTATGGCATTCCCCCTTTCCATCTCTTTCTGTCCCTTCACCCCTCCCCCCGGCCTTCACTGACGCTAAACCGTGCTTCCGATATGGGCTGCAGAAAATGGCGTCTTTTTCTTAACCGAACCACAATTATTATCCCCGGAAAGGAAAGGGCACGTCAATGCGCAGCAACAGCAAAACACAACATACTTCGAATGTATAGAAATATATAGACATACCTGTCCTAGGGATAGGCCTGATTCGAATGTTTTGCGGGTCGCTGACCTTCAGATGGCAACGTGAGCGGAAATCTATAGAGGACAACGACCAACTCACTCACTCCTGTCCCTGGTGAATAAAAAAAAAAAAAAAGAGAAGCTCTTATCGAGAACGTGTTATCGAGGTAATTTCGTACCATATCGAAACAGGGCGCGCGCGCATGACTATTTATTTATAGAAGAGGAACGACCAATCTGCGATAAGTGTCACGGACCTTTGACAGCTACGCACATGCCAATTACGCGTGCAGGTAGCGTACCGCAAATGAGAGCAAGAATATTTCTACTTATTCATTAAAAATGACCTCTTCGCCAAACGTGTTTACTGCACGACTACTGACCGACGGGATCCGCTTTTTAGGTTAAATTATGTCGTTAGGTAAACAGTGGTATACTGCAGCGTTTTACGCGTCCGGAACAGAATGCCTATCCCACCTAACTAGAACAGAAGCTCAGGGGAAGATGGATGCTTGAATCGATGAACAGATCGCAAAATACGATTTAGAACAGGGAATGTCGCAGGAGCCAACGTTTCGACAAGCGGACTTGTCTTCGTGAGGGCGGTAACTCATTACTATACTACCACCCTTGTCTGCTGGTTTTATTATGATGTCGTTTCTGTTCGCGAGTTGTTTCAGGGAATCGTGCTCTTCGCGAGATAGGTTCTTTGGTTTGCGGACTGTGCTTGTTGTATTCAGGATGTATATTGGACCATTTTATGAACTGAGTAGCTCTTGGCTTGTCAAATTCTGCACGTGCTTGTCGGTAGGAGCGCGTCAGTATTGTGTCTCCTGCCTCTACTTATCAAAAAGGAATTTTATGATCCGCAGACGTCTTGAAAACTCTGTTATGTCTTTGTGTGCTCGAATCGTTACCGCATTATTTGTAGGCAGAATGTTAGACCCGCGTTCCTAGAAGACTTATTGAACGTATTTAGGCTCTGTGTATATCTACCACCTTGCTAGGGTGTTTCGGGCGCTGAACGAGGGACAGACTGTTCTATGCGCTTATGGAATTATTTTGTAAGCACTTCCTTGCGTGAGTGCTTTTGCTCTTTTTGTATCGCCTACTATTTGGCGTTTTAATTTCGACAAATTGGCTAGTTCTTCTGTTTCTCTACAGGACGAAGACAAGCGCTCGTCGAACGTTGGCTCTGCGAAATTACCTGTTCTAAATCGGCTGCTAACCTAAAAAAAAAAAAAAAATGAGACAAGCCCCGCCACGGTGGTCTAGTGGCTATGGTACTCGGCTGCTGATACGAGGGTCGCGGGGTTGAATCCCGGCTGCGGCGGCTTGCATTTCGATGGAGGCGAAATGTTGAGGCCCGTGTACACTGCGATGTCAGTGCACGTTAAAGAACCTCAGGTGGTCGAAATTTCCGGAGCCCTCCACACTACGGAGTCTCTCATAATCAGAACTGGTTTTGAGACGTTAAACCCCACAAATATCAAAAAGAGAGACAAGCGGGTTCGATCGCGGCCGCGGCGGTTGCATTTGCGATGGAGGCGAAAATGCCAGAGGCCCGTGTACTGTGCGACATCAGTGCACGTTAAAGAACCCCAGGTGGTCAAAATTTCCGATGCCCCCCACTATGGCATTCCCCCTTTCCATATCTTTCATGTCCCTTCACCCCTCCCCCCGGCCTTCACTGACGCTAAACCGTGCTTCCGATATGGGCTGCAGAAAATGGCGTCTTTTTCTTAACCGAACCACAATTATTATCCCCGGAAAGGAAAGGGCACGTCAATGCGCAGCAACAGCAAAACACAACATACTTCGAATGTATAGAAATATATAGACATACCTGTCCTAGGGATAGGCCTGATTCGAATGTTTGCGGGTCGCTGACCTTCAGATGGCAACGTGAGCGGAAATCTATAGAGGACAACGACCAACTCACTCACTCCTGTCCCTGGTGAATAAATAAAAAAAAAAGAGAAGCTCTTATCGAGAACGTGTTATCGAGGTAATTTCGTACCATATCGAAACAGGGCGCGCGCGCATGACTATTTATTTATAGAAGAGGAATGACCAATCTGCGATAAGTGTCACGGACCTTTGACAGCTACGCACATGCCAATTACGCGTGCAGGTAGCGTAACGCAAATGAGAGCAAGAATATTTCTACTTATTCATTAAAAATGACCTCTTCGGCAAATGTGTTTACTGCACGACTACTGACCGACGGGATCCGCTTTTTAGGTTAAATTATGTCGTTAGGTAAACAGTGGTATACTGCAGCGTTTTACGCGTCCGGAACAGAATGCCTATCCCACCTAACTAGAACAGAAGCTCAGGGGAAGATGGATGCTTGAATCGATGAACAGATCGCAAAATACGATTTAGAACAGGGAATGTCGCAGGAGCCAACGTTTCGACAAGCGGACTTGTCTTCGTGAGGGCGGTAACTCATTACTATACTACCACCCTTGTCTGCTGGTTTTATTATGATGTCGTTTCTGTTCGCGAGTTGTTTCAGGGAATCGTGCTCTTCGCGAGATAGGTTCTTTGGTTTGCGACTGTGCTTTGTTGTATTCAGGATGTCTCTTGTGACTAGTTTTATGAACTGATCTAGCTCTTGGCATTGCTCAGAATCTGGCACGTGCTTGGCGGTCGGAGCGCGTCAATATTTGTGTCTCCTGCCTCTACATTATCAAAAAAGAATTCTCTGATCCGCAGACGTGTTGAAAACTCTGTTATGTCTTTGCGTAGCTCGAAATCGTTAACCGCATTATTTGTAGGGCAGAATGTTAGACCGCGTTTTAGAAGACTTATTTCAACTGTATTTAGGCTCTGTGATATATCTACCAGCTTGCTAGTGTGTTCTCGGCGCTGCACCGAGGGACAGACTGTTTCTATTGCGCTTATAGAATTATTTTTGACGCACTTCCTTGCGTGAGTCCTTTCGACAAATTTGGCTAGTTCTTCTGTTTCTTTACCAGACGAAGACAAGTCCGCATGTCGAAACGTTGGCTCCTGCGACATTCCCTGTTCTAAATCGTATCCCACCTAAGCCACTTTCGTGCCACGAAACTTAGTACAACTGAGGTATTGCTCTCCTTCGTATTCTTACATTCCCTTTGCCCCAGCTCCACGGTTGCTGTGCCGTGATCCCAGTTTCAAACGTCGTTTAATAGGCACAATCACTACTGTTGCGTACTGTCCGCACCAGGGCTGCCGGAGCCAAGGGCGACTGCAAATATCAGACGCAGAAAAACAAAAAATTGGCAGATCCCACGTGCAGTGGGAATCAAGGAAGTGCGAAGCACGCATAAGGAACGTAAAATGGATTTGCATTGTTGTCTCGCTATACCGAGTTTGGTACATATGAAGTTAACGAAACGGCCGCAAGAGCACCATGACCGTGGCATGTAAACCATGCCGCTCATACGCGCATGTCATGATTCTAATGTTATGACTTGTCATTTACGTTCGTCATACTGTCGTGTTGTGCCATAGCAATTTTGATATATATCCCATTAACGAAACGCCTGGCATGTAAATCATGCCGCCCATGACATGCATGTTATGTTATGACCTGTCATTTATGTTCGTCATGCAGTCATATTGTTGCATACCAATTTTCCCATACATCGCACTAACGAAACGGCCTAGAGAGCACCAAGACCGAGGTATGTAAATCATGTCGCTCATGACATGCATGTCATGATTTTCATTTTGTGACCTGTCATTTCCGTTCGTGATGCAGTCACCTTGTGGCATGCCAATTTTCGTATACACCCCGTTAACGAAATGCGTGGCATGTAAATCATGTCGCTCATGACATGCATATCATGATTTTCATGTTGTGACCTGTCAGTCATGTTTGCCATGCAGTCATGTTGAAGCATACCAATTTTCGTATACATCCCATTAACGAAACGGCCACGAGAGCACCAAGACCGTCGCATGTAAATCATGTCACTCATGACATGCATGTCATGATTTTCGTGTTATGACCTGTCATTTATGATTGTCATGCAGTCATGTTGTGGCACACCAATTTTTGTATACATCCCATTAACGAGAAGACTTGGAGAGCGCCAAGACTGTGACATGTAAATCATGCCGCTCATGACACGCATGTCATGATTTTCATGTTATGACCTGCCATTTATGTTCCTCAGACAGTCATGTTGGGCCATACCAATTTTCGCATACATCCCATTAGCGAAACGGCCAGGAGAGCACCAAGACCGTGGCATGTAAATCATGCCGCTCATGACATGCATATCATGATTTTCATGTTATGACCTGTCAGTTATGTTCGTCATGTTGTCATGATGTGGCAAACCAATTTTCGTAAACATACGACTAGCGAAACAGCCAGGAGAGCAGAAAATCGTAGGCGGCTAGATAGATAGATAGATAGATAGATAGATAGATAGATAGATAGATAGATAGATAGATAGATAGATAGATAGATAGATAGATAGATACGCTCAAACTCGCCGAAGTTCGCTAAGAAATGCTTCGCATTAAAAAAAATAGCGGTGCGTGCATTTTTTACGCGGTGACCGCAGCCATGAACAGTATCATATGAATAACAGCGCATAATTTATCGGTGCATACAGTTAAGATTGACAATCGATCGTGTCAGGAAAGCGATTACGCAGATAATTTCGGTAAATGCCCTTCCGGAGTTCGTCACTAAGGTTAAGCCAAGCCTTATTCGGCATCTTAATTCTCACGTCGATTTTTTTTCTTTTTTACCTGCGGTCACGTTCTGTAAGCTTTTTTCCAACAAACTACGCGGACACTAGTCCATGCCGTTCGGAGGGGCCCGGGAAATGACTAACGAAAACAACCAAGCTTTGCTCAATGAACTTTATTGAAAAACACTTCTACCCTGTTGGGGCAGCGAACGACGACCGTCGAAACAGGATGGTGCCTCCCCGGTTTTCCCTGCAGGAGAAAAAAAGAGCATCCGTAAACGGTACGAACACAAACGTCGCCGCGTATGCATAGCACCGCCAGCATGTATTAGGGGCGAAGCTCCTTAAGGCGTGGGTCGTGCGTCCCCGATGTATGTAGTAGTAGTAGTAGTAGTAGTAGTAGTCGTAGTAGGTAGCACCGGCGCGTGCTTGCCGGAGGGCACGCACGCGCCGAGGGCGAGCGCGTGGCTCCCGGCGCTCGCCCTCGCCGCGAGCGCCGGGAGCCACGTGCTCCCCGGCAAACCCGACACTGTCCCGGCAAACGCGAGAGACAACGTTGGCGCAGGCAGCGTCTCCTAGCGAGTTTCTTGATTGAGAAATACCGACTGCTCGAGTTGGAGAAGCGTTCACCGGCAAAACCCATATATATATATATATATATATATATATATATATATATATATATATATATATATATATATATATATATATATATATATACTGGATCTTGACTTGCAATGAAGTGCCGGTGGGAGATTTCACTTGTGCATTGTGCATAGTTGAACCGTGAGGATTCGTAGCATGCGCGTTAACTAAATTAATCCGGAACTCGGCACGATCTACGATGCACATCCCGAGCTTCGCCCACTCATCATCATTCACTCCGTGGATATGCTGTAATTTTATGTGCACGCGCAGAACGGTAGCGACTCACCTTTCTTGTTTCTAGGAAGCACGAAAAGTTCATGTCGCGACGCAAATGTCGCCGAAATGCGGCGAGCCCTTATTATCGTCCCGGTGGTGCCAGGTGTCGATGGTGGCACGCTGCCGCAGACGTTGACGACACACACTTGCAGGTTTATCATCGTCCTGCGACCGAGCCACTCTGCCCGACCATCCCGTTAATGGGCACAAAATACCACTCACTGTAGAGGAGAAGCGCTTGGGAGGCACGAACACATTGCACGAAAAGCACGTTTGCAAAGGCAGACGATGAGATTTCGGCGGATCACACGGGAACCAGCTGCCACTACACTCACGCTTTGCACCCGCTCTCCAGCGATTCCCGCATGATGGCCGCTCGCGAACCCAAAATGCCTTGCAAAACGAAACTGACGAAAAGCCCACCACCAGGTGCCGTATTTATGAAAAGGGTCTATAGTGAAGGTCACAATACCCCACCCTCCCCCAAAAATAACAAAATAAATTTCAATACGCGAGAGAAAGTGCGGAAAATAAATGCAACTAATACCAAGCTTTCTGCTTTGAACTTCTTCAATATCTCGTAGCCGCCTCATAAGCCTGACGTCATGGGTAATTTTCATAATTAATTATTTAATTAATTACGAGAGAATAATACGCAGATAACGACCACGAAAATGGGTGGACGCAGATACAAGAAAACACGGAAGATAACTCACTATTTGCGTCGTTGCAAGGGGCGGGTTGAGGGGGGCACACTTCTGAACTTTACCAGAACTTTGCACGAGGTACACAAGAGGCTTTAGCGAAAGGGTGTGAGTTCATGTGAGTCACACAGTACGTGGCAGCATATTCCTCGATCCAGTTATTCACCTTCTCCCTTCTTGTTGTAGTAGTGAACGAACACCGCGCTTTTTGGACTGTTCTTATGAAAAGGTGCGCCGCGACGTCACTGCACCTACTTAGGCTTTGTTTACGCGTCTGCGGTAAACCTACAGCCTTTCGATATTCACTGACATCGCCGCGCTTATTTTTCAGCTTTGAGGTGCTTACGTCAAGGTGCGCACCAGCTGCAGTAGAAGACGGAAAAAGAAGGAGGAGACAAAAGCTTCTCACATATTTCATACCAAGCCGCTTACAACAACAACAACAACAACAACAACAACAACAACAACAACAACAACAACAACAACAACAACAACAACAACAACAACAACAACAAAATTAACTACACTATTAAGTAACTCAATTGGGCGAAAACTTTTCAACACAGTAATGAACCAGGACATGAACCTCCAGGGATTTGTCTGAAGCAGAGACGACCAGGAACTATGCTTCTTCGCTCCCGAACACAACTACATAAACAAGCGGCCAGAACACCGTTCTGCCCTGCGCTGTTTGCTCAGTGGGCTGTGTGCCTCCGTTGCTATTTTTGCATCGCTGTGATTGCCAACGTGCTCCTTCAACTCCGACCGCCTCGGTAGCGCAGTAGGCAGCGCGTCAGTCTCATAATCTGAAGGTCGTGAGTTCGATCCTCACCCGGGGCAAGGCGGCGTCTGTTTTTTTGCAATGCTAAACAACGTTTGCAATTTTGCGAAGTGTCGCCGCTCTTTTCCCCTACCTTTTAAACCTTATCTGCTAGTTATATATATATATATATATATATATATATATATATATATATATATATATATAATTTCCTTTCTACTTACCCCGAAATTACAATATCATAATGACGAATTGGAATAACTTCCCCTATGCTATATATATATGAACAACCCCACGTGTGAGTGTTGTTCCTACTGCATGTAAGTGTGTTCACTTGAATCTTGCATGAATACACGCTAGCATAACTTTAAGATGTTTGCAAGGATGTTTTATATGATCATACCCTGTCAAATAAAAGTTCAAGGTTCAAATGCAGCGGTATACAGGTGCGAACGTATATAGGGTGCGCGTGTCATGTGCAGCCGTGGGCCTTGTACACGAACTTTTCTAGGGCGCGACCAGAAGCGATGAGTGACCGTGGAATGCGACCGGAAGTTATCTTAGAGAAAGGCCATGACTCCGTGCGGCCTTGAGCCACACAGCTGGTATTTGTATAAGCTCGTCGGTCTGGTTGTTTTCTTTCCGTGTGGTGATAGCTGAACCGTCGTTGATTGGATTTCGGACCTAAATTCCCGGAAATCAATCAACGTCGTTGGTGCTGTTTACATACGTCATGCCTCGCTGTTGTTTGTGTTTAGGGTCTATCATGTCGTCACTACGTCCACATAAGCGGTATTAATGCGAAAGTGGTGACCTTTATGTCATGCGATGTTCATCAGCCCCATCACAATTTTTTTTTCGGTAGATCGCTGGAGTCTTACGTCCCAAAACCACGATATGATTATGAGAGACGCCGCAGTGGTGGGCTATGGAAATTTCGATCGCCTGGTGTTCCTTAAAGTGCAATGACGGCCCACAGAACACGGGCCTCGACATTTCGCTTCCATCTAAAAATGCAGCCGCCGCGCCTTTTTCAGCGCAAGCTTGCTTTAGGTATGAGTGTCCCGTGCTCCACACGGAATTCCTTCTGCATTATGAAGAGAGCGGAAATCTGTCGGTGATCTTTGAATTCTGCGAAATGCGAGTGACGTCAGAGGAAGGCGCGCCTTAGCAGAAACAGGTGCTATATGCACGGTCTCACCTCGCGAGCAAATGAGCTGACGCAGGTTAGTGACGCGTAAGCGGCACGAGCATTTGGAGCAAGGAGCTCGGATGGCATCGTCGAGAAGCGTTACTTTCCCATCATTTGTAGACGATTCAGTGTACTATCAAAGGAATGGACGACGATATTTTCCCAATATCTAACATTTAGCGGTATAGTAAAACAAAATGGGGGACGACGTTTAAGCTTCTACTTTAAGAGTAGAACGCGATAGCCTCGCTCGCATCGCAACACTATCGCATTAACACACACAGACTACATTTTAATTAAAACCAGTTCCGCCTCCATGATGCCCTATATACCTCTTCTCGAGGCGCTGCCATGGAGGCGAGCGCCCTCTGAATGATGTATACGGAAGTTACCTACCTGGACCAATGCCTCCTCTGCGTATGTGGCGCTGCTTATTTTTTCCGCTATGTACGCCGATGCCGTATTTTCTGCGGCGCGAGCTACGCTATCGCATTAAGTACGCGTCAGATACTAACTATACAAGTACCCGCAGGTACTTGTTCCGTCAGGACGGAACGCTAAACACTTTCAACTATATTGCGACTATCTTGAATGAACTAGATTTCAGGATAGGAACATGGGAACGTCAGTTGCGCCGTTTTTAATGGTTCATAGGAATATCGTTATCGCTTCAGTTATTTGATCCGGCCTATACCTGACCTTGTCGCGTTACCTGTTGCCAGTGGCATGCACCCAACGCTATTGCGATTTCTGAGGAGAAGTGAGCCGCTGTGTCGAGCACTCCGTGGAACAGGAAGGCAAAGGCGAAAGAAAGCAAAGCGTAAAGTGCACTGATTTAATAGTCTAAGCATTGTTTCACTCAACGGAGGGAACGGATCCAATAAACACGGTCTAGTTTCGGAGTCAACTTCAAATCTAGAATTTATGTAACACCCGTCCATGACATTTCGCAGTTAGATTCATCGACAATACATATGGCCGCACTTCAATCATTAACCTTATAGCTCAAAGCGGCCTACCTTCTAGAACTGATAGGAATCGTGTTTGTCGCTTAATATTTCTTTTCAGCTAATAAAAGGCTAATATAACATGCACACGTGTCACCTTCTCACATATTCATCACGTCACGCTGTCAGGTACAGACACCCACTGGCTGTAACCCCATTCACTATGCGTGCCAACTGCTTCAAGTATTTTTTTTTTCTCGAGGGCGATAGTAGAATGGAACAAACTACCCGACTGAAACTGTAACACAGATTTCACTACAGCAATCTGAATCACACTTTCATTGCTAAGCATTTTTCATTACTATTTGTTGTTGAAAGTTATGTATTAGTGTCGCTTGTTTCTTTTATTTTTCTTGTATTTTTTTTCCAGACACGTGGGTGAAGCAACTCATTGAGTGTTGTTCCCCCTTGATACGTCTTCTGTTCTGTGCACTCACACATGTACCTAGCTGCCAAGATCTTGTCTAAGATCGCAGTATCTATAAATAAATAAAAATAAACAAATAAAAATTCAGGGCTTGTC
Organism: Hyalomma asiaticum; assembly: GCA_013339685.2. Taxonomy (NCBI): domain Eukaryota; kingdom Metazoa; phylum Arthropoda; class Arachnida; order Ixodida; family Ixodidae; genus Hyalomma; species Hyalomma asiaticum. The sequence goes on from CM023484.1 coordinate 84,273,369, forward strand.
CATATTAACATTTCATCACATAGTTTATCCTACAAATGACACCGTCTTGTTCCATAAACTCGCAATCTGGAGTTCGATCCTCTTCTGCGGCAAGGCAACGTGTATATATGTATACTAAATGCGGGGCTGTATGGAAGCCGTTCCACAAGGCTTCGCGTAGGTATCGCCGGCCTTCTGTTCTACCACCTAGTGCCTACTGCAGCTTTGTGCTTGTGCATTTAGCCAACCAATCACTCTTAAACTATACTTATGTAATGCATACTAGATAATGTATGCACGTGGTAGTTAACAAAGGTGAATGGCAACAACGCTCAATTCAGTGTATTTATAGATCTGTCTCAACCACAGGGTCTCAGAACTATTGCACGTACCACGAAATCTGCAGCTTGGTTTCAAATGTAGCTGAGAAGCGCCTCCTCTTCTTTCAACACGAGGCGTCGTTGGGAGCAGCGACTACGCCTATTGCATCAGAAACCCCATTGGTTGATCTAACGATCGTATAGAGAAACCCTATTCAATGCTTTATTTGTTCGTTTTGAGTGTATCGAGTTCAATAAACGAAGAGAATGTATGCATCGAACTTTAAGAGGAACGAGGAAAGTCGGGCGGCCCAGTCGGTGGTGCCGTGACATCGTTGTTTGTAGAAAGAAGAGCGGGCGCTTTCCAGCTACGTTTGAAACCAGATGGCTGATTATCTTGCGCGTCCACTGCAACAATATTTGGCTCACATGTTCACAGCAGCCTTCACGACTGATCGGCACCGTCTTCGGGCTGTGCTCATAAAGTGTTCGATTGATTGATCGGTGGGGTTTAACGACCCAAAACCAGCTCTGATTATGAGAGACGCCGTAGTGGAGGTCACCGGAAATTTCGACCACCTGGGGTTCTTTAACGTGCACTGACATCGCCCAGCACACGGGCCTCAACATTTCGCCTCCATCGAAATGCAGCCGCCGCGGCCGGGATTCGATCCCGCGACCTTCGGATCAGCAGGCGAGCGGCATAACCACTAGACCACCGTTGCGGGACTCATAAAGTGTTCGAGGGCCCCTTTTAAAGTAATGTTTTCGATGGTTGCTTTCTCGGGGTTTGTCACTACGCGCTTTCGGCTTGGCAGTTCATTTGTAAAGCGCTGTTCAGTATATATATATAGCTGCGCGATCAGTCCATCCTTTTACCTAGCTCTAATCGCCGTTCCGTGAGAGCCTCTTTGACCTTGTTTCAGCAGTTCCGTGCAGCAGTGTGAAAGCTGCAGACCTCTTTGACCAATCAGGAGGGCGAGCGCACGTGTCCTTCCGCACCATGGGTCGCCTGCCAATGGTGAGCGCAGCAGTGGCACCGGCAGCCTTGGAAGGAGGAGAGGGAGGTGGACCCTCTATTCGCACGAGCTGCTCGGCAGGTGCCTCTGCGAACGCTGGCACTATCTCTCGCTTCGCAAGAATCCTGTGCTCGATGGCCCCGTAGCCTTGTCTCTGCTGGGCAGAACTATTGAAACAGAGTCTATGAAGATGCGTTATTGTACGCAATCAAACACGGCTTGTTGGTCCTCCCTCTGCGCAATTGGTCACATAGAACACACTAGGCCGGCATGTGTCGGTGTCTCGTGTTAGAATTTTTCGCACACTTTCGCACCTTGCAGATCTTCCAGATTTCCTGCCACATTTTTTTAGATGCAGCTAGTTCGGTAGGGAGGGGGGGGGGGCACAAATGACGCACATTTGTGAAGCTTGCAACAATCTTTCACTGTGTAGAGGAGCGACGATAGAAAAATGTTGTGTTGGTGACTTGATGTTAGTATGAATAACTAAGTTTGCAGACGTAAACTCATCGATCTAGATATTTTTCTTTTCGGCGAAGTAGCGAATGGTGGCTGTTCGCGCTATTCCCTTACGTCACGCCTCTCGTTACTCTGCTTTTTGTGTGTCTATAAAGTGCAGCGCGACGTCACTATAACTATGCCTACGCACTATTCAAGCGTACATGGTTGAGCTATGTCACGCGATGTTGATTAGCGTCACAGCGTTTGTTTTTTTCAGCTATAGCTACGATATATGCACCACGATGCGAAGCGTGGTCTTCTCATCAACAGCAGAAGAGAGCACACAGAAACGAGGAAAGTTTTCGTCCGGGGAAGATCTGCAAAAGCGATAGAATTCAAGCGAAAAACTTCTCATGTATCATACTCGGCGAGCAGTAGTACGCAGAAATCAAAGTGCACGACCTGTAGTGGCTTAGACGAAACCTTTTCGCCGCGACAAGAATTTTCAGGTGTTGTGTAAGAGCACAGCGTGATCCAAATGGAATTCTGTTTGTTTGCGACAGTGGAATGCCGGAGCAGGTGTTTGAAATCTGAGATAACGCAAGGACATACGCACACATAAATAAAAAGAAAAAAAGCGTTCACTCTTGCTTGCTTGCTTGCTTATACGTATACATACATCTAAACACTACATGTGTATACTAACGTGCAAATGAGCGGACCGAATAAACTGGTGCATAAACGGCACAGGAATTTTGGACGACGAAAGTAAACTTCTCGTACAGTACTGCATTTTATACCTTCATTAAGAGGCAGCCGACAGCGCTTTGTAGGGCGTTTATGGCAATGGACGTCTTTTATATAACATTTAGTCGCTAGATGCATCGAAAATACATGTGCTCATACCATCGCGAGAACCCCCCCCCCACCCCGCCCCTATTCTCATGTAGTATACATCCGGATAGAAAAAAGAATTGGCTGCGTATCTGCGTGCTTCGCTGCCAATGTCATTGAAATACGATAGTTTTCTACCGGCGTACTACGCTGCGTGAGATATGGACGCCATCTGGCAGCGCCGTCGGGAAACATGAGCTTGTGCAGAATCCCTGGGCAACTGCCAGGTGGCAGCACCAAATCGTCGGCAGAGGCCTCTTTCGTGAATAGCGTCGCATATTGAGCGCAGCCTAACAAACACTAGGGTCTTTAGAATTACGTATCTATATTTTCTAAGAAAGGAACACACCACCTAATACGTATTGATGTTGCCCCTCAGATATGCGTAAAATATTTGTTTTTTGATCGACAATGTTCACAAGTATGAACGCGGCTACCAGTTCAAGACGGCTGGGCGTTAGGCAAGGGCTTAAACTTTGGCCGGGTGGCTGAATCGTGTGACAGACAGACAAACAGAAAGACAGACAAAAATTTCTGCGTTCAAGTACTCCAATAAGGACTATCGTCTTTAAAAATATCCAATGGATATCACGCATTGTGGGTATATATGTCATGCGAAGCCGTCTGCGAGGAAATTGAATATGTCCAGTTGCTGAGCGCTTAGCGAATTTTAGAAGCACGTGGGTACCAGCAAAAACAGACGATCACAAGAGAGAATACATGTACACGTAAGCGCTGATTGACTACTAGATTTATTGGCAAGAACAACACACCTTGTAAACACCAGAGTGAAGCATGAAAAAAAAAAACAAAAACAAAACAAAACAAAACGACATTTCACACATCAGTTGCGCGCGTCAGTATAAGTGTATACAGATTGTTGTGGCCCGGCTAGAAGAGACGACGATTCTCGGAAAGGGCGGTGAGAAGACCGCGCGCTTATAAGTAGAGACCGGAACTTCAGGCAAAATGCCTATTTTTTCCTGGAGTCCGTTTCGAGCCTATTTGACATATAAGCACGAACTAAGGGAAGGGAAACGTTTTAATCAAACATTTATTGTGCCTATAAGTGCCTATTTCGAGCTTCGTGCCTATATCAGCTTTTCAGCGCCTAAAAATGCCTTTTCGCGTTCGTCGAGTACACGTTTTAATTAAATGAGCTGTTCATACGGAGGAAAACAAGAAGCACTTAGTGTGGCGATATTGACTTCAACAGTCGCATAGCGCGCTAGTTCTGTTTCTTTTTTTCAGTTCACGTTTTTAGCTCCTGTCAAGGCGCGATTACAGTGCGGCTTAGGGTAGACGCGCGCATGCGCTTCGTCACGTCGGCGAATACAGACCATAGTTCGACGCACTGCCACAGCCAACGCATAACTGGACTCGGCCGATGTGCTCCGACGCATGTGACGCTCGCCAACGCGCCGATAACGTCGGACTATCAACGCGCCTTTACGTGAGCGGGGCTAGAGTGTATCCCAGCGAGGTAAAGCGAGGCTAACCTAGCGCTAGTGGGCCCCCCTAAAAGATCTCCGTCGCTTGGTTCGAGAAGCACGGCGGTTGCGTGAGCGAGGCTAGAGTGTACTCTAGCGAGGGGAAGCGAGGCTAGGCTAGCGCTAGTGTTCCCTCCCTCTCCCCCTTAAAGATCTCCGTCGCTTGGTTCGAGAGTAGTGCACCTCGGCGGTTGCGTGAGGGAGGCTAGAGCCTACTCTAGCAAGTCAAAGCTAAGCTACGCTTGCGCTGCAGCCTACAGCCTACGCGTCAGTTTCGGTGGCATTTGTGTTCTTCATAACGGCACCTGTCGGTAGTCTGCCGAGCAATGCCGAAGAAAAAGACGCCGAAAAGTGTCCTTTTCAGGCAATGGACCAGTGGATTGCAGTGCTACTCCGTCGATGGAGAAACGGTATTTTGCCATCCATGTGGAAAGCAGGTGAGAAGACATTGCAAAGGTCGCGTTTGACATCCACTCTGACACACGCATTGGCATAAAGCTCCCAACATTGCTTACGCAACTGCCAATTCGAATAACCCCTGAACCTGCGCAAATAAGATGCATTTTTTTGGTGGCATTAACAGCTTTGCAGCGGACGAGAGCATCACCGTGAGAAGAGCCCAGACTGTTCTACACCACGATACACTTGAATCTGACTTGGCCTATTTGTGTGCTCATTTTACTTTCCTTGCAGAAAGCACAAAGAAACTTGAAAGTTCGGGCGCCGCTCTGACTCAGAGTGTTGAGCTAATGTTGGACGTGCAGGAAAGGTTCGCCACCGTCCCCAATGGGCCTGTTGCTGACAGGGTCACCGCGAAGCTTAAAGCTGTCTTGGACAAGAATACGGGATTTTATGTGCTAAAACAAGTGTCTAATGTTCTGAGCGGTACCGATTCGAAGATTCCAGGTGAAATTAGAGCATCGAAAGTGCCGGACTACAAGTACGCTCCACTAACTTCAGTGGACGTCGAGCGTTCTTTTTCCGCATAAAAACAAATACTGACTGAAAGAAGGCACAACTTCAAGCCCGAAAACCTTGAGATGGTGCTGGTTTGCCACTGCTTTCATAGCCTTTCTCACAGTGTCCAGTCACCGTAGCTTTTACCTAAATCTGTTCAAATGGTTATTCTTCACCTAATTCTTTTCATGAAAAAAATAAAATTAACTTTCCCAAAGCACAGGATTTGCCTGCTGTGTTTGTTAGAAGGAAGATTTGTCCTGAAACACGCTGCTGAAGTAATTATGAATTGTGCCTATATATGCCTAAACGATAATTTTTAACGCCTATATATTCCTAAATGACAGCATTTAGGGCCTATTATAGGCGCCTAAAACTTTGTTTTTTCGTGCCTGAACTTCCGGTCTCTACTTATAAGTGTATACAGATTGTTGTGGCCCGGCTAGAAGAGACGACGATTCTCGGAAAGGGCGGTGAGAAGACCGCGCGCATACGTTTATAGAAGCGTACCACATTAGGAAAGAAGTGCTACGACATCGTAGCAAGCGTCTTTCCACCCTTTGTCTGACCCTCTTTGATGCGGAGTTTGATCTTCTGAGTGCGGCTGTCGGATTTCACATTGCACGGAAAAATAAATGATGGCGATCTGTCGCGCTTTCTCGACTGCATTGCGCCGGCCTTGTTGGCGCGCCTTCACCCTTGTTGCATCATTCCTCCTTTCTTTCCCATGCTTCACTCTGATGATTTGTGGGGTTTAACGTCCCAAAACCAGCTCTGACTATTAGAGATCCCGTAGTGGAGGTCTCCGGAAATTTTGACCCCCTGGGGTGTTTTAACGTGCACTGACATCGCACAGCACACGGGACTCAACATTTCGCCTCCATCGAAATGCAGCCGCCGCGGCCGAGATGCCATGCTCTACTCTGGCATTTGTTAAAGGGCGCCAAAGAGCAAACGATTCTTTGTCGGATGAGTATATCACGTTTTCACGCCATGCCTGCTATACATGCCTAAAGGCCAGAATTTACGTTGTACTGACAGTACTGATAGTCTTGCCGGCCGTAGTACGCTGTGTGAGATATGGACGCCATCTGGCAGCGACGTCGGGAAACATGAGCTTGTGCAGAATCACTGGGCTACTGCAAGGTGGCAATACCAAATCGTCGGCAGAGGCCTTTTTCGCTGCATAGCGTCGCATTTTTAGCGCAGCCTAACAAACACTAGGGTCTTTAGAATTACGTATCTGTTTATTTTCTAGTAACGGAACACACCAATTACGTATTGATGTTGCGCCTCAGATATGGTAATATTTGCTTTTTGATTGATTATGTTCACAAGTATGAACGCAGCTACCAGTTCAAGATGGCTGGGTGTTGGGCAAGTGCTTAAACTTTGGCCGGGTGGCTGAATCGTGTGACAGACAGACAATTAGAAAGACAAACCAAAATTTCTGCATTCAAGTATCCCAAGAAAGACTATCGTCTTTAAAAGAGGCCTTAAAGCGCAGGCCAACCAGCCGCTAGCATTCATAACAAAATACTGCAATGCGCTTCCAAACATAAATAAATAATATTCTTCGTAAATACTATCCAATACTAACAAGCAACAATCGCCTTAGAAAAACGTCTCCCGAAATACCAATAGTCACCTGGAGCCATAATGGGAGCGTTAAGGACTTGTCAGTACATGTCAAAGTAAACCCTCAGCGTACCGCCTACGTAATAACTTGCTCCCGTCGCAGATGTAAGACTTGCAAGCGTATTCAAAATGATCTTAGGGTTAAAAGCACAGGAAGTGACCATATTCATCACATGAAATCAAGTTTCACTTGCACTAGTTCAAACGTTATTTACATGTTAGAATGTTACATGTACATGTTACATGTAGATGTACATGTTAGAATGTAGGCCTAGTCAGGAAACAGTTACGTCTGTTTCCTTTTGCCTGATCTCGGTGGCATGTAACTGGTTTACACATGCCAGAATAAATAAAGAGTATTCCGTATTCCGTCACAAGTAATACATCGGCGAAACTGGCCAACCAATTAATTTTATATTAAACGGGCACTGCGCGGACACTTTTTGAAGGTCAGGGAATTTTCTTGTAGGGGTGACGTTTTCCGTTATTCTTTTCTTTTTGTTAGAACTGTTCGAGATTGGAACAGTTTGCCATCACGCATTGTATACATCACAGAAAATGATGCTTTTTACCACGCATAGCAATAACACGTTCTTGCATTTTGTAAAGTCTGTAACCTCCCTGTTGTAATGCCCTACGGGGCAACGCACGTAACTAATAAATAATATAATAAATAAATAACCTGCCGAAGGCAGTGGCGCAGCATTTTAATATGACAGGTCATAATTTTGACGAACACAAACTCTACATACTTCAGGCAAACTTCCGCTCACCGAGGAACAGAAAATACAGGGTATCTCATGTACAAGTTCATTACTTTGAGAGGCATAAACCTTTCAAAGGGAACCTTTGAGTCCATTAGACATGGTGGGGGGTTAACAAAGACGACAAAAGTTTACGGTATGTACATGGTAACAATGTTTATTCCAGAAAGTCTACTTCCAGGTGCGGATCCCCCAACCATTTCGACGAGAACCACGGCGTTAAACAGTGTGGTCACTTTTTCAGGAGCAAGCTTTCGGTGAAATGCATTGCCGGTGCGGCGAGGGTGGTGGAGCGGGGGAGAGGGGACATATGGGATAGGTGTAACGTCTGTACCTAGCGTATGTGTTCTTCCTTCGTCCTGGTTTCTAGGGCTGCGCACACAATGTATTTCCAAGATGTGTACTACGAGAGGATTCTTTAGAAGCTTTCGTTCGTGCCATTTATACTAGTCACACTAACACCTGTCACCCAACTCCCCTACATCCTACCCCCCCCCCCCCCCTTTCTTTTTGTTGTTCGCACGTGCCGGTCTTCTCCTCTTCCGTGGACGGGTGAGAGTGCGCGATGACGTAGAGAAACGAACGCTCGAGAAGGCAGTCGCCGTCCTGACGAAGACAAGTCCACTTGTCGAATCGTTTTTAGCGATCTGTTCATCGATTCAAGCTTCCATCTTAACCCGAACTTCTTGCTATTCTTCGGTAAGAAAGACCTACACTGTGTTTGAAGGAAGACAGTGACTTATTACAGGGTGTTTCAGAACATTGGTTGGAGCGAATTTGGCGAAAATGCGAAAAAAAAAAGAAGAAACTGGCCTTCTGACGTCATTAGGTTCCGAAGTTCCGGCGCGATTTCGAAACTAAAGCTTAACATTCATTTTCACTTTTAATATCGAACATAAAATGCCGAAATTAACGTCAATCAAGTTCTCAAAATATATCACCCTCAAAGGAATGGAATGGGAAAATTTCACCTTTTCACTTTAGTGTCCTTTTAACCGCACAGATGAAGAACACGTGTGGTTTAACATAGACATGTACTTGATTTCATTGCTCCAATAAATTGCGAAGGGTAAGGTTCTTCGTAAATGTCGCGCACGAGCCCACTTATTGCTGCTGTTCGATTCGTTTGCGAGTCCACAAGCCCTCTTGTAAGAATTTCGAAATTCGCCCGTGTTCGAATACAATAAAACGCTTTTGTTGCGAAGTGTTCGGGACGTCCAGAAACACTTCGCTGTGCTGGTCCCTTCGTCGTATAGATAGTTGCACAACGGAAGTAACGCAACACAGCCGAGCCGTGCGGATTAGTTCGCCCTAAAGGTAGGCCATTTTTTTTTTTTTTGTAGGAGCATTCACTGTGGAACGTTCTATTTGACAGTGTAACGTTTATTGGTGTCTATCAGGAAATGCCAGATGCAAGCGACGATGTGCGTCATACAATGTGCGTGTATGGGAGTTGCGAACGCTGCGCAGACACCTGTTGCCGGGCATGTCGCGTGAAGTGCTTAAAGATTTACGGTTGCAGCCATTTACAGTTGCAAGAAGCTCACTGCGTCATCATGCAGCAAACGCAGCATGTGGTATCGGTTACAACACTATGTAATCATAAGGTATCCATTTCAGTTAATGACATTATGTGCACTAAGTTTCCTATTCCTCGTAACGTCTTTTCTTTTCCAAAACGCCGTGCTACACTTTGCTATAAAAGGCAACGTGAACTTGCTGAAATGTATAATGTATATGGTGAAAGAGTGATTGAGTTCAGTGGTACAAAAATCTGGAATATTTCACCCCTGGAGGCTAAAACCGCAATGTATAGTAAATACTTTTTTTTTCATGAGAACCAGGATTTCTAACGTACCTACATTGACTAATTAAGTGTATTTCATGAGGACCTTTGTTTATTAAAAATCACCATGCGTAATCAAGTACCGTGTTGTTAAATTCTGCACCCGACCTGTCTGTTTTATTTTTAACACTGGACCTGATACTAGCCTTACCAGGCTACAACTTAACTGGACAAATTTCTCGCAATACTATGGTTACATCGCTACAGTGTATATATGTCTTGGGCATCTTTAGGCCCTAATTATGAAGCTAGAAGCGTAAAATTCATAAAACGTTCGGCACATAAATAATCCTCGGGCATTTAAAAAAATGTTATTGAGTGGAGAAACTCCAGACACTGTATTTTATGGCCTCGCTCCTGTTCACATCAGTTGAATCACCGTAGAGAGTGATTTTAAAATATCCACTTATAAGTTGCCATCCAGTTTTCTGACTTTATCAGGCAGAAAAGGTGCGAAGAGCACTTCTCGGCGTCTCTACCGAAGCGGAGGTTAAGCGGCGTCGTGTCGGCGCGTTGCTTAGGCAACGTACGATCACGGCCGCTGCGTAATTTTTCTTCCGTGGCGTATATGGTAGCCAGTTGCGTTGCGACGCGCTCTGCCTCAATAACGCAAAGACGGCCGTCGACAAGCACGTGATACGCCTTTCATTGCAGCGGACTGTGTATTCATTGGGACGCCTTGACAGTAGCGAGTCCAAAGCGGGGGCGCTGCTATCGAGGCGCTCTACACAAAGCGATCCGCTGACAACACGTTCGGTTTCGCTTGAAAGGTTTCATGGTTTGCGGTTTACTGTTTATGGCAGGTTTGCGCAGGGCTCTGGCGCGTACAATGCCGTGTCCCCGAGCAGTATGTGATTCGTTCGGTAATATTCGGATCTGTGCAACTTTCGAGGATATCTGTGCAGTCGTCGAGGTGCCGCTGATGCATACATTGTAACGGGTTCATATGTCCACAGTATACCAAACCCAGCTGCCGCCCCTTGATTCGCCAGATTGCCCCTCACGTATTCCCCAGCTTCGCGAAGACAGGTTTCACTTTCGTGTTATATAGATTTCTATTTCACAGAGGGATCAGATCCATTTTTTTGTTTCTTTTCGAAATTTGTCAATAGGAATACGCGGCACAACATGACGTGCGACAAGCGCAGAACACCGTCCCATCACACCACCCTCTAACCTCAATCGACCGCGTGCCTCTGTTTCTATTTTTACAGTGCTGGCATTGTCAGTAAGCCCAACAGTTCTCGTCCGCCTCGGTAGCGCAGTAGGCAGCGCGTCAGTCTCATAATCTGAAGGTCGTGAGTTCGATCCTCACCCGGGGCAAGGCGGCGAGTTTTATTTTTTGTTTTTGTTTAACATAATATGGGGGATCCTGGCGCGTAATGTTTCCCCAGACGTTGTGACCACCTTCTCAGCCTGATTAAAATCTTTTTGCTAGTTATTTACCTAGTTAAACAATCGTTCTAGTATAGAGCAGGCAACGTACACTTAATTACTACGATTTATGTGCGCAGGCCTTAACGAAGATAAATGACAGAAAAACTCGAATGGTGTTATATATAACGCTGTCTGAGCTATCTCCATGAGCGTGCTGGCGTACCGCTGAAATACAGCTCATCGCTGCATTGCGTTTATGCAGAGAAACAATAAAAGTTCACCTTGTAGCGCCACCCCGGAGAAATCTGAACCGGCCGGAAACACTGTCCGCCAGGGTAGCCGGGGTAGCGAAGGCGAGGGAGAACGGTAGACCGAGCTCATTATTTTTTCTTTTTGTTTTGTAATAGGGTTGTAATAATGAGTCGGGGCTACCGACTCCTTATTTTATGACAGCTCAGTAGGAGCTACCGAGCTGTCACAAAATAATGAGTAAATTAGTTTGTATAGATGTGGCGCACACGCAGTCAAGGCTTCTCCCTATACGCGCGCGTACTCGTGTCCCAGTTAACCTGAAATCTGCAGCTCACCAAATGTACTTGACAAAGAGCGCTATTCATGCACTAAACACAAGTTCCCTATGACTCCTTCCACAGAGTTTAGGGCTTGATGTTGCTTTTTGGTCGATAGGTCACCTGCAAAGTGTAATTGAGTAATTTCGCTATCTCCATGATCGGCCCGCACTCGGCGACCTTAAAGTACCGTTCCGTGAAAACGTGTTCTCAAGCGCACAGTCAACCATACAATCAAACACCACTGCCTTCTATCCACACTGGCAAAAAAGAAAAGTTTAGGAGGCGGCGTCACCTGATTCGGCTATAGCCTCGCCAAGCCAACATCCTCTGACGCATTCTGTGCGGTGCGTCTTCAGTATAAGATTAAGCACATGATTTCCGGACCGCTCGAGGTTGTTTGGTACGTGGTGACCTTTAGCGGCGCTTGACTATACATGAATCTACTGCTCGCCTTTTACGTGGTCGGTGCCTACTTTCCATGATTCTCCCTTTATTTATTGCCACCATCGCCAAATTACTATCCTCGGCCATCTTGTCGATTAGTCTGGCGTCCGCCCGGACTCCGCAAAAGTCCGCACTGTCCTCGATTTTCCTGTCCCAACCTGTGCTAAAGACGTCAGCAGCTTTGTAGGCTTAAGCTCGTACTTACGTCGATTCGCAAGAAACTTTGCGAACATTGCTCGGCCTCTGAACGACCTTCTCAAGAAAGGCGCGCCCTTCTCATGGGGCCCTGATCAAGCTACTGCTTTCCGAAGCCTTATCACTCTGCTCACCACTCCGCCAATTCTTGCTCACTTCAACCCATCTGCTCCAACAGAAGTCCGTAAGTATGCTGGCGGCTATGGAATTGGCGCTGTTTTAGCCCAGCCTCATCGGGGGCACGACGGAGCGCGTACGCTAGTGGCCTGCTTAGCTGAACGCAATTACTCAATAACAGAGCACGAGTGCCACGCACTTGTATGGACGGTAGGGAAATTCCGCTCATACTTGTACGGCCGACCTTTCACTGTTACGGCGGACCATCACGCCACCTGTTGGCTCTAGACACTCAATGATCCCACAGGTCGTCTAGGTCGCTGGGCCCTACGTCTGCAAGACTACACCTACACAGTGGTGCACAATTCCGGCCGACTACACCAGGATGCCGACTGCTTGTCTCGGCACCCTGTCGATGGCCCAGGCTCCGATGATGCGCCTGCTGGAATCTTCACGCCCTCCGCCTTCCATAACATCGCGCAAGAGCAAGAACATGACGCAACTTTGATCGACCTCATGAGTCGCCTCCGTGCACATCTGTCGGACCTCATTATGAACGGCATCTTATACCGTCGAAATATGCGACCTGAAGGGCACGAGCTGCTCTTAGTCGTTCCCTCGCATCTGCAGGCGACTGCACTTGCACAGCTCCATGGCGTACCAGCCGCTGGCCACCTTGGTGTTTTCAGGACGTGCGAGCGTGTCCGGCGACGACTTTTCTGGCCGGGACTCTAGCGCCCCGTGCGACTTTATATTGCGGCTTGCGAACCTTGCCAACGTCGCAAAAAGCCAGCTTTGCCTCCAGCTGAATTACTCCAGCCAGTGGACATAGCCACGGAACCGTTCTATCCTGTCGGCTTTGACCGGTTGGGTCCATCCAGAAATGGAAATAAGTGGGTCGCCATCGTAACGGATTATGCTACCCGTTACTACATCACACGAGCCATCCAGACCAGTTGCTCTACTGACGTTGCCGACTTTCTGCTGTAGGATGTTATCTTACACCATGGAGCTCCTCGCCAGCTTCTCACAGACAGGGGCCGTTACTTCCTATCTCGAGTTAAGGACCTTCTTCGATCTTGTGCCACCCAACACAAGCTAACCACGGCATATCATCCTCAAATAAATGGCCTCACAGAACGTCTGAACCGCACACTTACTGATATGCTATCGATGCATGTGCCCTCCGGTCATCGTGACTGGGATGCCGCCCTTCCTTTTGGGACGTTCGCGTAAAACTCGTTACGTCACGACACTGCTCTCTACTTCCTATTCTATCTTCTCTATGGACGTGAACCGACATTGCCTTTCCACACAATCCTGCCCAATGATCTCGAGGCCCCGCCTGAATATGCTCGTGACGCCATGTCTGCAGCTGCCAAAGCACGTCACATTGCTCATAGCAGTCTTTCAGAGTCCCAAGCACTACAGAAATCTCTATGTGACAACCACCATTGCGAAGTCCAGTTCTCCGTGGGTGACCTCGTCCTCCTCTATGGACGCCCTCAAGGCACGCCGGCCTCTCCGGAAACTGCTCTCCCGGAACTCCGGTCCCTATCGCGTTGTGCGACAACTCAGTGATGTGACCTATGAAATAGCTCCTGCCGGTACTTCCTCGTTGTCCGTGCCCTCTGATGTCGTCCACGTCGGTCGTCTTCAACCATACAATGTCGCCACACTCTTTAGCTCACGCCGGGTCGGCGCTTTTGCCTCCGGGTGTAATGCCACGGTGCCTCAATAGCTACGAAGACGACGATCGCAAGGGGAAGAAAGGAGACGCCGCAGTGGGGCGTAGGCCGAGGGTCCGCCATTGGGGCAGCACTGGCTACTCTTCCCGTAGTAAAATACACTCCTATTAGAAGCGTATCGCTGTGCCCGTTTCAATATTTTAAACATCGCAGCCGTTCAATGTCGAGGCTGCGCACGGTGTGCGTCGGATCTCGTTCGTTGTCACGGAGGAAGGACAAACGAACCTGTTTATACCCTCGACCCACTGCTACGTGGCTGTTGTGCGATGGAGTGAGAAGAGGCCTTTGGTCCTACGTTGCGCAGCCATCCCCGCAGCCGTGGCGGACATTTCCATACTGCAAAATGCAAAGAAAGAAAGAAAGAAAGAAGGAAAGAAGTCCATGAGTGCGTGGTGAAGGATCACGTATGGCCAGTAGATAGTGATGAAGGGGTGGTATGGACTAATATAACTAGTACGTCATGAAGCCACGCCACCAATTGTAAACACTTCTGAGTGACTGATGTTTCATTGATTCAAGCAGTACTTCGCATCACGGCGATTTCACCGAATTTATGCTGCATCATCTTTCTACAGGTTCGGCAATCATCGAGCAAGGGAGTAGGGTACACGCTGTGCGCGCTCATGAGGCTCACAGGGACTCTCAACGGGATCATTAGAAGTGATCTTAGCGAAAGTTCATGGTTCACACTCACATGACAAGTCTCACTCACGTAAGCAGAAATAATTCAATTTGTAACCGTAAACACGTCGACCTCGTTATTTTCCTCTCCCCGCGTAGCAACGAATAAACGCCTTTCGTGCTGTTCCGTGCGTCGCGCCTGGCTTTATGCTGATATTTACAATGCTTAACACAACGTCAGTATGACTACCCACGCGCTATCTCTGCGTAAGCGATGAACCTGCGTCATGCGATCTCCATTAGCAGCTTCGCGTGGGGCGTGGGATAATGAGAGTCGTGGTACACGCCACGTTCCACAGCTTGCTCGTCTAAAAAAATACAAAGAGAAGGCTGAAAGATTTCACAAGGAGCAGGTTTGGGAAGCCGAAGATTGCTAGCAGTGGTTCCTCATGTATCTTAATTATGCCCAGCTATAGCTACAGTAATTCTGAGGAACGGACGCAAGTACTCAGTCACATGACTTCAACGAAACCTTTTCTCTAAGCAGTACGTTTGAGGAGTCGTGTGAGAAGAGCATAGTGTGGTCAAAATGGAATTTCCTTCATATATGGGCGAGAGTGGCAATAGCTAGAGAACGCGTTTCAAATCAGAGATACTGGAACGACGTCAAACGAAGGCGACGTTTTATATCCCGTATTGAACCTTTACTGAAATGAAAAAAAAAAATAAAAATGTGCTACTACGCAGTACGCAGCATGTCTGATGGCTGCCGAGATAGCGCGCGCGCCAGCGATGGCGACCGCGCAAAGTTCACAGTTGCCGCTAGAGCGACCGCCCCCCCCCCCCCCCCGCCTTCCGGACCCTTTTGTGGATTTTCGTTCTCGTTAAAGGGCGTCGTTTCAACGATCAGAGACATTAATCGCGTCGTTTTAACGATCAATATAGCAAAATCGCTACCAATAACAAAGCGCTACATCTGGCTTAGGCTTTGTGACTTCGATGGAGAACCATGGTTCTAAGCTTATTGTAAGTAACAAACAGGTTAGCGATCGTGCATGCAACAATGAAGGGTCAACTGTCAAGACAATTCTTAAGTGGCACGAAGCAACAGTATATGGCACCGAAAGACAATATAAACTGGTGTCAATTATTTCTTATAATATGAACCGAAAAGGAATCTCCAGCTTCGAATATCCGAAATCAGAAAACAAGTGAGCTTTCTTTCTTTTCTTTTATTCATTTATTTAGGACAACACAGCGGATTTCCCTAGGGGACACGGCTAAAGGCAAATATTGTCTGACTGGGCAGTGCCGCCCATACAGCAGCAGCAGCAGTACTAGAACAGCATGTACATAACATTAAACAATGCGAAACAAAGAATGAAAAGCAAGTAAAACTTCACATGGTTTAGAAGCAATGACACAATAAAATGACGATAAGGAGTGGCAAACAAAGTTCATGATAAAGAAGAAAGGTAACCAAAAAGAATAATTTCGTAATCTTATAAACACTTCGTAGTTTTCTGAGGTTTAACGTCCTAAAACCAGCTCTCATTATGAGAGACGCCGTAGTGGAGGTCTCCGGAAACTTCGACCACCTGGGGTTCTTTAACGTGCACTGACATCGCACAGCACACGGGCCTCAACATTTCGCCTCCATCGAAATGCAGCCGCCGCTTATAAACACTTGTAGCACAGCGCAAAAACAAGATTACCGGGCATACTAATTTTAGTTTTCTTCTGTAAATAGTATTTCCCTGGTCATTTTTCTAAAAGCTTGCCTGGAAGTTATAGAATTTAAGAGGTGTGTGGTTAATGGATAGTCATTTAGGAGATTAGGAACTTGCACGTTGAGTTTTTGCTCTTCATACTTAGTTGCACTACGTAGTGCAATTGCCAGTTTATTCATGAAATTGTATGCTCTAGTTTTTACGTGATGTTTTCGTTCGAAAGAAGATTTGTCTGTCTGATATTGCCGGAAGATTTCGAGAAATAGATTATAAGTGTAGAAGTCTGATGTTGTTGATATTTTGTATTTGCTTTAGAATAGTCCAGTGCTTTCCACACGTCCCAAGTTTCCTTCTGCACGTGGTGCACTGTTTTACCGTGTTTCTAGTGATGATAAATTGGATTGTGTAGTGGTCGACCAAACTAAAAGACAGTACGTTAACCGAGAATGTGCGAGCGTATTATAAATGTTGTGTTTCACGCTTGTCGGTAATAAATATCTTAGCCTGTTTAGCACCTCTACAGCATGAGCCACACGTTTTTTGAGAGCATCTGTATGCGGTGACCATGGCATATCTTCGTGAAATATGACCCCGAGAATATTGCCGTTCTTGCCTGTTGGATCTTCGCCTTTTGAAATTGCAGCTGAAAGCGAGAATCAATCATCGTTACTTTTGTAACTTATGTTTTGTCACTTATTTTTCACTTAACGCATAATTATGTAAAAATGCACACACACACACACACACAGAGAGAGAGAGAGAGAGAGAGAGAGAAGAGAGAAGAGAGAGAGAATGAGAGAGAGAAGAAGAGAGAGAGAGAGAGAGAGAGGAGAGAGAGAGAGAGAGAGAGAGAGAAGAGAGAGAGAGAGAGAGAGGGAGAGAGAGAGAGAGAGAGAGAGAGGCCTAGCGGGAGTACAGCTCAGCGCCAACACTTAGTTTTTTCTCGCTTTCGGTGTCATGGTTCCCCAATTCCCCTCGCTCTCCCTATTTGGGGAGGCAGCGACCACATCACACATTTTCGTTTTATCTCATCAACCGTTGGTTCGGTATTACTTGTGAATAAACGAATTCTGTAGAGAAGGAATGCGTTTTTTCTTTCTTTCTTTGTAGAACGAAGCTGCAACAGCGTCCAATCAGACGCAAATGGTGATTTTTGGCCACAGTGTAGCTGCATAGTAGCAGCGAAAGATACAGCGGAAAGGACATCAGCTGGTGAGCTGCCGCAAGGAAGCATCGCTTCTAAATCCGAAGAGCGGCCTTCTTCGCCAGAACAAGAAGTTTCAGGTGTTTTGCATGAGTGCACCGTGTTCGGAATTCAGTCGAGACGGGTGTCACATTATAAAGGTTGAAGGAAGTATTTGAATTCAGCAAGACCGCAACGACGTCAAAATAAGATACATATATTGCAAAACAAGGAAAAAGTAAAAGAAAGTACGTCAATACACCCAAGCGCAAGTGAGTGCGCCGAAGTTATTGAAGTGCAAATGACACGATAATTCGGAGTGGCCCGCCCGAAGTTCTCTTCGTGAAACATATATTTTTTATAATCTGTAGGTGATTGATAATGTTCCCCGAAAAATAAATGACGAATCAAATATCGTGCATACGATATCATGCACACCTGGAACATGATACCATGCACACTTTTAACTTCGCCCGAACTTTCCGTGAAGTGCCAAAACGATCTTAGAGAAAGGTTATGACTTCACGTGAGTGTGAATCACACAGTCTGTAACCGCGAACTTATCGAACTAACTATAGTTTTCTTCGCGTAGCGATGAACAAACGCTGCTGGCACTATTCATCTACGTCAGGCCTCGATTTATGCGCTGCTTGTTTGAAAGGCTCACAGCGACGTTTCTGTATCCGCCTATGCTCTGTTTCTGCGCAAGCTGCATAAGTCTACGTGTCATACGATATTCGTTGACATTATCGCGTCGACTTTTTAAACGATGTATACCTGGGACAGTTAATAACAGGAACTCCTAACCACGAAAAAGAAATTCTCCGTAGAATAAGGATGGGCTGGAGCGCATTCGGAAGGAATTATGAAATCATGACTGGAAACTTACCGCTCTCACTAAAGCGAAAAGTATTCAATCACTGCATTCTCCCAGTACTAACGTACGGTGCAGAAACGTGGAGGATAACTAAAAGACTAGAGATGAAACTAAGGAAGCGCGCAACGTGCAATGGAAAGAAAAATGATAGGGGTAACGCTAAGAGATAAAAAACGAGCGGAATGGATCAGAGAACAGACAGGAGTAGCCGATATTATTATATCAATTAAAAGAAAGAAGTGGACCTAGGCAGGACATGTCATGAGGAGAACAGATAACAGATGGACAGTAAGAGCGACGGAATGGATACCAAGAGAGGGAAAACGCAACAGAGGCAGGCAAAAGGTTAGGTGGAGCGATGAAATTAAAAAGTTTGCGGGCGTAAAGTGGAACCAACTCGCTCAGGATAGGGTGGAGTGGAAATCGATGGGAGAGGCCTTCGTCCTGCAGTGGACCTAAATAGGCTGATGATGATGATGATGATGATGATGATGATATGTTACACAGCACGACGTATTTAGCGATGCATCATTTTGTTAGCAATAACACGAGATCCAGCTGCAGGTTCTAACCGTAGGACATCTTTTTGTATACCCCTCCCCCCCTCCCGCCCTCCTCGCGATAGGAAACAATGAAAATGAACTGGAGCATGCAACACGGCGCAAAGCTTTCTTGTCTCAAGAGACAGAATAGAGAAAGAGGGAAAGCTTTCGTGTATACACGATCTAAGAAACCGAAGGATTCAAGGGAAAGTGCCCCGCATATTTAACGCTAAGCGGCCAATAATGCAAATAAATGGAAGGATACACTGAGGTGATGAAACCATTTCACCAGGACAAGAATCATTTGACCGGAAACATGCACGAGACCACCTTGAAGAGCAAGTTCCGGGTTCTGTGTGCGAGTGTACAGTGGCCTGCATGGAACCCTCCGAGCTTCGGTGACCGTGGAAATCGGGAGGTGACCTTTGAATTGAGCGAAATTCAAATGACGTCCAGAGAACGTTGCCTCAGCAGAAGAATGTGCACATGGCATAAGTGCAAATGAACGGACGCAAAATATTGACGCGTAAACGGGAGTATGATTCGGGGTGAGGAACCGGAATTCCCCATCGCGCAACGTCATTTTGGCAACATTTTTATGCATTTCAAAAAAAAAAAAATATGTACCGAAAAGTGGATACGTATAACCATGATAAACCAGCGAAGCTGAAATCTGAGGTTCCGGTGGTCATCACTGGGTTAATTTCGAAGGTTCATTAAAGTCTCTATCAATTATTCGATTTTCAAATATTCAACCTAAGGTGATGCTTTGCAAGCGCACACCGATGTACCTGTTACCCCTCGTGCCTCCATCGCAGCCTTTGTAACACCAATGATCATCGCTCGACGATTCAAACTTGATAAGTCCACGTCTACTCGGCAGAACTTGTTCCTATCGCCAAGCCGATACGATTCGTATCCAGTGAGTCCCCTTGCACGTGGACGATACTCAGCGATGCCAAACCCGCTCTTCAAGCCATCGATCGCGTCTTGAGACGAGGCCCTTACAAATAAAATTTGGTTCTAACGTAGAGCTTCCCGCGTTAATAAACCATGTCACCTTACAGTGGGTGCTCTCAGCTGAAACCGCTCTAGGTAATTCTCCAAGTGTTTACGCATTACGTTTTCACGAATACACACGAATGATCTGCTTCGACATGTGATGCACAATGGCACATTTGAGCACCAAGCCGAACCAGACAGACGTCACAAGCGACTTCGCAAATGGAACCATAAACAAGATTCTGTAGGCGTCGTAACCTGAAGCTGAAACATCGCGAGCAAGACTCAGGGGATTCGTCTTGGCATCGCGTTCACGAGACGTAATAGACACTCATCGGCTGTGGCGACACTTGCACTTATCGGGAACGTGCCATAAACACTTGAACGCATGTTATGCATATGCCCAGCGTTCGGGCAGGAAGAGCAGGGCCTAATTTCTTTAATAGCAAGAGTAGGTAAAAGACCGTTACACATCGAGCTTGTGTTATGTCCTTGGCTTGACGCCAGCAGCGCAGACGTGGCCATTGGAGCGACTGCAACGTGCCTTCGTGCTACTGGACTCGAAGCAAGGTTTTAGAGTTGTCCAGCATGATGGACCTGAGCATATGCGCCTCATGAATCTTGCCGCTGCCGAAATTAAACGATAAGAGATAACGAAGCAGTGCATAAACAAACGCATCGGTCGCGGGTTTTTCAGAGTCAAGAAACAGCAGACAACACTGGGACAGCATGACACAAGAAATACACTGGCGAGACGGGACAGCCAATTTTTGTCAGAATAAACCGGCACCACGCCGGCAAAGCCAGCAGTTTATCGAAGCCAGCAAGTAGCACGGCATTTTAATATGAAATGTCATATTTTTGACGAGAATACTACAGTTAATTTCCTGCTCCCCAGCGACAGCAAATACGGAGAATCGCATCCTATCTACAAAGTTCAGAACACTCCAGCCTGTCGGCCTGAACGTTCCAAAGCTAGCCTTTGAGTCATTAGGTACAATAGGAGGGTAACGAACTCGACGAGTAATAGTTAAGTCGTATCACTTATACAACGTAACCATGTTTTTTTTCCACGAAAGGTCTCTTTCCAGCTAGGCGCTGACTGCCCACCCAGTTCCACGAAAACAACAATGACGTCATCGTTTTCATTCCTTTTCTCTATATCTCGTTGCCGCTTCTATAATACGTATTCGACAGCTAATTAATCATGCTAATACATGCAACCACCCGCTGCTTCTGCTTCTGATGTTGGGGGAGAGCATGCATAGAGACGGACTCTATAGGGAAGGCAGCTACCGCCCTGACGAAGACAAGCCTACTTGTCGAAGCGTTGCCGCCTAGCAACATTTCCTGTTCGTCATTGTTTCAAACGACCTGTTCATCAATAAACGCGAATACTTTACACATATGAAAGAAGCAGGAATAAAAATTGTAATGTTACTGAGCAAAATTGCTCCATCATTTTTCGTGAATGTTATTAACATTAGCGACAGAACGCATACACGGGCACAGAAAGAAGTTCATTTAATTAGTACGTTATGCAACCATGGATGCAGTGAAAGTGCATTTTAAAGTTAGCGATCAAAAGCAAATAAAATTTACTTCGCAATTGATTGTTTTGTATAGACTAAACACACGTACGTGTTCACAAAGAAGTGCGTTTAATTGGATTGTTCCCACGATTTGTAATGTACCGAGAATTTTAGCAATTTTGAACGCTAACTGAATTTTCCTTGCTATGGGATTTGCATTCCACTCCAGAATTGTCCCTTGTAATAGTTCCAGCATTTGAGTTCGATTGCAGAAAGTTTGTTTAGTGTAAATTCGGAAAAGCCGGGTATAAGCGGTGACTGTTCTTCCGCGCAGTGCGTTTTATAGCGTATAGCCAATGCTCTGCAAAGACACCAGTCTCTGAACAGCCACTGGAGAGGAGGTCGCAAGGGGGGGGTGGTGGATGAGCCTTTTGCTCACCAATAATTAGCATTTACGGTACTTAGTGGGAAATGCTTCGCTCTTATACAGCCCTACAAATGGGCTTTCTAAAGTTTAGACAAAGAGATTTATCGTATGTATACGTGTACGGTAAGCCTGAACGAGTTATGGTCACTGAACAAGCGAAGGTAAAACACAGACACACTTCGGGACCCGCACGGTTTCGTTGATAAAGATAGAGAGAAAACTTTG
Source organism: Hyalomma asiaticum (assembly GCA_013339685.2). Classification (NCBI taxonomy): domain Eukaryota; kingdom Metazoa; phylum Arthropoda; class Arachnida; order Ixodida; family Ixodidae; genus Hyalomma; species Hyalomma asiaticum. The sequence goes on from CM023484.1 coordinate 84,295,309, forward strand.
ATAGATAACTAGATCAGGCGATTTGGTCGGGATCACACTAACTTTTTAATGTGATCAAGGAACCCGTACGTGACCTGAAATGCCTCTCCGTGTTCGCCTTTACTTGCTCACTGACCGCAACTTCTCCTTGATCATGTTACGTATCGAGGAGAACTATAGTCGAGCTGCGTGCGTGCGACAATGTTACGACAATGTTACACAATGTTGAATGCCTGCGTGCGACAAATGTTACACTTTGCACTTTCGACATCGGCTGACGTACGCAGTTTCCTTACATTGTCGTCCCGGCGCGGCTAATACTACCAGATTTCGCTTTCTTTTTCCCCCTTCTTGTTTGAAACTGCAGTGAATTGAAAGCGCAGTGTTCAACGGTATTGTCGCACGCATTGAATTATCCGAGTAAGCCTTCTTGGTTTGACGATGATGATGATGCTCCTTCACATTTGGCATCTTCACTTGGGGGATTGGCCAAGACTCAGGCGGATTTGAGTTTAATTTACTAAGTTATACATACTACCTGGAAGGTTTATTCGTCCTTTGATGTGGTTTACTTTTCGCAATATTGGCTCTATCCAACAGTTCTGTTTCTTTTTTTCTGTATATGAACAATACAATATTTCGATTCAGTATTCGACGGTCGCATTTTTTGACCTACACTCGAGCTGTTTCAGAAAGCAGAAATGTCGCTATTTCGCCCCCGAGCTAACCTTTATGGGTGTCTTCTGCCACCCGCATTAACATTTACGTTCGTTTTTCAAGCTCACAGCTGGGAGGAAAGAATAACGCTTTGCAGCGAAAAATGTGGTCCGGAACGCCACAGGTGGGCTCTGAATTCGCATTATTGTAAATCATTTATTATTCAAGTCCCTGCTTTCCTATTTCTGGATATTTCTTTTTTTTTTATGGCTACAAAATGAGTAGTAGAACTCTTCGGGTTTTGAACGCTGATTTTTTCGTGAGCCCTCTTTTCCTCCACGTGTGAGTATGACACTATCGGCGGAACGGTTAAACAAACAAACAAACAAACAAACAAACAAACAAACAAACAAACAAACAAACAAACAAACAAGTGAAGACGACGAGGACGTGGAGCATCACGCGACCAACCTCGTGCCAACGGAAAAAGGGAGCGATAGCTCTGATGATGATTGTGGTCTTCAGGCGCACGTTTGATGGAAAAGAAGGCGATGTTACAGTAACAACATGCGACACTTTGAGGGGATATGCATGAAGTACCTCAATAAAAGAAAAAGTAAATACGATCACCGTATTAATACTTTCAAAGAGTAGGCGTTCTCAATGTCTCCTTGTTTATTTTTCCCTGTTCTTTCTTCTATTTTATCTATTATTTCCCTATCTCCCTTCCCGGGTGTAGAGTAGCGAACCGAGCACATGCTTGGTTAACCTCTCTGCCTTCTCCTAAAGTTTTTTTCTCTCTCTCTATAGGCAGCAGAAAACGTTCTTCTGGAACACTTAGGTAAGACCAACTAGTCATCGGTGCTTCAAGACGTGTATTTCGTCAAGATTCTTGAAAATGTCCGTAGCTCCTGCAATAGAGGATTGAGGAAATTGCAACAGAAGCATTTGTATGAGAGTAGAGTGAAGTGTACTGACGCATTGCTAAGACGAGAAACTGCCGCAATGTCTTTGGCATGCTTAGTAAACCATGAAAAATACCCAGGGTATACTTGCGATGCAGAGTAGATTACTGCACCGAAAGAAATGGCATGGTGTTTTGGAAAAGCGTACACACACACACACACACACACACACACACACACACACACACACACACACACACACACACACACACACACACACACACGCGCGCGCGCGCGCGCGCGCGCGCTCTCGCCACAATAAAACTCACTCACTCACTCACTACAAGCACACATACAATCACGCGTACACATATGTGGAGGTTGTCATTACCCGTGTCTCACCCTCGCCGCCTCGTCCTTGAAAAGCAGGGTAGCAAGCACAAAACCATAAGAACATACGCAAGTACATCCGCGAAAAAGAAAATAAATAAAGGAGAGACACATACACTTCCGCGAAAGCGAAAGTAGGATCCACACGCTAGGAATGACATGAATTTGCAATGAAATAAGATGAGGAAAAGTTCAGAGAAATACATGACGTGCGACGCGGAGCGCATCTACGCACGCAACTTAATAAAAACTTCACAGTGCACTTCAGAAGAATTTGGCATCTGTCCGGGAAATGAAAAAAAAAATGGAGAAAAAGCGCAAATGCAGCATGAAAACAAGAACAGCATAAAAAAAATGGCCGCGTGTCTGCGTGCTTCGCTGCAAATGTCGTCGAAATCTTTTACCGGCCGTACTACGCTCCGTGAGATTGGACGCCATCTGGCAGCGCCATCGGGAAACATGAGCTTGTGCAGAATCACTGGGGCATCTGCCAGGTGGCAGCACCAAATCGTCGGCTTAGGTCTTTTTCTTGCATAGCGTCGCATTTTTAGCGCAGCCTAAGAAACACTAGGGTCTTTAGACACTAGGGTCTTTAGAATTGCGCATCTATGTATTTTCTAGTAAAGGAACACACCACCTATACTTACGTATTGATGTCGCGCCTCAGATATGCGTAATATTTGATGTTTTGATCGACAATGTCCACAAGTATGGAGGCAGCAACCAGTTCAAGATGGCTGGGCGTTAGGCAAGTGCTTAAACTTTGGCCAGGTGGCTGAATCGTGTTACAGACAGACAAACAGAAAGACAGACCAAAATTTCTGCGTTGAAGTATCCCAAGAAAGACTATCGTCTTTAATAAACATGGCGGTACTCAAAATATGTGTCGCAGGATCGAATCCCGGCCGCGGCGGCTGCATGTCGATGGAGGCGAAATGTTGAGGCCCGTGTGCTGTGCGATGTCAGTGCACGTTAAAGAACTCCAAGTGGTCGAAGTTTACGGATACCTCCACTACGGCGTCTCCCATAATCAGAGCTGGTTTTGGGACGTCAAACCCCACAAATCAATCAAATCAAAATACATGTTCAGCTTAATAAGCCCGCAGTCGTTTCGCGATTTGTAATAATAAAAATAACAAATTAACTTTCCTACGGCGATGGAGAGAACTGCGGCTAAAGGTCTCTTGAGAAAAAATCGACTTGACAGAATGCCGCAGCCACTTTAATTGCAAAGCGTGCTTAGGCCATGCAGGCCCGCTTCTAAATTAAGACAACGGGATAGAAAGAGAAAGTTAGGTCGGTACAACGAGTGTCTTGGAACACAAAACGGCAGTTTCGGAAGCACGGCCTTTGCCATTTGCGCATGCACATCAGTAAATTTTGTGAACGCGTTTCCTACTCTCTGAGTCCGCGCATCCGCCAATTTCGGAAACACTATATACTTGATGTATGGCCATGCACGCCACTCTGTCTGTGTTCTCCCTGATTGCCCCAGAAATTTTGTTGAACTTAGATGTTACCAACGGTTCACACGCTTTTCTCTCCTACCGGGTGAACCCTCATTTATCTTCTCGGGAGTACCTCAAATGGTACTTCGGAGATGATAAACAACGTCAGTGCTGTCGTGCCCAGCCACGGTGGTCTAGTGGCTATGGTATTCGGCTGCTGATCCGAGGGTCGTGGGATCGAATTCAGGTTGGCGGCTGCATTTCGATGGAGGCGAAACGTCGAGACCCGTGTGCTGTGCGATGTCAGTGCACGTTAAAGAACCCCAGGTGGTCGAAATTTCCGGAGCCCTCCACTACGGCGTCTCTAGTAATCATAGGTGGTTTTGGGACATAAAACCCAAGTAAACAATATGTACGGTCGCAGTCGCAGCCCCCTTGCATTCTCAATGAGAATGAATACCTTGTGGAGGTAACTACCGTAGTTGTTCTCACAGAGGATGGATGTCGTCGCAATCTACAACGGCGAGTTATGACGCATGAGTTCGTCACTTCGCGAGCATAGAGAATCGCTAGACCGATGAGTTTCCGGCTACACACGGCGCGATTCACGCTTACACGTAGCGAGAAACGTTGCCTAAGTCACTTCAGTACACTGTACACACGTGACACATACTCATGTTTGCGTCAACAACAAGTTCTTGCATCTTTGATCACTGATAAAGCTTACAAAAAGTTATTCGCCATCCCTGCCTTACTAGTCTGGGTGTGCCGCGCAGCGATTGTGTTATGAGCAGGTTGGTGGAATTGATTTCACATTGACACTTGTATTCGTTGGTTTGGGATCGCCTTTGTCACTTTCTCGTGACATGTGTTACGACTCGGCGCAGGCCGCGTCCAACTTGCATACTGCTTCGCGAAAGGTGCGGACTGTTTTACAAAATTAGCGTGCTCGACGCGTATGAACATGGGCGGCTTCCTCAAGTCCAAGGCCTCAAGTCTAAGGCCTCGAGTTTAAGGACTCGAAGCCGTCACCTAGGCTGGGATGCTTGTGGCTCTACCCGACCAAATGGCCGGACCCATTCATTAATAAAGTTCTCTCTCTCTCGACGCGCATGTTTGAGTACCTTCTAGATTGTACGCGAGCATCAGTGATAATACTATAATCTGTAACGCATGCATAAAAGCCGACGCAGTTTCAACGCTGCTCGCTTCTTATCGTCGACCGACGACCTGTTCTTGCTGCAATCGTCTTGCGGTGCGATTTGCTGTCATTTGCCGGGCACAGCTTCGCCCAATAAACAGTTCGACTGTCAACGTTTTGTAGTCTGCTGCGTAGTTGTCGAGATCACGTCGCAATATTTTGCGGTGATTTCCAGCAATTCCTCCCAGCCCGAGCTAGAGAAATCTTCAAGCACAGTCCAGCGCGTCGCTGCATTTAGCTTTATTCAGGTGGCTCAGAGGCAGCAGCGTTATCTTGAGAAGTGGAGTTCCGCCAACGTTTGCGACTGCGCACGGTGACGTTGCGACGGCTACTTTGTATCTTAATATGCATGGTGTATTATCTTGTGTAGAGGAAACACAAATACTGATGCACTTGTTGTTGTTGTTGTTGTTGTTGTTGTTGTTGTTGTTGTTGTTGTTGTTGTTGTTGTTGTTGTTATGTGAAGTTTAACGTCCCAAAACCAGCTCTGAGAGACGCCGTAGTGGAGGGCTCCGGAAATTTAGACCACCTGGGGTTTTTTAACGTGATGCACTTCTAGCGAGACTTGCCACGATGCGGATAGAAGATTTTTTTTTCAACGCACTTGACCCCGTGCGAACCACAGTTAGATAGATAGATAGATAGATAGATAGATAGATAGATAGATAGATAGATAGATAGATAGATAGATAGATAGATAGATAGATAGATAGATAGATACGGTCAAAGTTGCTGAAGTTCGCCAAGAAATGCTTTGCTTAAAAAGATGAAAAAGAAAATGTCACATGCTCGAAAGCTTCGACAAGGGGAGTTGCCGCGAAATATTTTGGAACTTGTGGCCCAGCGACGTCGTTTTAAAGATATTTCTGGTTGACATTACGATTGTATGTAGGCGTTCAGACGGCCCACTCATTCGTGGAATTTATTCGACGTTCTCGTTAGTGCTGGTGACGCGCTGCATCTCCTACGTTTGTTGAATGAGCGAAGCAATCCAGGAGTGTGAGTCACACATTTCTAGATACTTGAGCGTACCTCCGAAGGCGACAAACAAACGGCAGGAAGGATATATACAGTCCCGATAATAGCCTCATCCGTAGTGATCACGTGCGTGTGAGCTGGCTGATCGACCGGTGATTCACTGCAGCACCGCTTAGTTGCTACAGTTCGAGATCGCGCTATTTTTTAAAGGCCAAGTCCTTATATGTATCATGTGAGCCATATAGTGAAGCGTTCCGTTTCGAGTTCCTATAATTTCATTTATTTCCGTGAGATGCACACGGAGATCACATACATTTGTGGTACAGTTGTCATATTTTTCATACGAATCGTACGAAAACGTGAGCCATTTTTGGAATGGCCATACGGAGCGTTTCTCTATGGCAGATGACCCCAGAAAAAAGAAATTGGTGGCAGAAAAATACGGTACAAGATTGCGGTACAGATACAGTAAATACGGAAAAATACGGTACAGATACGGAAAAATACAGATACAGAAAAATACGATACGGAAAAATACGGTACAAAAATTACGGCCCCAAATATCGAAAACTCGCGTATCTCTCTTGGTATGAACCAAAATTTGCATGAAAGAGTAAGGATGTAGGACCAACATGACTCACGACAGCACTAACACGACATGATCGTCAGCTACATTACGATTAACGGCAATAAAATCGCATGTAGCTCATGCCCGCATAGAGCGTGCGGCTATAAGCCGCTCATGATTAAATGCTAACGTTTACAGCCTATGCCAGATTACATTCACGTCATGTTCCCCGGCCAAAGGTTCCGCACTCGAACCCCAAGGTCCCGGATCGGACGACCAAAGTGATCAATTTCGCCTTTGGGACTTTTAATTGATAGCTAAGGACCTTCAAACTGACGACGATGGCTCAGTTTTTGTGCAAACAACTTTCCACCCCACTTTGTTTCTTTAACGATGATTGCTGGAGTTTAATATGCCAAGACCATGATTTGATTATGCGAGACGCCGTAGTGGAGGGCACCGGAAATTTCGACCACCTAGGGTCTTTTAACGTGCATTGACATCGTACAGCACACGGGCCTCAACATTTCGCCTCCATCGAAATGCAGCCGCCGCAGCCGGGATTCGATCCCGCGACCCTCGGATCAGCAGCCGAGTACCATAGCCACTCGACCACCGTGGCGGGGCATACAAGAACTGCTGTACATGGCTTTTTCACAAACTGGAAAAAACATGACCATATAGGTACATGTGCCATATAAGCCTGATATAGCCCAATTAATGCATGTGAATAACAGTAAAACTCAAATTGCCGCTTATATACGTCTTGCGTTGTATGGACTACTTACATCGGCATGGTCATTGCAGATACTGTTTTCCGCGCAACTATGCAGTGAAACGGCTAATAAATTGTACCCGAATAATCCAGAACTCCGCTTATGTAGTGAGGTTATCGACTGGGATAATTCGCTTATAAAGCAAACTGCTTATTTATGCCCGCCCTCTCGGAGGTGGTGGTTTGACGCACCTTGTTGACTTTCACTTCCTTTGCAAAATGCGCTTTCGATTTTGCTTAACGTTCAACATCGGTCTACCCTTGCGTCCACCCTTAGCCGTACCTCTAGCCGCAGAGAACCATATGCCATTTGTAAGCGAAATGAGATCCGTGGTGTGTAGCGCCAGCGAGCTCGCGGCGTAAGTGAACATGCGCAGGTGCTACGTAGTCGTTGTGACAAATAGCCGTTTGCGAAAGGTCGCCTGGCGACACAATGTCATCGACGACTCTCATTCTCTCATTGACGTAAAATCTGGTGACACGACAATGACGATGAGAACACACACGGTGCCAGGCGACTACGGCGTCAGTGGTGCCTGGATCGACATTTTCCTGCTAAAGTCACTGAACGAGACTCTTGCTCCTTCCTCTACAGAAAAGCTGCGGCGTGCGTGGCTGTTAAGCGAGCTTATTCGACAAAACATTGCGTTGTACTCGTACAGGCGGCAACTTGGAGTGAATAAGTACGGTGTTCAGCGAATGAAACGCTATACTCGGAACACACGGCTGCCGGTGCCTACTGCGTCGTCGCTTTGTTGGCTTTGTGCTGGGCGCACCGAGTTAGTTAGCGGTACCCGATGAAAGCCAGAGACTATTTGAAGTATTGTGACTGAATTTGGTCCCTCTCTGATCGCCCAGCGACCTACAGAAGCAAAAATTCCCCGACCAACACGCTATCTGATATCGCGTTTCGATCACTGAGCACTGCACGTGTGTAGAACCTTTTCGCCCAATGGCTTTACGAAAGACACATTACCTCAAAATTCAGGCAAACAAAGGAAAATGTAGGAAGGAAAATCAAAGATGATAAATGAAGGCATGAGAGCGTCTAGAGACACGAGCACAAACGCCATACAAATCTATGTCGAGCCACCGTTATCTGACCATCGAACGAGCTCAGTGTAAAAAACGATACGACCAAAACGACCAGAAGTGAGTCCTGCCGTACCCTACTACGTCACCAGTGATGTGCGCTTTGGACGACTTAAGCTTTCACTCCGCCCAACGTGGCGGCTTAGCCCCCGAGATGTTGGACTGCTAAGTTCGTGGACCTGGGTTCGAATCGCGGACACGACGGTCGTACTGCGAAGGGAACAAAATGCTAAAGCTAAATAAACAGACTCGGTTGCAGCCCAGATGCTCACAATTATTCTGTGTTCCTCCTACCCTACCCTCTCCCATTACAGCTGGACACGTTACCATATCGTAGCTCCGGCGCTTGAAATCACCGAATTTATTTAAATGACTATTTTCTGTACGTCTCTAAATTACACTGTACTTATAAATTTTCATCATACAGGTTCTTGATTTAATATAAATGTCCCCACGACAGTGCTTTGCCATGCACGGAGAAATTCAAACATGACGGTGGTATCGAATCTTGTTATGGTTTGCAAAGTGTATCGTTGCTTCTCCTCAAGTGGGTGGTGAGAAGCGAGTTTTAATCACAGATGCTCCATGATGAACTTGACCACGCGATGGCAAACGAGCGGCTAATTATCGGGACAGTTGTAAAATTACGCTCAGAATTAGCTACCTTCGTGTCGACCTTGCATATGGTTTTCTCACTCCTGCGTATATGCTCCTGAGTATTGGTTCTTCAAACACCTGCTCTCGACTACTCGACTGATACCCTTTGTGTCGTAATGTACTTAAAAGGGCCTTGAAACGTTTTCTGAAAGTCCTTTACGAATAGTGTAATAGGAATCCTGGCCCTTCAAACTATAATATACATTGTTTCGTCGCAACGTATGCGTTGATTTACGGCGATAAAAACACGGTTTCGATTTCACAGCGCGCGCTCCCCTCAGCTCTACAGTTGACGTCATGTTAGTCATCATGGCCTTTGAGATTCGACTTCTCTCGGAGACCATGAAAAACAAAAACAATACAACCGGCCGACCGACCGACCGACCGACCGACCGACGGTCGACCGACCGACCCAACAAACAAACAAACTATGCTCCAGCCTTGCTGCCGTACGGCCGCACCACAGGGGGTTCAACTATTTCCTTACTTTCTAAGTTTCACATAAACCTGTTGTTTTAGAGCAAACGAAAGCTAGCGATATGTTTACGTTTTTGAACGTTTTACGTTGACGCCACTGAATAGCGCCTATGCCGGCCTGTGGTGTCGCATGGTCGTTTCAGGAGCACAAGATATCCAGGATTTCAAAGAGGCGTTATTAAATGTAGGCTGCATATTGCGCCCAAATACATAACACTTCGGAACAAGCATGTCGAATGCCTACTGAAGCAGTAAAAATAACAACATGGTAGTTCCATATCCTTTCCACGACCCCTTTAACGAAGAACACAGCGAAACGAACGGCGTTCTTCAATAATATATTTCCACTCGTTGTACTACACATACCTGTGCACCCGGCGTGTTATGCATATTGCCATCCGGGTCAGAACTGGCTAACGAGCCGCCACTAACCGGTTCCTTCTTGAAGTGGCAAACAAGTCCCCTCTTGCGCGGTTGCGCCTTTTCGCACAAGCGTACAAGTACATGTAGTACCAGCGCCACTATCTCCCCTCTAGTAGCCTATATAAGGATTAGAGCCGCCCATTCGATAAGAAGGGCAGTAGAGGGTCCTAAAGAACAAAGCAACCCAATCGTTCCGTGCACACTCGGCGCGATAGTACAAGAGGACGATGGAAAATCTTGCAATGTCAAGATCACCATCATCATCATAATCAACGACGACGACGACGACGACGACAACAACAACAACAACAACAACAACAACAACAACAACAACAACAACAACAACAACAACAACAACAACATCGCCCCTCTATCGGCAAACAATCGCGCCACAAACCACCTTTGCGCTTCTGACTATCCTCAATGGTCGTTTCAAAATGTGCGACCGTACTTTTGTGATCTCCTTCCTTCAGTCCAGGAATCTATCCAGCATTTCGATTTTGGTGGGGTGGTGCCTAAGGTGCAAGGAATACGCCGTGGGGCGGTGGGGGGGTGTATAAATCCCTGCTTGAGTCACTACGCAGTCCACCCGATTTGGTGTTTGCATTGCGGCATACCTAAACAGCAACGTAACACGTTAACGTAAACCGATGGCGAGGTTAAAGTTATGACTTTTGTTGTGCACGAACATAAGCACTGCGTCAGATTATACCGGGGGTTGGTGACCACGAAGTCGCCCTTCTCAGCATGAGGTCAAGGGTTCGATTCCCGGGCTCTGCGGCCGTCTCTCCATGGGGCGAAACGCAGACTGCCACACGCCTAAGTTTGTTTAAACTCTAAAGAACCACTGGCGCTCCAAATAATTGCGATTATTACCGCTGCAGCGTGCCTCGTAACACGTCGCAGCTTTGTTTTGAAAAACCGACAAAGCTCATAAAGCGCTTTACATGTTGTCGTTAGTTGTCCGCATTAACCTAATCGCCTCATCACGTAGAGTTGCAACATGCACGCTGACTATAATAATAATAATAATAATAATAATAATAATAATAATAATAATAATAATAATAATAATAATAATAATACTTCCAAGGGTATTATTTCCCAAAACGACGATATTGTTATTACAGACACCGTAGTTAAGGGCTGTGTAGATTTTCCCTACCTGGGCTTCTATGTAACGTGCAATCGATGCCGCACAGTGCACGTGCGCATCACGCCAGCACTGGATATGTGGGTATATAGGCTAGCCCGCCTAAAATTAACCTGCAACGTCTACCCCTGTCAACCAAAAGTGCAGAAAACGCTAGGGGCTAGAGCTGCTCGTCACTTAAGTGAACACTAAGGCTGCCTTGGAGTTTTATTACCTTTTTGCTTCATTCGTTTGGGCGGCGAAGAAGCATCATGAGGGTAAGGAACCTAACATAAGCATTCCACTCTTCTAGGTACTGCAAGAGCTACTTGCGGAATCTATTGTGCCGGACCCATCGGTCATGGTCGTCAGGCTGGGGAGTTTATAAACTCACGTTCGCGAGTGCATTGTCATAGAAATGCCTTTGTTTCACCCACGCATGTACGAAGTGGATGACGCGCGACTGCTGCATGCGCGAGTGCATTTCGCACTTCGAACATTCTTTGCATATGGCAACTCTCCCATGCACAGAGAGACGCTCACCGATGACCGATCGCCCTAGCGAAATGCTCCTGTTGGCCTTGGTATTGGCTTCACGTTCGCCGGCTTTGCTGCTGGGCTAGTTGATTCCTTAATCGTGATGAACACTGGCAACTTAAAGACGAGACACAGAACACATCGAACACAGGACAGGAGCAAGGGCTGTAGGCAGATGAAACATAGCGGGGCCCCCTGCAGAAGAAAAAATCCACAGCATATCCATGGAGTGAATGATGATGAGTGGGCGAAGCTCCGGAGGTTCATCGTAGATCGTGCCGCGTTCCGGATTAATTTAGTTAACGCGCACGCCACGAATCCTTCTGGTTCAACTACGCACAAGTGAAATCTCCCACCGGCACTTCATTGCAAGTCAAGATCCAGTGCATATATATATATATATATATATATATATATATATATATATATATATATATATATATATATATATATATATATGGGGTGGCCGGTGAATGGTTCTCCAGCGCGAGCAGTCGGTATTTTTCAATCAAGTAATTCGCTAGAAGACGTTGCCTGCGCCCAACGTTGTCTCTCGCGGGTGAGGGCGCGTTCTCCTTCTTTTGCGAGCTGGTAGAGCGTTCATCGAAGAAAGAACGTTTCCATAGTCCAACGCGCGCCTTCGCTCTCTCTCTCTCGTCTCTCTCTCTCTCTCTACAAGACAGCAGATGGAAGAGTGACAGAGCTCGCGCGCCGGGAGGCTCGCGCTGAGGGCGAGCGCGAGCCTCCCGGCGGCGCGAGGTGTCTACATATACATACTACTACAGAGGAGGGAACGACCCACACCCTAAGGAGCTTCGCCCCTAATACGTCTTAAAGAAATTTGTCACTGGCCTAGTAGGTTCATAGACTTCAGATATACTGGCAAACGCGACACAAAGACGAGACATAGAAGAACACAACGAAAACACAATTTCATTGCTGGGGTTTAACGTCTCAAAACGACGGTATGATTATGTGAGACGGCGCAGTGAAGGGCTCCGCAATTTCGACAACCTGGGGTTCGTTAACGTGCACTGACATCACACAGTACACGAGCCTCATCATTTCGCCTCTATTGAAATGCAGACGGTGCTGCCCAGATTTGACACAGCTACCTTCGGATCAGCAGCCGAGAGCCATAGCCACTAGACCACCGTGGCGAAACTACATCGAACACAGAACAAGCGTAAAGGCTGAATTGATGTAAGCAGCACACAAATAGCGGGGCCCACTGTAGAAGGAATATGTCTTCAAAAAATTTGTCACTGGGCTGCTTGGTTAATAGACTGCCGTGAATACACGGGTTATTAAGGCAGGAGAAAAGCTACAGAAACGCCTCTAACTTGAGCTTCAAGGAAGCCGCTGAAAGAAAAGCTCACGTGGTCCCTCATGCATTCTTCTAACACGACGCGACGGCGAAGGGTATACGTTGTAACAATGGTATTTTACAAGGCTTTTTGCATTTTGAGATCGCCGCTTTAAGATTTTTTTTATCAAGGTAATGCCTATACGGTCGAAAGCGTAGGACCTTATGGACTCCGAATGAGCTCAAATAGGCATACTTGAGAAATGATAAGATTGCTTGAAGCCAGTGTACAGTAAATTGTGCGCCTAATTAAAAGTATTACAAACTGGCATTATGGCATCAAGCAAAACTTATCGGTGCCGTTAATACATTCTATCAGCGTCAAAAAGCAACCATGAAACGAACAGGGCCATGTTTGCGAGATGCATCTCTGTTGCAAGCAGGTTTGTTTAGCAACCATCGCCATGTCGTAGCACAAAAAGAAAGAGCGGGAGAAAAAATGCGGTTGACATGTGCGAAACATGAGGGCAACTTTAGGTTCGCGAACCCCAGAAACAGACATCTTATACATACACCACGTTTTGGGAAAGTTCTGTATCATGTATATTTGATGGTCGCAATGATGGTCGTCTTCACCAGCGGAGATCGTACCATCACTACTTGTTTTGCTTTCTCCGAGGTTCCCCAGCACTGGCTCCCAACTATCAACATCACCAATGATGTGGTACACTTTCATCAAAACGTCTTCGTCTAGACCATGGTGTACTCCACTACTCAGCGCTGACTTGCTGCATCCCCTTCCACATCAGCGTCTCCAAACCTTGCACCTTGAATAACTTCTTTTTCCTTGCGATGAGACCTTTGACGTCATTCCATGCCAGCTTTATCGAATTCAGATGGAAGTGGTAAGGTGGCAAGGGTACAGCGAGGTGGCCTGGTGATTCAGCGACAGTTCACTCGGCGCCGGTCTCGGCTAGTGTTGGAGTTTCCAGCAAGTTGGATGAGTTCAGCCACGGAACACCCTTTTCAGAAAGCCAGTCCATGAATTGTCCTTTTAAGGACTACTCATTCATGGTACCTTATCCTGCTTGATGGAGCGATAAGGTGCGTTGTCCACCTCTGTAACACTTCCAGGTGTCCCAAGAGGCCGCAATTTCTTAATAAACCACTCTTTGTGACGGACACCATTCGTATCCTTATGATAATCGCCTCAGCTTGTCATTGCGCGAAACAGCTTGTCATTGAGCGATGTAAAATAGGCATATACCTTGGCGTCGAAATGCTGCCATTTGTCTCAAGTGGCGTCGGCGAGACTGCACAATGGGCGTCGCTTCAACGAGACGTGCGTTCCTAGACGCCTTCTTGTATCGGAGGCCAAGCTTCTTCAACATCCTGCATATAGTCGACGGCAGCTCGCTGTCTTCTTCGAAGTGTATCAGCTAGGAGGAGGAGGAGGAAGGAAGGAAAAAAAAAAGGAAAGACAGGGAGGTTAGCTATCAGCTAGGCTCTCATCAACAGTCGGGACCTCATTTCCTCTAAGAAAACTGTGCACGACCCTTCGCGGCACTCCCAGGTCAAAGTCGTCCAGCAGATTCCTACGCTCACTACCTCTCCCCCCACAGTACCAACACATCTTATCGCCTTTTCTTTCTAGCACACCTATTAGTACAACGCGCTTTCGCTCACCTTCGTGAGTTGCGTAACCCTTATGACCATAAAATGCATGCTGGCTCCTCCGCACTCATTCCGAGGAGCCCCTAAGACGTTTAAAGCTAACGTCTTCGCCTCTTTCGTGTAAGGAATGGAATACACGAGAAGTGACAGCTTCGGCGGACGTCATGCTTGCCGATGACGGCGCACTACTGATGATGATGATGACCTTTGGGTAATGGCTCGTACCCACTCTGGGGATGTTTCCCGCACTACTTTGCCGGAAACATCCTCTTCGTCTTTTTTAACGTTGTGTTCGTTTCTCGGAATGTAATAAAGCTTCCGCTGCTCTCTTAACGATGAAAAAAAAATTACTGCTCAGTTCGCGAATCTATTCCCGGCATATTTGTAAGGATATTCGAACGTGCAAGAAACTATATCTCCAATGCGTTGGCAGAAAGTAAAAAAAAAAAAACAAAACAAAACAAACAAATTGCATAACTGAAGCCAGGAGGCTTGAAATAATCACGCTGAAGGTCTCCTAGTGGGTCTTAAATGACATCAATAAACACGACAGTACTTATTATAGTGATCACACCAAGGAACACAATGTGCAATGAGCGCACTATTTGGCGCTGCGCAGGGATACCACCGCCGCGAACCTCGTAGCTTCCGCTCTCTTGCAACCAGCTTATGCGATGGAGTATAATCTTTGAGTTGCACTTTATTTTTTGGCTTTGATGCCTGAAAGCTCGACAACCTCGCCTAAGGAGCTCTGGCAACTGCGCTCATTGTCGGGCACAGCTTGCAGACACGATGAAAAGTTATTGGAAATGATTTAGTATGGCAGCTCGTAGCTGCGTAGGACGTGGGGAATAATGGTCGATTCGGGGGATGCCCTTGAGTCACGTTCTGCAAGATGCATTACTCGAATGTGAAAGAAACGGGACGACACAATAGTCTACCTGTAGCCGTTCAATCCAGTGACGTCAAACGAGCTCGAAAAAGAAGATACGAATAAAAAGACTGGTATAATCTATTAGGGAAAGTGAACACAACGCCAAGAGCACCTCTATTTCTGCTCTGTTTCTGCCTCCGTCTTGTGTTTCTGGCAACGTTTTCAGCTTACGTGACGTCTTTCATAACCTTTCTTTTGCCTGTGAACTGTGCAATGCCAATAGCGCTTTGCACCGACCTCATCGCTCCATATACGTCGTTACACGTGGCGGCATAGATCATAATTTACAGCGATTCTCATTAGCTGCCATACTGCGATAGGGCAGAGGGAAATTGAGGAAGGAACAAAATGAAAGCAGCAGCACCTCTCATCGAATTATACTGCACGCTTGATGAAACTATTGACTTGCCAGGTCAGCGGAGGACTCAGAATATCGCCCGGATTAAGAGGGGGGGGGGGGCAGAAGGGGTTTCATTTTTACAAGAACAATTGTTCTTGTAAATGTCGCGACAGTCCCACGATGCCCACGATCTTAAGATCGTGGGGCATCGTGGGACTGTCGGAGGCCCCCACTACGGCGTCTCTCGACTGTCGGGGCATTTGAGGGCGCGAGGGATAAGCGTTTACACAATATGCGATTTCCTTGCTTCTGTTGAAGGAATTCCACAGCAAATAATAATAATAATAATAATAATAATAATAATAATAATAATAATAATAATAATAATAATAATAATAATAATAATAATAATCAGATGATGACAAGTTTATTTCTTCAGTGTGTTACCAAAGTTCTTAAAGTGCGTGCTTGACAATGCCACGAAACCGTTCTGCAAAGCAGTGCACGTAGAAAATGACAGGTTGAATAAACCAAAGCGTAATATAGTTCTCAACGAAGTGCTCCGGCACTCTCTCATCTTAGCCAACCTTGTCGCCCCGTGCAGTGATAACGATGCTGATGCCAACAAGCCGTGGTTTTGTGGTCGCTCGAAGCCATAGTAAACTTCTGTAGGCCCCGCCACGGTGGTCTAGTGGCTATGGTACTCGGCTGCGGATCCGAGGGTCGCGGGATCGAATCCCGGCCGCGGCGGCTGCATTTCGATGGAGGCGAAATGTTGAGGCCCGTGTGCTGTGCGATGTCAGTGCACGTTAAAGAACCCCAGGTGGTCGAAATTTCCGGAGGCCTACACTACGGCGTCTCTCATAATCAGAGCTGGTTTTGGGACGTTAAACCCTACAAATCAATCAAACTTCTGTAGCTGAGGTACGTTGCCATCTATCAGAGCAGAACCTATTATGTTTCTTATGAGTCTCGCCAAACGCTAAATCGGAAGCTCATCTCCTGAGCTGCAATGACGTCTACGGAGCCCTTGCAAGTGTATACGTCGGACTCGCAGTTAAAATGGCAGTGGTGATGCGACGGGGGCAGAGATGGTGGGGGCCTGGGGGATGGTGTTGATGCGAGCGAAGTGAGCGGCGTCGGTTAACAGATGACGACGAAGAAGAAGATGCAGAGTGCGACCACAAGCCCTCCTCACGGAAACTCGCCCATGATGACGCACAGACTGGGCACAAGCCAGCATGTGAAGCACGCTCAACAAATGAGCATTCTTTAAGGGGACTACGAAGGAGAAGACGATGATGATGATGATGATGATGATGATTGGTGAATGTGGTATGGCTAAGGAAAGAACGCTAATTTCTGCAGCCCATGTCGGGAGCACGGCTAAGCATTCATGGGGGTAGGGGGAAAGGGATTGAAAGAGATAGGAAGGAGAGAAAAGCCGTAGTATAGAGGGCTCCGGAAATTTTGACCAGCCGTGATGCCGCCTTTCCAGCACTGTGCAGCCAACACCAAGCGGTCACAAAACGTTCATACCTTCAATTGCCCCCTACGCTGTCCCTGTGCACCACTTAGTTGCGGTGAAACTCTTCTGTCGTCTTGTGCCCGGCTTTCTTTTTGTTCCGAATGTAGTGTGCTTTCCTCCTCACCGTTTTCAAGTGCGCTAAAAATGCGTGGTTACGGTGAGTGAGCTCGTAAACCGTCCAACAAAAATGAGACACAACAACGCCAGTCGTTGAGCGGGCGTTGTTGTAAGCAACCGGCGTTGTTTTGTGGGCCTCTCTCTAGTCGGTGTCCCAGTTAGCCAGGAACATGTATCGTGTTCCTAAGCGAAACCGACCAGCCCTGCTATCTACCCTTCGTGAAATCCTACTCGCTGAAATTTTTGGAGATGTGCATGAAGGCACTGCTGTATCACTACTGCAACACGAGTATTTGACTTGTTGCTTTGTATTACCAGGTCGCAAAACCAACTCAACCACGCTTGCAGGTAGAGAAGAAGCGATGCGACAATTAATGTCTCGACAATGCCTTTATCACGTAGGCACGTATTCGTTTGCATGTCTCGACGCTGTAATTAAACAACGCGCGCTGGAAATTTTAATAGCTAGAATTATTACACGAAAGACTTAAACGACGTATTACTGCAAATGTTCAAGGGCATCTCATGCACATAATTAATGCAGCTCAATTGTTTCCGTTGTCAATAGGCAGAATGAGCTCACAAATGAAATGAACTGCGGTGCCTTAACAAACGACCACGAACAAAGGGGCTGTGAGTCCATTTGTCAATCAAATATGAATCGAGCAACCAGGTAAAGCTGTGAACTCGCTCGATTATAAAGTTAAATAGTACAATTAGCATTATCGTATATTTGATTACTAGCTTGAGTCATTCTAGAGAGCATAACTCTATGATGAAGACAATTCAGAGCAAATTGCTTTCTAGACGTCCAGAGCATATTGCCTACCTCGAAGGAATTCCAAGCGTTTTCTTTCTCTGGCATGTTCTGTGCCCAACACCTCAATGGAAGAAAGGAGGACCTTTGCGAAGTGCGCACCCCCCTCCCCTCCTACACACACACACACACACCGTAATCACATGCATTTGTGGGTGTTTGTAGTACACTGTCCACCAACAAAAGATGGAACGAGTCAACATCCATAGAATACTTGTGGCAAGCGCCCTTTTGTTAAAGCCATGCTGTTTATTCTACCTTCTCAGCAATGTAATACAAACCAAAACAACCAGCACCTACTGAAATGATGCAGAAGTAGTGCAGGTAATCGATACTGGCATGTAGCAGGTGACTGTGCTTGAAGAACCCAATTTACTTGTACGGCACTACACTTGTTCTACATTTCCAGCTCTAGGGGAAATGTGCTAGGCATAGAAACTACCGAATATGTGCGTAATAACAAGAAGCATTTTCCTATAAGCGTTACGCAGTTTGGTAAGGATTCTACCGCCTTTACACGATAGCGGCAGTTTGACGTGCTTCGTACACTTGAGAGCAATCGATGGGCCATTAAAGTCCTTTAAAGGGCAACTCCGGCGGTTCTTTCACCATATCCTGATATCGCTGTTTTCCAATGGCACTGATAGTCCCGTAGCAGGCAGGGTGGGTCACTTTACTCAGAAACTCATCATTAATGTTAAATAATCCAACGAACGATGTGTTCAAACCGAAACCGAAACAGGTAGATGTTTCAGAAATATGGAGCTGAAACATTGAGTCATGCCAGCTTTTCTGAACCCAACAGCGACGATTTGGCCGCTAAAGTGTCACCGTATTGCTCTTGACAGCCCGCCTGCTCGGGTAGGCAGCGTTGGAGGTATGACGTCAAAAACAAAGGGCGAACCGCATGGGAATCCGCTAAAGAGCTTTAAAATTCGTTTTCAGGAAAAATGAATGACTTGCACCTGCCTGGACTGGCAAATATTATTACAGTAACGATGGGAACACACAATGAGAATTTTCTTAAGATCCGTGGACACTGAAAAATCGCCGGAGTTGCCCTTTAATTGTCTATTTTATGTGTGTGTGTGTGTGTGTGTGTGTGTGTGCTTTAATGTAGTTATATAGCGTGCAATGTCGCCTTAGAGAAGTATGCCCATCGACATTCAAACCTGTTTGACTTCAGCACTTCATCTAAACGCGAATGAGAGGACGGGTACTGGCACTGCTGTTGAATGCAGGAATCGTTTTCTGAATGCCAGGCTACGCAGATAGACAGCGAGCGGAATGGATGAGGGAACACAAGTAGCTGATACTCTCGAACCAATTGAAAGAAGGAAGGGGATCTGGGCAGGTCACGTCGTGCAATGAACAGATAGTATGAGCTAGAACGACAGAATGGACATACCTGGAGAGGGAAACCTCAGCAGAGGAAGGAGGAAACTTAGGTGAAGCGATGGCATTAAGAAATTCGCTGGCACAAAGCGGAACCAATTCGCTCCGGACACGACAGATTGGAAATCGTTGGGATAGGCCTTCGTTCTGCAGTGGGCTTAGAAGAAGAAGAAGAAGAAGAAGAAGAAGAAGAAGAAGAAGAAGGAAAGTTGAAACTTAAAAGGATAGGAAGCTGAGCGAGTTGGACACACACGGACACAAGGGCACAGGAGTGGACAACACGCACTCCTTCTTCTCGTGTGTCCGTGTTTTGCACACATTTTCCTTCCGTAAAGACAGGTTACATGAGCTGATTTGTACTAGCGAGTTCAATTTTACTGAAAGGGGCCTCAGATGTTCAGAACCAGGCTGATCCGACAAGCAAGATTACTTAAGTTGACGACAGTTTTCACGCTATGCAAATAACCGAAGTGTTCTGCGAACACAACAGCGGTGTTCGAGAGATACCATCGCCATTCTTTATAGGGAGTTCGAGGCTTCTGACAAAGTGCGCAGATAACATATCGAACTTCACCTCATGCAGGCTTCAAGAGTACGGTTTATCTTTTTGCATCTTGGTCACGGTTGTAATTAGGGATTGATTTGAGAACTATAGCGCCTAAGCAGAAGTTTTCCGTATGTACCCTGTACCCGCCTCCCGTCTTCCTTTTTGCTTTTGCGTGCGTGGCTTTTCAGTCTGATGTGAGGTATTTAATTTTATCTATTCAGAAGAAGCAGTGCAGACATATAGAGATTCAGACTGTTTCCATGTAGTATATTTAAATATGTGCATACCACACTGAGCGCGGCCTTCCATCGCACACAAATGCAACATTTATAAACATGAAGTACCCCAACGACGAGCAACCGGAAGTCGACGTTTTCTAGAGACTAGTGCAAGTCTACACAGTTCTCGCGGAATACAGATAAAGCTGCCCAACTTATTTTTATCGTAGGGTAACAGACTCTGCTTTTATGCATTTGTTTCACTCTAGGAATCATCCGAAACAAGTGGAGCGTTATCCTAAACAAAAACTTTCAACTTTGCCCCTGGATACGACATCCTCGTCGAGTTTCCTAGGATCTATTGATTTCTGGGTTTTTACCTTCAAAAACCACGATATGATTGTGAGAGACGCTGTAGTGGAGGGCTCCAGAAATTCCGACCACCTGTGGTTCAACGTACACCGACATCGCACTGCGCACGGGCCTGAGTTTGCTATAGGAGAATGTAAGGACATACCACAGGGATTCATGCAAGTGTTCAAAAAACAAGCTTCTGGTAATTAAGGCAGGAAAGAAAATAATTTGAAGCAAGCAGCGCCGCTTCTGAGAAATCTAGTGCCCCTCACTGCGCTCACGATTTCGCCCGGTCCTTACAGTGCGCAATGATTCGCGGAAAGCCGTGTGCCTGTGTACATGTGTGCTTGTTAACGGGACTCTAAAGCAAAATACTGACTATTGTAGACTGAGATAGCTGGCGAAATACCATAGCTACGCGTAGCAACACCGGCAAAATAGCGAAAGCGTGCGCGCAAACACCCGCTTCCTTCTCTCTCGGTGCTACGCCGCAGCAGAGAACAGGTGTTGCTAAGCAGATGCGTGAGTTCTGCGCACTCACGTCACAGTCGGAGTAGCGGCGGTTGCGACGGCACTTGCGGCGGTGAAAAGGCTAGCCGAGCGATTTGGAGAAGTGTCCGCGCTACTCACGAAGTTGTCTCTGTCCACGCCGCCGCGGTGGTGTAGTGGTTATGGTGCTCAACCCCCCCCCCCCCCCCCAAAAAAAAAAAAAAAAAAAGTAGAATGCGCGGCGATCGCATTCTTGGAGGTGAAAAATGCCAGAGGGGCCCGTGTACTGTGCGTTGTCAGTGCACAGACCCAGGGGTCAAAACCACAGGCGGATAATGATGACGCTGATGATTGTGGTTCGGTTAGGAAAGGACGCTAATTTCTGCAGCCCATGTAGGGAGCACGGCTAAGCGTCCGTGGGGGTGGGGGAAAGGGAGTGAAAGAGATAGAGAGGAGAGAAAGGCCGTAGTGGAGGGCTCCGGAAATTTAGACCACCTGGGGTTCTTTAACGTGCACTGACAAAGCACAGTACACGGGCCTCTGGCATTTCCCGCCTCCATCGAAAATGCGACCGCCGCGACCAGGATCGAACCCACCAGGTGGTCAAAATTTACGGAGCCCTCTACTACGGCTTTCCTCTCCTCTCTATCTCTTTCACTCTCTGCCCCCCACCCCACGGACGCTTAGCCGTGCTCCCAATGTGGGCTGCAGAAATCCGCGTCCTTTCCTGAACGGAACCACAATCATCGTCAATCATCCGCCCACGCACGTGTACCTACCACTGCGGCTCCCTGTTTATTGCGAAAGGTATAACCACCTTCGCGTAGCTTACGCGTTACCCAAGCGCAGCCAGGCTCTTACCTTCTCGTCTTACAAAAGTGTTAACATCTGCCGATTTTTCTTTATTTTCACGAGAGCGCTATCGACATGGATTTCGCCATCATAAGTAGATTATTACAAGAGGGAGTTATGAATGCGACGGCGTTATGTTTAAATGCATGATACATTGGCACCTAAACGTCAGTGTGACGTCACGAATTTTAAAGCATTTACATATCGCGGCAACGTTCCCGCAAATACAAGGTTTTCAGAAAAATCGCCGTTTCAAATCTCCGGCTTGCTTACGACGCAAGGTAATTCATTTGCCCGCGATGAACAATCAAGCAGGCCCTAGCCAACACCGTCTCAATACATGGCGTCATGTTGCGTTGGTGAGATAACCCAAGGCGGTGTCTCCATGGGCGTCACCCTTTTGTCTGTCTTGCCTTTTACGGAGCGCCTCCTTGCCACAATGGCGGCGTTTTACGTGATGCGGTAGAATAATTTACGAACCTGAGCGAAATGTCCGTATTGTGGCTTCTCTAAAGAATAATGCAGTAAAAGAACAAACGCTGCAGAAATGTCTCCGTTGCACAAATTACGCATCTTCAGGCCCCCCCCCCCCCCCCCCCTCTATTCTTGAACAATAAGCGAATAGCTTCTTAAGAACGTTCGGCTCCTCCCGCACATGGAGGTGAAGCACACTGGCTTTAGCATATGTGGTCTTTTTGCAACATATCGCAGGGCTTCCACACTCTGGTGAAGACTGTTTAATGAGAATCACTTAAAATATTGACAGCTGCCATTTGAAAGCATGACACGGTGAAAAATACATAGATTGATTTCTGTAAGACAATCTAGCACAATACAAGATACTAATTACAGACGAAAGCAAATCAACAAAATAACGCAACGGGAATATATTAATTGGCTTCATTACGATGGCATACTGGATACATATTGAATGCATTAGTTACACATTAAAGCGACATTGCACCACTTTTTGAACATATCAAGAAAACATCATCGATCAATTGTGGGGGCTCCTGTGGACATTTCAGCAGGGAATGCGCAATAATAATAATAACTTGTGGAGTTTGACGTCATAAAACCATGATTTGACTGAGAGAGACGTCGTAGTGGAGGGCTTCGCAAACTTCGACCACCTGGGATTCTTTCACGTGCACTGACATCGCACAGTACACAGGTCTCAACGCTTCGCATCCATCTAAAGGATGCCGCAGCAGCCGGGATTCGATCCCGCGACCTTCGAATAAGCAGCCGAGTGCCATAGCCACTAGACCTCGTACTCCTGTGCCCCTTCTTCAAGAGGAAATTAAGAATCCTAAATGTTTCAGGGCGCCTTGATGTTTTGCCACCTTTGTAACTGTTTAGCAATGGACGTCGAACTATTCTCTTTCGCGCAAAGTATAAACGAAGCGATTAAACTCGTAGAATTTCCGTTTCCTGAGGTGGATCAAAACTGTACCACCTTGAAAAAGTGGACAACATCATTGTCCGAGTGTTGGTCAACGCCTCGCCAAGTATATAGATGCGTTTTGTAGTTTCTAGAGGTTGGTCAGCTTGGAGACATGCGCTCCGCCCACTTGACTGAAGAGAAATAACAGGCACCGCCAAAACCTGCATGCCCTGTAAGAGTTGTTATGCGTTATGCGTTATGCGAATCTTGAAAGGGAAAATTAGCATCCAATAGTTTGTAGCAATAGGCTAAAAGGAAAACCATTTGGATTTCTCAGAAATGAAGGCTTCCTAGTTGCCGAAAAATTGTTCCTCGTCCTGGGTTCGAACCCCGGATTAACGCCTGTCTTGAGCGCTCGGTCTGCCAATTGAGCTAACCAGGAGGATAGCGACTGACGGCGCGAGGGCGAATCCAGCGACAACTCGAAGCATATGGGTGTGAATATGGCAAATTAGTTATGCGGAAACACGCAATGAGGAGTAACGTTTAGGAAAGGGAAAATTAGCATCCACCCGTTTGTAGCACACTTATACGGATTTCTCAGAAATGAAAGCTTCCTGGTTGCCGTAAAATTTGCCTTGTTCCGGGATTCGAACCCGGGACCAACGACTATCCGGGGCACTCGCTCTCCCAGGGCGAATTTTTCGGCAGCTAGGAAGCTTTCATCTCTCAGAAATCCATATGGATTTGCTCGAAGCCTGGCGCTACAAATGGGTGGATGAGGGAGTGAAAGAGATAGAGAGGAGAGAAAGGCCCTAGTGGAGGGCTCCGGAAATTGATACCACCTGGGGTTCTTTAACGTGCACTGACAACGCACAGTATATACGGACCTCTGGCATTTTCGCCTCCATCGAAATTGCGACCGCCGTGGCCGGGATCGAACTCGCGTTATTTTTGGGTGGCAGCCGAGTACCGTAACCACTACACCACCGCGGCGGACAATGAGTATGTTTGTGGTGAGTCAATGTGTCCTCTAGAAGAACTCGCTTTCTGGGGTGGTTGCCTCACGTCTGATACTAATGATGCGCATTCAAGCCTAAGGATTCGAATGAAGGAAGGCGTCCTTTCCGAATCAATCATCCGTGTCCTTATGTTTGAGTGTGCCTTTGTTCCAGCCTACTCATTAGTATCGATGTTTCTGTAAGAAATAAAAGAAGTTGGCGCAGTACTTAGTGGAAAGAAGCATTTCCTGTCGAAGATAGAGACGACGGCGTCCAGTTAGTGAGGCACGTGTTGACACATGCTGTGGGGTGAACGAAGGCACTGCTAGAAAAAATGTCTGGAGGTCGCTTAAGCTTCGCGTTTAACAGTGGAACGTATAGTGCCATTGAGTACTGTTCGGATCGCCTTCACATAGCATACTCATTAAAAATCAGCGCTTCTCTGTAAAATGCTGCAATTGGAGCTTTATCGTAACAGAACCATGTTTCCTCGCGTGCATTCGAATTAAAGCCTGAACTATTATGTGCCTACGTTCTGGTTAATTCGTAATATGCACTTTATCTGACCCACTTCACTTTTATAAATTCCACTTTGTTCACTAAGGTACCATGCACCGCGGCGGAGGACTTGTGTAATCAGGTACGCACTCCGGGAGACGGTACCTGTTTGAAACTATTTCCGCCACGGACCCGGCGCCGGATTTCCCGAGTTACGAGCTCCTTATAGGAGAGCTCCGGCGGTCTTTTCACAGCATTCTGATATCGCTATTTTCCAGTGGCACTGATAGTCCTGTAGCAGCCACGGTGGTTCAGTTTCCTGAGAAACCAATAATTTTAAGTAACCGGAATGAACGATGTTGTCAAACCGAAACCGAAAGTGGTAGACGCATCGTGCAGCGTATGTAATGACGTCAGAGCCTCCCTGCCGTCAAAAATATGGAGCCGGTGCCAGGAAAATGAAAGCGGCTATGCCATCCGAGGATATATTGAGTTATATGCCAGTTTTTCTGAAATTGACAGCGACGATTTGAACGCTGAGCCATCACCGTTCTGCTCTTGACCGCCTGCCTGCTCGGATACGCAGCGTTGAAGGATGAGATGACGCCAACGGGATCTGGAAGCCGCTCCTCCGTTTCAAGCATATAGCGTAAGTGGCGATGTTGGCCGCAAGGCGATGTGCGGTATGTGCAGCTGCCCTTGGACCTGCCGCTCGTTTATTGCATGGCACTTTCGGTGATGCTGTTGCAAGTAATTTTTTAGCTCGAGAATGATAATTGAACGTAATGATAGCTGAGAGAGTGGAATTTCAATCATTAAAAAGCGATTTTTTTTTTGCCATGCGGAAACTTCCGCGGCGTGGAATCTTTGCGTAACTGAAGACTTTCATTTGTGAATCCTTGCGGTGTTTTGGAAAGTAAGGTGTCAGCTTACTCCTTAGAAGAAAATGACTAGGGTTCTGAAGAAGCAATACATAGTAAACATTTATTGCACACCACTTCATTAGGCAAAGTGTATTGCACATCGTAGAAATCAGGGTAAAATAATAAAAGAAATACATCAAATTTACACATGCTCGTGTCAGGTTAAAAAGACAAACATTAAAATATTGCACACAGACAGTGCTTTGCTCGGCGCTAAGAAGTCGGAAGGCAAAGCTATTACATTCCTCTAAATTTTTTTCAAAAAGCAGTCGAGTTTAAAGTTAGGACATGCCACATCTAAGCGTCAACGTTTTCATCCTTTCCTGCTTCGCGTCCCGCTTGCTGTTCTGGGACTTGACGTGAAAGTGGAGCGTAGTCAGTACATAACACTTGATGATTTTCTTTTTGAGGGACATACTGCGGTCGGGGCAGCCGACGACGATAAGCTTTCTTAACTGTAAGAAGGAAACCGAATCCAAGAGGCCGTCGCTTCAGCAACACCGTGGCAAGGCGGGCTGGAAGTTTTGTCACCCCAAGTGCAAAAAAATCACCAATTTTTCCAAATCACCTGCAGGGAATCATGGAGTACACGTTGCGAAGCAACTCTTCTGCTATTTCAACGTCAGTGATATGAGCGGTATTTATTCTTGTGCCTTGCACAAAAAGCGTCGCTTGCGCTGTTTATTCGTTTGTCGTCATCAGCACACACTTCTCAAAACATATACTGTCACCTTCCGGAGCGCACACGGTCATACCGTGACGCGTTCAGCTCCAGCAATCAGATGCCTAGCCCGGTAAGCGTTGGGGAGATCACACTTGCGGACGTCAGGCACTGCGGGCGCCTTGCAAACAGGCACTTGGTTACCATCGCTTTCTGCACTCTTCGAGTCAGCTGTTTCCTCACAAAGATAAGTGTATCAGATTGCAGTTTATCAGTGTGACCGTAACGTCGCACTTTGTTTTTCCTTCTGTTGTTGCCTTTCTTTCCTTTTGATATCAGTCGCTTTAAAAAGGCTTGAAATAAACCGCAGTGCTCTCTTCTGGTTGCCGCAGCCTCTAGCCACAATGACTGCCTGTTTATGTTAGGGACACAATACAAGAAGCATTTGGATCCAGGCGCTGAGACTTCGAAAGCAAGCGCAGGTGGATGTTTTTGACGCTTATTTTCTTCTGCGCTTTCTCTGAAGGATATGCAGGAACATTGGGGAATACGGTTGGAACCGCGTCAGATTTCAGCTCCGGTCGGTCTCATGGGATCTGAACAGTTTTGCCCTTTATAAATCACGTGCGTGAAAAAAACGCTCAATAAACTGCTCGTCAAAATGACGCCCACATATCGCCACTTCACATCCAGAGATTTGTCGGCACGGCGAACGGCTCTTCGCCAAGCTTCGAAGAGGGCATGGCCCTTGGGAGAAGAAAAGAGAGACACACATCGACTTTGCAGCCTCAATGACACATAGCCGGTCGTGCATCAAGGAGCGAAGCCGTGACGCCGCCTCGCTTTCTTTACGCTGGAGTTCATCTGCCTGACTAAGCTCGGCATTTACATTGGCATGTCAGCAGCGAAAAAAAAAAAAAATGAACTCCGGCCATAAGTACAACACCCTCAGACCTACGGTGAAGAAGAGTCATTGTCTAGACGACGTGGGAATGTGCACGCGTTTTAAGATGTCTCTAAACGCGAGCCAAAAAGAGCCAGGCCTGCGCGGAATCGCGGGACAGTGAGAGCTTAAGCTGGAGGAGCGACCTTCTTTGAGGCCATTGTAAACGTTTGGGGAAACTGCATGCACAGGTGGTAGGTATCCCTTGCGCCATAACTCTACGGTTTGGGCTACTCTCTGCACAGCGGTCTGTTGTACCCGACGTTGCCTTGCTGCAGCCGCGCGCGTAGCTCTGCGATTCGGTCCGCACCTTGCGAGTAGGCGCCATCAGGTATATCGAAGAGCCAAGTCAGGTTGCTGTCGGGCTGCGCATGTCGCGGGACGCATGGCACGATACGACAAAACTGCTTCACGAGGCAGCGCTTCGTAATAATGATGACGGGCCGCCGCCGCCGCCGCCGGTTACGGACACCAGCGGCGGCGGACAACTACTGCGCCAAAAACACCCGTTGTTGCGATCTCATAACAGCTTACGCTGTAAAAGCGCGTGCGCCCACATCCTAACCGCGTGACCGCATCGATGGATGGATGGATGGATGCTATGAGCGTCCCCTTTGTAACGGGGCGGTGACTTGTGCGCCACCAGGCTCGTAGAACTTTTTTTTTTTCCTCTCTTTAAATTTTCCTCATGCCTTTTAAATTTACTTCAATCAAATCGATCATACTATAGCAAAAACGGAAATTCATAGCCCAGTTCCCTGCCCCTTATGGCAGAAAGTCCATATTTTTTATAATTATTTATAATTTTTATAATTATTTTATAATTATTTTTTTATAATTATTTGCAATTATTTTTATAATTATTTATAATTAATCGCCAAGCTGGCAGCAGCGCCGCGGATAGCCATCGCGGCGGCGCTTGAAACAGAGGATCGCGCTTTCTCGGCCGATATGCTGGCGCTGGCGTGCCGCCCCTAATAACAAATTTATTGAGAAACTATCGAAACGCTGTCGGTCAACGTTGAGGCATGTACTGAATAGTCAGTGCCTATTCGTTGAAAAATAAGTGAATTCAAAGTTGACACTTTTTGAAGGCTGGGCACTAACCTTCAAAGTCTGTTGAGCGAAGCATTGGTTAAATTGTTGAGCGATTACTGAAAGCACATTGTTTCCTAAGATTTATTTTGATGCGTCTGTCGGATATTTATTGAGTTTTATGGTTGAGACAGCAATGAAATTTTATATGCACTCTGCTGAAGTTGAATAAAAGGTGGCGATGACCTCTCGATGGCCTTTTGCGCACTCGCCATGTCTGAATACCCATGCCTTTCGAGAAGGTGCCTCTTCATCCTCAGGCCACGAATGGGGCTAGTGTTTTGCAAGGACACACGCATTACAAACATGCATTTCATGTACATGTGTGTTACACACGTTTATCCATGAGTGTGCAACCAACATCAACAAACGCGAACGCGTTGCATATACCCAAGCAAGCATTGCCCAAGCAAGCACAAAGCTTATATAGGCACTGAATTCTGACCGTCCAAGCTTCAGTGAGGTCTGATGCTTATTAAACCCTCGATATTTAATATCTATACTGAAGATACAATGATACCTTCATTTTATATTTATTGATATTGCACACGTGCCTGTTAATGTAAAAGCGCGTATTATCAGGCGATGTAGTTACAAAACCCACGCATTTTTGCCCGCATTACATCCATGAGACCGAGTAACTTCGCGGGCACAGCAGTGTAGCGGGTCGAGCTAGGCTGTGCCACATTATTTTGTGCATTTAGAACGACCCTAGGGGAATTTGCGCGGAATTTTCTAGATGCAAGCGCACACAAAAGTGGGCGTGGGCCACCCCCAAAATTGACACGGCTGGATTCGAGCACGTGGCACGAAAGTACAATAAAATATCAGTGAGAAATCAACGGAAAATCTATAAAAACTTAATGAAAGAAATCTATGATAAAGTTATGAATTCAAAACAACGGAAGTTTATTTGAGGTCTAGCTGTTCCGGCTCAATGGATGTTGAAAATTCGATGCATACGAGTTCCGCTGTTTAGAGCTCAACAATGTTGCAACGGAGATTCAACACCCAGTTTGATGTGAGACGACAGTCCAAAGATTTCAGGCCAGACTCACACAGCCGCCATACGAGCCATCGCTGCTCTAGCGTATGCAGTGCACACGAATCGTGCGTGCTGAATCTGCATCGTGTTGATTCTAGCGCGGGAGTAATTGTTGCTCGCTGGAAAATGTCATGTATGCCGGCCGTTACAAAGACCAAAAATAGGTAATATAAGTGGAGGCGAGTCTGTTTGCCTAAGTCGGCAGGAATACCCATCATATCGGCGCTATGAAAAATTTCTCATTTGTATTAATATATCCGTTCAATTAAATACGCTAAAATCAACCGCTACACAGCAATATGTCAACAGATATTCAATGCAGTATTCAATACGTACTCTTCGTTGAAAGCAATCAACGGTATTTTCGATGGGTGTTTGTTGAGGGAGATCAATTATCTTTGAAATATAGTTAAAAATCCACTGATTCAGCCATTTCCAAGTCGTTTCTCAACGCTGTATCAATAGTCATTTTTATAAGGGACTAACTAAGATAAATTATTCCCTGCCAATGAGCTTTGTAAGGGAATCAGGACGAAGCAACGACTCAAGTCAGGCTAACACTGAAAGGTCTGCTCAAACTGTCGGCGCAGTTGCTGCTCTTTCTTTTCAGTGACCTTTCTTATAACCTGCATCGTAGCAGCCGGCGCTCAGAGATGTTCTCTGCAGCCGCAGTGTTTGCCATTGTGTGACGCGACGGCTTTCACTGGCAGTCTATGTTTTAGCAGTCTGGGTGCTCGTAGGACATCGCTCGTTTAACATTATTTCTTACTTTACTCGCGGATCACTCTGGAACTATTGTGACGGCCATTGACAGGAATGAAAGCGAACGTATAGAAGAGCGCGAGTCCCATAACAGTAGGGCTCCTATAGGATCGAGTCCTTAAAAGACGGAAGCCAATACATCTGGCAGTGAAACCCGGTACCTAGAGGATCGAACCAGGAATCTTTGGCGCTCGAACAACTTGGCGCTCGAACAATGCAGTTTCGTACAGGCTGTAAATGGTGACATTCAATCACGTGCGGTTTGTACACGTGTAGGCGTTATGCACTGACGTTCTGAAGCCGCCATTTTGTTGTACAGCCAGCGCAGTGGGAAGCCGTGCTTTGGTCAGCGCCCGAGGGCCATAGCCACCAAACCACCATGGAGAGGCAAGGAAGGACAAGAAGGCCAACTATCTCTATTTTATCGTTCTAATAACTGTGAGTCGGTTAGGGAATGGACTCTTAGATCGTGCCCGTAAGTGTGTGTTGAGTGTTTTTTCTTGTCCGTGTTTCTTTCGCGAGCTGCTCAAGCCTTCCACAAAAAAAAAAAAAAAAGGGTTCCGTACGGACCCTTTTTTCAATATCAGATACACAAGCATGGGATTCTTTGCCTCCGATGACCAGCTCCGTGGACGCTGGAGAGCCGTTCTGCTGAGCTCATCCTTAGAATGTCAACTGCAGGCTACCCAGCGGGCCAAGGAAGCCACCGAGATTAAAAAACCCTTGGTCGAAGCCTAAGCGAGACTTACAGCCCATCCCAGTAACCAGCAGACTATTCTCTTTTCTATGTCTCTCCGCACGGACTTGCCGGGAGCCTTCTGTTCCAGGAACGTAGGGTTATCGCGCTGTCGACATTTGACACGCTCGTTTCTCGATCGCGCGTTTCTCCGCCTCTTTATTGTGTAGTGAGCGACACAGAGGTTAACACCCCTTACCACACCACACTCACACAGTACCTTCGGTTCCCCACAGCAATGGATATAATTTGCATATTTTCGCACGACTGACAGCTATTAGTGGAAACGCTTTGTGTTCGCACTCATGGCTCAACTAACCTTTACCCATACGACTGAGAGTGATCGAAAGACTTTCCTCACACTGCGTACACAGCATTGGGCGACGGGATCTGTCGGTGTGAGTGATCGCGTGTTGGGGTGCTACGCGCGAGCGAATCCCTGCACGAAATATTTCGCGCGTCAATTCGTATCGCCAATAGTTTTACATGTGATTGACGTGCGCGTGTACACTCCATGTATAGTCAGAGGTCAAAACCGGGGACAGGCCGACTACGTCCTATACTGAGTTGGTACAGTTGCTTGAGTTGTCGACATTTCATGTTGACGTGCGAAGCAGTGAACAAGGAACGATAGACGAAGGAGCCAGCAGCGGTAGTCGTGTATGTTCGTTCTCTACATTTCTTTTTCCATGTGCGCTGACTCACACGTCAACGTGAATGTGCGTTGTAAGCGCGAATACAAACACAAGCACGTCTGTCGAGTGGCTGTGCACATTCGGTTGTTGAAAGGTGATAATTTCCGAGTGATACGTGGCACGTTGATGATAATATTTCAGGCGTAATTAATAGGTAAACAGTTAGATATATAGATCTGCCCTCGGAAATTAAAGAAAATGCGTCATAGGTGTTCTGTTTACAGTAAACAATAAAATACAACTCATTAAAAATTACGAGATTTTAAAGTTTAAGGTCACCTAGTGCTGCGTTGAAAGACGATGCGACCTCCAGGAGGGATAGAGGGACCAGGTTCTAGACTTTGGCAGGAAAGGATCCGAGGAAACATTTGTGCGGCGAACATTTCGCATTGATGACTAAGACGTGACGACGTATACGAAGGTTCCGAAATGAGATGGTTTTTAATCAAGTTATTTTGGTGAAGAATTGATTGATATCTGGGGTTTTACGTCCCAAAAACAGCTCTGATTATGAGACACGCAGCAGTAGAGGGCTCTGGAAATTTTGACCACCTGGGGTTCTTTAACGTGCACTGACATCGCACAGCACACGGGCCTCAACATTTCGCCTCCATCGAAATGCAGCCGCCGCGGCCGGGATTCGATCCCGCGACCCTCGGATCAGCAGCCGAGTACCATAGCGACCGTGGCGCGACTATTTCGGTAAGAAATTTTTCGAAAAAGTAGATAACGAGAAATCCACCCTCGGAGCTGCAAATCAAAGGGTCAAGAGGTCTGATTTGCTCATTAATGATACGCTAGCTGAGCAGAAATAATCTGATAGAAGAAAAAAAGTTTTCTTCTTCCAACAGAGTCCCAAATAGATGACATATACTGCAGCATGGGCGTAATTAGCGTTCTTTAGAGGGCTAACTCGAAACGGCTCGGCATTATTAGCATACTCGGTTGGTAAACCGAAGGACGCGGGTTCCATCTCGGGCTCGACAGTTGCATTTCCCCCGGAGGGAAAAATTCTACAGGCCCGTGTATACGGTGCGTTATTTCCGGCGCCCTTCGTGAGCCTTCCGTATACAGGGTGTTTTTTTTAGCTGCAACACATTTTTTAAATGAGAAAAACATAAATCGCGGGAATGTCTTGTGCACCATTCGAGTGTACGGGTTGGCGGCCTCTAGATACAGAACAATTACCGCACTTGTATGTATAATTAGCCAAATTACGCTAATTAACTTTTTAATTATCAGCAACTGGTGGTTATAGTAAATGAGTACTTTGGAGCCCGTCCTCGACACTACCTATCCCAACGATCAAATTTTGAATAGCGGAGTGCATGTCGGAGCTACGCCAACAATTAGTTCCCCTTGGCAGGCTCCTTGAAACCGAAATCGGCCGGGAAAAGAGCGTCTGTGACGTCGATGTCGCCGCCCCCACGGCTTTCGTCACTCGCCCGCGGGGACCAACGCCGCAGATAAGGAGATAACGCAAGCTGCTTGCGCGGCCGGAGCGGCGGTGACCACGGGCGAGTGACGAAAGCCGTGGGGGCGGCGACATCGACGTCACAGACGCTCTTTTCCCGGCCGATTTCGATTTCAAGGAGCCTGCCACGGGGAACTAATTGTTCGCGTAGCTCCGACATGCACTCCGCTATTCAAAATTTGATCGTTGGGATAGGTAGTGTCGAGGACGGGCTCCAAAGTACTAATTTACTATAGCCACCAGTTGCGGATAATTAAAAAGTTAATTAGCGTAATTTAGCTAATTATGCATACAAGTGCGGTAATTCTTCTGTATCTAGAGGCCGCCTACCCGTACACTCGAAAGGTACACAAGACATTCTCGCGATTTATGTTTTTCTAATTTAAAAAATGTGTTGCAGCCAAAAAAAGACACCCTGTATATACGGCGCGTTTCATAATCATGCCGTGGCTGTGGCAAGTGAAACTACAGAAATTATTATTATTATTATTATTATTATTATTATTGCTTTTTAAACTTTTACACAGCACTATAACATGCCATGAACTGCTCCAGCGCATTAATTTTAGAATACCCCGCAGGATAACCAGAGAGCAAAGGCCTTTTCATGTACCCGCCACTTGTGCCAACACTCGACCATCCAAAGAATACAGAACCTCTATAACACCTATTTTCTAAACCTTGATATTTTTCAAGACTCTCTATCATTGCTTTCATCTGAGATTTGCACTGTTATAAAATGATATCGCCCCTTGTACGTTTTATTTCTTGATGTGAGCTTAATGTTCCATGATGCCTTGGTGTGAACTGCGTTTATCATTGTCGATCTCTATTTTTCTTGTTGTATAGGTTCTCTTGTCGTCCCGATCTTCCTTTGTTGTTTTCTTGCATTTTCTCCCTCTATTTTTGCCTGTATGTTGTCCTGAATCTGTTTCTTGTTCCTCTCTCGGTTTAATATAGCGTTCTGCCCTGTCGTGAAGATATTTTAAGTTTTTCTCTTTCTTTTACATTTATTTGTATTTGTGCGTGTTTTCTCGATTTCATTTATAGTATCGTCATTCCCTTGCGTGTGCCAGCACCAAGACCTCCCGGTTGTGCCTGGGCACGTTTAAATAAACTGATTGATTGATTGATTGATTGATTCATTATTATTATTTGTGGTACTGTATACGTACATAGGAGGCACGGTATGTTAACGACAACTCGTCTTCGATAAAGCAGTTGTCGGTATAGTTCGTATACGGAAGCTGATATACGTGGTAGAAATTGTACGCCAAGGCTAAAGACCAAGACATAGAAAATGAAATAAGTTAACGGCACACATACCGATGAGCGTGAGCAAAATACATTTCCCTGCGAATGTCATGCACGATTCGCAAGCCTGACATTTGCAAGGTCCACTGCCTGCAAACGAAAAAAAAAAAAGAAAAAGACAGAAAAGCAAAGGGCTTGGCTACGAGTAATGCGCACTCACGAACGCAAGCACGTCACTCGTGACATTTGCAGGATTTTGCTGCGAAAAAATAATCATTAGTGCTTAAGCGAGCGCCTTGTCGAAGTGCAAGGACAACTTCCATCGAGATGACTTAGGTGTATCTACGTACGCACGCATAAATTCAGAAATTTCCCAAGTTTATGACGCAAGTGGGGTGAATGACTGCTTAATGTCGTCAGTCGCGGAGCGAAAGATCGCTCCTGTTCGCGCAAATAGCAAAATAAATCTTGCGGCAGGCATTATAAACTCACGAATGCTTATACGACCTATGCGGAATATTAAACGTGGGCTGTTACGGGCATAATGAGCCGCGAGAAATAAACTACAAAGTATAGAATATTTTTCGCTATATCGTGATACTGGCAGCATCATCCTGGACCACTAATTATGTGACTGATTGATTTGTGAGGCTTTACGTCCCAAAAACGACGATATGATTGCCTGAGACGCCGTAGCCGAGGGCAAATTTCGACCACCTCGGGTTCCTTAACGAACACTGGCTTCGCGCAGTACACTGGCATCAACGTTTCACTTCATCAACATGCAACTATAACAGCCGGGATTTGATCCCTCAGCCTTCGGACCAGCAGCCGAGTACCATAACCACTAGACCACCTGGCGGGGGCACTAATTATGTGATTGACAAAGATAGCTCAGGTCCTGTAGCGAGTATATGGCGAAAGGCCGTGACGGCTGCCGACGTAGGCAGTGCCGCCTGATCGCTATTTTTAGAAGGCGAGAAAAGGCCCAAGAGGGAGCGGCAGCTGCGGCGTCCAGGGATGCTATCCTGGACGTTGTCAAAGTCCTCCATCTCGTGAAATTCTGTAATGGCTGCATTTCTGAGCCCTTCAGCGAGCCTGTAGCTGGCTCATAGGCCAATCAGAGCTGCCAAGATGGTGGTGTTTGACAATACGGCTGAATTTGACAATGTTCAGGACAGCATCCTAGTCCGGCCGAGATGGCGATGACGGTGATCCTGGCTGAAGACACTGGAGGCCCCGAACAGCGCTCCTTAGGGGTTCGCCGCGGTGGTGTAGTGGTTACTGTGCGCTTGGGTGCTAACACACACACACACACACACACACACACACACACACACACACACACACACACACACACACACACACACACACACACACACACACACACACACACACACACACCACGCACGCACACACACACACACACACACACACACACACACACACACACACACACGCACACACCACACACACACACACACACACACACACGAATGCAGCCGCGGCGGTAGCATTTCCGATCGAGGTGAAAGTGCCAGAGGCCCGTGTAGTGGGCGATGTCAGCGGACGTTAAACAAGAATAGGTGACCGAAATTTCGGGAGGCCTCCACTGCGGCTTTTCTATCCTTTCTATTTGTCTCGAGATCGAACTAGCAGCGAGTGGACGAAGCTCCCAAGTGTGGGTGGCTCCTTACGTCGTCTGCTAGCCACTGCGCTTCTACATGCGCGCGTACGTCACACATATCCTCTAATATGTTTGTTACCTGAGCCGGTGCAGTGTTGAGTGCTTTTATGTATTCTCATACAAGC
Organism: Hyalomma asiaticum; assembly: GCA_013339685.2. Classification (NCBI taxonomy): domain Eukaryota; kingdom Metazoa; phylum Arthropoda; class Arachnida; order Ixodida; family Ixodidae; genus Hyalomma; species Hyalomma asiaticum. The sequence continues at coordinate 84,331,385 of CM023484.1, forward strand.
ATAAAAGTATAGTTACAGCATTATTTTGGCATTGCGCTGTAGTCTTTGGTCTTTCTTAAGTTCACTGAGCGCCTGATCATGAGCGTGCAATGTCATCGTCACGCCCAGGTTCGGCGCAGCTATTTAAGTTTAGATGCTGCTGTGCATTTTAAGTATACGGCTAAGTGCACTTAGCGTCATTCTGAATAAGTCAAGCGGAAAACATCAACGTGCATATGCAGTGCTGCAGCGATAACGGCTCGCGATATGCGATTGTGAGCATGACGGGAAATACCAGACGTTTTTCATTTGAAGGCACATCTTATTTTTTATGGCAGAAAAAATAAATCTTTCCTTGTCACGGTCATACAAGTAAGCATGCGAAGAAAGCGATGCGTTTGAGTATTAAAATGTTCACCTAATATAGGCATGGGTGAAATATTGTGAGAGTACTGAACCGGCGTATATAGTCACGCAGCTTGACTAACTGAGCCAGTTAATGACGACATGCAAGGCACTTAAACGCAAGTATGCGTGTAAGTGACACAGCGGTGTACACAAGCTGCTACTTCAACTCAATACTCAGTAACAGCCCTTTTTTGTTGTCGTCGCTAATAGTGAAAAATGAACGAGAACTCAATACTAAACTCTTTCAGTCGCGTAACAGCAATGTAAACATTGGAGACAGTAGAGAACTTAAGTATAGTGAAGCAAAAATAGGCGGAGAGAACCGCCGAGGAAGTCAGACTGTGAGGGTGGGTGATGTCAATGCCCCGTTGAATGGCATATCACGCTTCTTTCACGTGCAATAAAAACGTGTTGCGCGATTAATGCAATGAAGGGACATTGGAGGATGCAGGTATTACCATTTGACTGCAATCAATGCTTTTATTTAGCTAACAGCTGCCTCAAACCTCTCACAACAGAGCGCCGCTGTGCATACATTTCAATGCGGGCCGGCGAACGCCTATTCACACTCACGCGGTGACAGTGCTGCCATCTACATGTCGATCTCGAGGCCAATACTTTCTCTCCCATTTCCCTACCTTCGCGGACACTGCGACGCGCTCCCGCATGATCTGCTAAAAATAGCGCCCACAATTATCAAATTAGACGTGGAAGTTAAAATCTCTAAGAAGTTTAAGATTGCACACAAACCACCACGAGTTCTCGTGGTATTACGTGTGCTTCTTCCGTTTGACTTTCTTTTTTCGCACAGTTTTAAACTTTTTAAACGTGCGAACAAACCATACCGCCAAAACGTCTTACTAAAATCAAACTCATGCTGAGACTACATGCACTCGCGGGAACATGCACGAAAGGAGGCCTTTTGTTTAACCCTAGCCTGTTCCCATATCAGTGGTCGATGACTGTAGATCATCGCGTGCAGATAGGGAATAGACGCATAGTGCAGACGCAGGTCAATAATTAAGCTTTAGGGGTGGTTAGGGATCCCGCAATGAGCTATGCAGAATAATATCCAGGCGTACGTAAAGGCACAGAAAGACGAAGGACTGAAGGACGAACAGGAGGAGCCAATATTGTATAGTTAACACAGTAGGAGAAGGAATGGACGAAATGCAAGTGGGCGGTATTAGATGACCCATAAGACTGATAGACTAGGACGCCAAGGATACAGAATAGGAAATTTATGGGGTGTGATTTGAAAAGGAAAAGTTTGGGGGTTTAACCAATGGTATAACTAAGAAAGATCCGCAGTGCAAAACAGATATTTGCATACTGCTAGCCTGTAGAAGGCCTTCCCCCTGTAGTGGACATTCAATAAACATGACGAAAGTACGTGCTTCATTCCATTTATCAGATACCCACATGTGGTGTTGCCACAGATGGTAGAACTGCGCATGCTCTGATGTGGGAGATCATGGAAACCTACTAGTTTTCCCATTTGTAAGCAATGATGAGCACAAATGAGGTGAGTCGGTCGTGGTATTTCTCTATATGTGTCACCGATGACGGAAATCCATCACCTATGCCCCTTCTCCTACCTAATGGGGTTAACTAACGGTGGCTTTGGTTTGCTTTGCAAAATCATTGTTTAGCCAATACGTGGAAATGGCTAAGAAGTAGGAGGCGGGACGCCGTGTCTGGAGCCACCGTTTCCAGGACTCGTCTGGTTGCGGACGAAGTCCTCACGCCGATATGTTCGCTCCATGCCTTGAGAATCCATTGCTCCACCAATGTTGACGGAAGACGCCCCTCGTCTGTAGTCTGTACGCCGTTTCCAGCCACCAGATGACCGAGCTACGGAAAACACAGAGGGAATTATTTGTTGTTTTATTTGGGGCTTAGGAGTGGGCGGATAGAGGGAAGCGAATGTGGACAAAAAAGAACAAATTGCTGCCGATTGCGAACCGAAAGTCCGTGTTGCGCTAGCATTGCGCCAGCGTTGCTCTTATGTTAACTACTTAGAAGGCTTTCCGGACGTCCGCATTCTCGGGAAATTTGCTAGATTTGCCAATTTGCCAGATTGAAAGGGCCAGGTTTCACAAGGGGGAAAATGCGGCCTTTTTCGTAAGAAATAAAACGATATTCAGCGCAAAGGAACACAAGGACGTGTTGCGTCCTCCCTATTTGTTCTTGTGTTTCTTTGCGCTAAATGTACTTTCGTGCGGGGTTTCGTATTGCGAGTGCTGGACAGCGACACTAATGACTATGGCGGCGTGTCGCCATCTGCCGTCATGTGGATTTGCTATTATGGCGAAAGCGCTACAAGTGTCGCATGCGAAGATGACCTTAAAAAGGCGGTAGCGGAAAAAGGTGGCACTAAAAAAATCGGAAATGCGCGTGTCTTTCACTTGGTATGTACCGACACGACCACTACATAGTTCTATGTCGCAGCCGTGCTACCTAAATCGGTGTGGAAACGCATAAATGTATGACCAACATGAGTCATATCATGAGCATCTTCACATCATAGCCAATTACGTTATGATTAACGATAACAAAATCACGTGTGGGATAGACCCGCATTGTATAAACGGGTATAACTCAGAGATACGCGAGTATCAGCCATACATGGTTTAACGTTAACCTTTACAGGTAAACACCAAATTATGTTGACTCTATATTCGACTGCCAGAGGTTTAGGTTTGCAACCACCAGGTCTAGGATTGGTTTAGGTTTGCAACCGCCAGGTTTAGGTTTGCAACCGCCAGGTCTCACTCGTCGAACAGTAAGGAACCTATTTCGACATCGCGGTATGACAAGAGATGCTAAACCACTTCGTATCGGGAGCTGCGAAGCAAGGGGTCCAAACTCTACAGAGACTCAAATTCGAATGGTTCGAAGCTGCCCAGTAACATCAAGGAAGGACATAAGCTCACCGAGCTTCCAGTCGAGAACCTAAGGATCTCAAGCAACATAGCGGCCAGGTCCTCTGGACGCAGCCTGCAGCTAGAAGGACTACCTTTCCTTACCTCTCTTTCTCACTCTCACTTTCGAGCTTTTGCAAACGCCACAGTTTACCTGCAGACCTTTTCGCGTAGAACTTAACGGCCGTCGCTGGACAGAGCAATGGCCTGGCCACCTTTATTTTTCTTGCGGTCGCGGCACAGTGACTTTTCGCATGCATTGCGCGTAACTTCAGCCTTTTTGTATAGCTGCAAAATGTGAAATGTGTTTGGAGCGTACAGAAAGGATAAATTTTCGGCGAGAGCACAACCGGGCCTTTGCGACCTCGACCTGTGGCTCGCTCATTCCTGCTGGCGGCACGTCATCGCGAACGGGCTGACTCATGCCAGGGGAGGAGGACGGATTCATATACGACCCGTCATTCATGGAAAAGTCCCGGTTGTCACATACCGCGAATAAAGTCGGAAGTGAACAACGGTGCACCTGACGGGCCGATCATACAGTACCCGGTACACGTCATTGGGAAAGCACGCGTGTTGCCCGTCAGCTTTTCAAAATTTATAGAAGACCTTGAAGTAATAACGGGAGGGCTACTTTACTGACAGCCCTGACATTGCAAAATCACGAGGTAATTGCAGAAATCGCTCTTTATTTATAGCGTTCGCACAGCGTACAGTGCCGCCTGCTTTACTGCGTGGGCATTTAATGAAAGATTGACGACCAATGCTGTTTTTTTATGCTCCTTACTTTCCTGCAAAAAGGAAAGACTCTCAGAATTGCGGAAATCGTTCTTTTCTCATGTTTTGCGACGTTTTGGCAAGGTAATATAATTGGATACTCGGAAGCATCGACGCTAAAGATTACGCTCTTTTAGACTGACGATCTCTTGCCTACTGTCGCTGCCTACTCACAGTAGGTATGGGGCGCCAATACCGCAATGCACCTCGTAGATGCGGTCGTAGTGAAGATTTCTATAACGCTATCGAAATGCACCTTAAGGCTGAAACGCATATTCTCGTAAAAGGCCATCCCGCAGGCCCCATTTAGTGATCACCATTGATAACCCGGCGTACTGGGATGAGTGAGCCGAATGATATGGCAGGGGGCACACAATAATTACGAAAAATTGAGTGAGAATGTTAATGGAAGAAACACAGGAGGACAGAAATTCGTGTGTACTGTGACATGAACTTCAAGTTGTACAGTTCAGTAGGAGAGGCAATGCTCGACAAATCTTTTCAAACGAGTCCGTGTTCCGAAGAATGAAGAACGTTAAACGGCTCTGTGACTGTGGAAGGAACTGGACGAGTCCTGAAATTGTTGGGCAAAGAGGGCGGGAAGTGATTTTCACTGTCAGAGGGCTTGGTGACTACGATAAACCATGTCGACGCAGAAAAAAGGAAATTAAAGAGTTGGCATAAACAGGCCACCAGAATACCGTTAAGCTCAACGTGAACTTTAACTAGCTATAGCCAATAAGAGTCGTTACTTGTGGGCGCAATGTGCTTCCATAACGTTGATCAGTCGGTCAGTTTATCGCATTCTGGCAGTCATTTTGAGGAACCAGTCCATTTACTGATGGTAACAGTATCCCGTGCAGTGGTCAGTCAGCCTCGGATGTAACACCCAATGCATTTCGTTTACCTTCGAATTAGCACGTTGCCCACGACTGTCGAAGCGTCCAGAGCCACTGAGGCCACATATAATCCCTACATATATAGTCTTGAAGGCAACTGTGATGTAAGCTTGTGCCACCCTCTGTCGCCCTCGCGTCAAGGTGTACAACAGCCCGCCGTCACCACGACTTATACCACTGTTACGGACGCTGCAGTAACAGTCATGCTGCCACCAATGTTGCCAGTGCCGCAGCCCTGAAATTCGAATCGATGGATGCTCTTGCGTATTCATAGACGTCGACCTAAGTGGCTTGGATCTGAACGTTATGATTTCTTATTTTTGGTTAACAATGATTTAGTCGGCACTCCCCGTTGCATTTTTCGTACGCGTGATTGCTTCTTCGTCTTAAGAAGGCGCGTGATACGACACGACCGGCGCTCCGGAAAGATAACTCCATCTATCCAAGCATGTCTGAAACTTGTGGCACGTAGCTGTGGTTAGACAGGTTGAAATGCGCGATGAATCGCCTCCCGTGTCCGCGACTGTCAAGGTCGGCTGTGCCGAAATAACATACGCACCTGCAGACTCGCGGGGCCGAAAATAATTAAAGGCATTGTCATGAACGGCATTTGCCCATGGAGCAAATGTGAGCTATGCCGCTTGATGAATGAAGCTGACGCATAAGCGAGATGCTCATTTCGTGAACCTATGCGGAAAAAGCCCGCCGATGACGACATACGATGATGCGTGCATGTCCGAAGAACAGAGCTGCTTGCTTATATAAGGGATCTTGACGTTTCAGGAAGTTTCGCTTGCTGACGTGACATCAAAATGCGCACTCTTTATTGTCTTGCACGAAAATATATGAACAATGATGTCCTTTCTTTTGTTCTTTTGGTGGTGACACAAGACAGGGCGATCTTTCTCGTTTGCACACATGTGGTACTTCTCGTGCCGTTACAAAGGAGAATTTTAGCATCTTTGTGCACTTTGCTGAATTTTTTTGAGCAGTTTTTGTTGACGGGGGTCGCTTAAGAACTAAGAGAGGTGTTCGTTACTCGTGTTGTGAAGTGTGTTATCATCATGCACCATGTCGCGATTGACCTAAGCGTGATGACCAATAGCTCCTCATCTGATGATGTTTTAGAAACAAGCACGACACACAACATGGGAAAAACGGAAAGATTCCTACGTGTCATGGTCAAGTGTGGACCTCAAAACCATATGAATGTATGGACAAACCGCGGCTACGTGCCAGCTTCAAACTGTGCAAGAGAGAGAGAGAGAGAGAGATAACAGTCGTGCCGACGGTGGGTAGGTTAGCTAGAAGAAAATTTCCAGTTTTCTACACTACACTGGGGGAGAGGTAAGGAAACACAGAAAAGTAAGAAGGAAGAAAGATGAAAGAGAAAGGTTAAGCACACACAGGCACACACACGCCAAAGGGTGTAAGAGCGAAAAGAAGTACTGAGTGAGAGGGCATCTTATTGTCCCCATTTTAATCACTATTTGCTGCGAACACTGACCGGTGTCCTGGTGCACCACGCTTACTAGCATACTAGCTGCGCACGTAACACCAGCACCACTGGTGATTGTTGTCTAGTGTTGACCAAATGATCCCTATAATGTCGACTAACCTTGGTCAGGGATGACTAATGCCGACTCACATTGTTGAATTCCATTGACGTACTCGGAGCAGCAGACAAGCGACTCCGCGAGTGATCGCTGGACCCTGGCGTAGAGCAACGCCTCCTGATCCACGGATGGAGCAAAACCACTGGCGCTGGAGCAAGGCGGAAGCGGAAGGGAGGAGCAAACTGTCTGTTGCTCGCTTATAGGCGGAAGTTTCAGTATGGTGCTGTTACTGGAACTGGAACTTCGCGACTCTGAGCAAGCTCCCTCCATGGATTAACACAAGCAATGCCTAGTAAAGTGAACTAGAGCTCTAGTCGAGCGCACTGCCCACGTCGTACGCCATTGTCGAAAGTGCTCATTACCACTGCGGCCCACCAAGCAAGAGGACGGGTAACCTGAAATGCACCACGCGGTGTCACGGTTCACTCAGCCCGTCTTCGAGAAGTGAGTTCTCAAATAACAGAGTGACTCCTGCCCAGAATCGACGCTCGTCCTCTAATCGGAATGTGTTAATTCGAGCTTTCAGTATGCCATTGGAACAAATCCGCTCAAAAACGAACGGTAACACTTGTTCCGACTCCGCCATTGGAATGAAAAAAAAAAAAGCACGTTATTCGCGTTCCTTGGCAACTTATAATACTGAGATGTGTGATATTATCTTCACTTGTTCCCATTTCCTGCGCTGCTCTTACTGCCACACTTGCTCATCCTCTTCTTTCTTTGATCGCTCGTTATTCATTTAGTCGATGTTTCTTGTTTTTATCTTTTGTTCTAAGCAGTGTTCTTGTTGTAGTGGCGATTGTTTAATTTCGATTATTTGCAATTTGTATTACTTTTTCTTTGTATAGCTTCTTCCACGCTGTTGATATTATTGCATTCTGCTTGTACATATAACACACATTTTCTGGCAGCAGGTCCCCCTTCAGCCAAGTTCTCTGGGACCTCCTTCTGTACACTTATGTAAGCATGCGTGTAGCAATATGAAAAATAAATAAACTGAAACCGAACTGAAACTGAAGATGGCTAGCACTGGCTAGCACTAGCTCATGATGGCTAATGCCAGCTAGTGCAAGCCGATGCCTATACACAGTGGGCGTAGAAAAACCACACTGTGCTTGCTTCCGTTCGCGAACCGTTGTCATGTTCTGTGTGGAGGGGCGCAATGTTAATAACTTCGTCAACTGGCACGTGTTGTACAACACAAACGTTAAGTGAAGTCTAGGGGATCGATAGAGAGAGAGAAAGAACTTTAATGACTAGGGTATCTCTGGGTCCCCGCCCTACTTCCCACGCGACCCTTACTCACATTCTCCTCGAATGCCCGGCGGACCTCCCCCAGCGTGGCCTGGAGCTTCCGACCACCTGGGAGGAATGGGAGACCCTGCTACGCTCGACGGACCCGGTTAGGCAGAATACTGGGCTGCCAAAGTTATGGAGCTCCACGAACTCTAGTCCAGGTGGTCGAAATTTCTGGAGCCTTCCACCACGGCGTCTCTCATAATCATAACGTGAATTTTTTGGAATGAAAGAATTGTAGAGCAAGAGTGCGTGAGTATCAGAGTGCTCTTTAATAAAAAAAAATAGGAATCCTTATTGTTCCCTTAAGCGAAGTTTGTTCGCAAGCCTGTGAGATTGTCTAAACGTAGGCTCTACTTGAATCCCAAAAGGTATCTTTCTATCTCTATTTACTGGTGACTTGACTCACGTGTGCCCCATACACGGATACACAACGTGCGCGTATGACCTAGGCCTGATTTTATTGCTGTTGATTGTGCCGTAACTGATGTGCATGTGATGTTATTGGTGCCGCTACTTATCATTAATATTAGTCATACTTTAGCACCCTTCCGTGCCAATTTCGGCATATACCAAATGAACAAGGCGCCTATTCCAACATTTAGTGCACACATTGTCGCAAGATTTTTCAAGGTCATATCAGGTCGTGAAAGGTAAAATGTACGGACGCGGAGGAACCGTATAACATAAAAGGGGAACTCCGGCGGTTTTTTATGCCATATTCTGATGTCGCTGTTTTCCAATAGTACTGATAGCACTGAAGCAGCCAGGGTCAGCCAATCTGCACAGAAACTTACGAATAATTTTAAATAGCCGAGTGATTGCCCTCCTGGTCTGGTAGGCAGCGTTGCACGTAATGACGTCAAAAACACAGGATGACTCGCGTGGGAATCCGCTAAAGATCTTTAAAATTCGTTTTCAGGAAAACTAAATGACTTGCTTGCAGTACAGAGGAGAAGATATACTGAAAATTTCGTTGAAATCAGTAGAAAATGAATGATCTCGGGACTTGCCCTTTAAGTAGCCATGTACGAGTGCTCTAGACCGCGGAAACATTGCAACGTGTGCGGAATACGATAGCGAAAAATTGCTCGTTTCGGTCGCGCAAACCTAAACAGTTTCATGCAATGATTTGTCACAAGTTTATGCTAATAGCAGACCACTTATTAAACTACTGAAGTCGTACGTATGAGTAAAAGGATCGCCAGTCCTTTCTCAATCTATAAGACGATATACAGAGCTATGACAGGACAAGCTTGTCGTCCTGTATCGTTCAGCTCTCTTTGTTTCTTCGGGCTTTTCTCTGCTATCGGGTGTTTTGAGAATATATAGTCAATGACCTTGGCACAGACTATACAATATGCACTGGAAAGTGTGTGTGTGGTGTCAACCAGAGCAAGGGGCATCACGCTGTAACTCCAACATTTTACGGAGTTGTCTACAGGGTTCCATGAGAGCGGCCTGGAATCGCCGGCATATGAACAGGTGTTCTCTAAAACAAACCAGGAAGCGTACGCCGGCACTGGGACTACTGCTGACAAAGAATAACCCAGGGACGTGCTGAATGACCGATTGCACTAGCACAAAGAATGTAGTGTAGACGTTGCACGTGCTGTCCACGTATAGATTTGCATAGTCAAATGCAGCTGGTGTACAAAGGCTGGGGAACAATGCAACGAAGAGGCCTAAAGATATTCGTCTCGCTTTGTTATTTTCCAGCGCACTGTACTCGTGCCCTTGTAGACTTGCTCTATTTCCTGACGCAATGAACCTAGATGTTGCGCTCGCGATTGTGCTCGTCTGAACCAGCTGTGAGCGTGCGGATGTTCTTGGCTTGTTGACGCTGTCAAACCTCATTAAAACTGGCTCGTCTTAGGGAAGGTTTGTCGGTCGACGTTTGCAGTTGCCTCGGCGGCAAATTTCCTGCCGTATCTCGACATGCATTTCCACGACCATTATAGATAATTTGTCTTCGACATAATAATTCGGAATCACGAGCGTTTAGTTTCAAGGCGATGGTTTTAACTGGCTCACGTACTGACAAATGTGGCCGTACGTCCGGCGTTGTCCCACATAGTGTAACCACTAGGGACATCGTGAGCAGCCGCTACGGCTGTGTGTCCAGTGTGGCTGACGATGTACCGGAACGTGCACATGAGCGTTTGAGGGCTCGTAAAAAGCGGTAGTAACTCTTCATTACGCAGAAATACGGGTCTCGCTGTGACCCTGCGTCATCGTCCCACCGTAACGCGTGTGTGACCAGCGTCTGATTAAGTTTCCACATTTAAAACCTATGTCAAGTTACATCCACGTGGCACCAAGTGAATTTGGAGATAAATTAATGGAACGCGCGTCAAATAAACCTTGTCACGATGCGAGATGGCCTTTGGTAAAGACAGAGTCCTTCAATGCTGCAAAGGCCTTCGGTAAGGGCCATTTTCTTCCTATAGGACGACTTGACGGCGAAGCCCTTTATCGCATGCTGTAGTAGTGCGAGAAAGGACAGGAAAATTTTTGAGGTCCCAGTTCGCGCATAAAAAGAGTACCACCAGGAAAAGAGAGAAAAAACGAAAAACTGGGAACAAAGTGCAAATGTTTGAGGTAGCTCTCAGGATCAGCAGCCAGAACAATGGCCCGATCGCATCTGGCGATTCGAGAACATCTACATTTCGACTCCAGGTCAGCGGAGTGACAGCCCCTTGTCCACACAAGTTTTGCCCGGTCCTGTTCGTGTAGGCAGGATATCTTGGCGCAGAAATTTTTGCGCGATGAATTCACGGCATCATTTCAGCCTATTGCAACTCGTCCGGTACTCCACTGCCTTAAAGGGACTGTCCACCATTCTTCATCGCTCTCCTGTTTTTTTGGATCAATAAGAAGCGTCCCTTTCGAAGTGTCCCAGCGCGCGGTGGTTTCTCCAGAAACTGAGTAGAAATTATTAAAACAGGATTTTGTTATCTACGAAGTCGCCCCTTTCCTACTTGCACAGACGCCGGCAACAATGGTTCGATGCCCGATGCGTAGTCGTCTCCCTGGCAACACCTTCGGGCGCGGGAGGCTTCTCAACAGGAACCGGTTCCAAGGGCGACATTAAGGTCATTCCAGAGGTGACGAAGCGGAGAGACGAGGTAAGGTCGGTGCGCTGGGGTGCGCCTCGGACATGCAGTGCCGCATGCATGACAAGCGCAGTACTACGAGCAGTACAGGCAGACAAATTCGAATGCAGCGTCACCACGAAAGCAGCGATAAGAAGAACGAATTGCTCTAATACGCTGTAAGAAGGTGTCTCATAGGGTGAAGTACACTTCACCCTATGAGAAATTCTTTTTGAACGGAATATACATAACTGCGTGGGTCTGTTCTTGTACACTCGGGAATTGACAGGCACGCTGTTTGGTGTCGCTAGCGGCGTTATTTGCACCATTTTCAGAGCAGAATTAAAAAAAAAAACATAACTCCGTTTTTGTGGAGTAAAAGCCTGCTCATTCCCGTAAAAGTGACGCACGATCTCAAAATGTTTTCCGAACAGTAGACAGTCCCTTTAAGGGTAGGGCCACATTTTTGTGCGAGCGCACGCACCCAGACAAATGCGGTGAATTTGAAGCGCGCAACCTCGCCTGTAAAACATGGCTACAGAAAGGCAGGCTGCACGCGACGATAAAAGACCGACAAATTACGACTAACACGTCTGTAATAGGCTTTTCACGTATTTCTCGAGACAGCAATTCTTTCCGTTGCCGCGATATCCTTAGTGTATGCAACACAGAATTGCAGTCGGTCTATTATGACGGCTGCACCATGGATCTCCCAGTACAGAATAACAAAAACGGACGAGTGAAGTACGCCCACAGTGTCCTTGTACGGGGGTCACAGGCTTGCATTCTTGCATAATGAAACTTTTGCGCACACAACACGAAGCCACAACAAAGAAGTACACAAGGACTGCGCTAGTCCTTGTGTACTTCTTTGTTGTGGCTTCGTGTTGTGTGCGCAAAAGTTTCATTATGCAGCCAAACCAACTAGCCCGCCTTTCCGTTTTAATTGTATTCTTGCCACACGGGTTATAAATGCATCCAAGGGTGGCACGATCCAGCGCGCCTTTTAGTGACTATCTTCTATTCTTTTGTATTTTCCTTCTCTTCCTCCCTTGGATATCGCACTCGGCTGCTGATCCAGGGGTTGCGGGATCGAATCCCGGCCGCGGCGGCTGCATTTCGATGGGAGCGAAATGTTGAGGCCCGTGTAGACTGTGCGATGTCAGTGCACGTTCAAGTACCCCAGGTGGTCAACATTTCTGGAGTCCTCCACAACGGCGTCTCTCATAATGACATGGTGGTTCTGGGACGTGGAGCCCCAGAACTCAATCAATCTCTTCGTCCTCTTTCTCCCTCCGACACGCAAGGCAGCAAATCACACATTTATTGCAATAATATTGCAGGTTGGGCTACATCGTACACGTTTATTATGAAGTAATAGCTTTAAGCGCACTAAGACCAGGACAATCCTGTCCTGACATCTTTCTTTGCCATTGGCGCCTTGGCTCCGTGCCCTTCAAACTATTACTTCTAAATGAACTGATATTTACGTTCCGGTCGGCCTTCCTGGAATTCACGTAACATATTTACCCTCTCTCCATCTCTCGGTAACTACACGGTTCGGTTCTCTCCACAGATTCAGCACCAAGCACCATTTTAATACGGCCCCGCCGCGGTGGTCTAGTGGCTATGGTACTCGGTTGCTGATCCGAGGGTCGTGGGATCGAATCCCGGCTGCGGCGGCTGCATTTCGATGGAGGCGAAATGTTGAGGCCCGTGGACTGTGCGATGTCAGTGCACGTTAAAGAACCCCAGGTGCTCGAAATTTCCGGAGCCCTCCACTACGGCGTCTCATAATCAGAGCTGGTTTTGGAACGTTAAACCCCACAAAACAACAACAACCGTTTTAATACGCGTATTCCTCTATGGACGCATCACCGACGCTCATGCAGGTCGCTAGATCAGCAGGTACGCGACCTCTGAGATAACGTATGCAAACGGGTCTTTAATCCTAGAGGCAATGTCATGCGGCGTAAGAGGAAGCAAGGTAGTGTTCAGTGGAACTTGTTGTTGGGCTAGTCGGTGAGACATAATTTCATAACTTTGCCAGCGGCAACGCCACACACACTCGCACGCACCAACACACATGAAAAACAGACCACCACTGGAGCGCTGGATGGTGGTCTATTTTTCGCCCGTGTGTGTGCGTGTGTGTGTGTGTGTGTGTGTGTGTGTGTGTGTGTGTGTGTGTGTGTGTGTGTGGTATCCATCGGCTGTAAATCCATGAAAGGTAGTGTTCGAGGCCCGTTGTTCAAGGCTTTTCTTCTCGGAAGCACCGTACCAATAGTGATGGCTCAGAGAAAAAAACAACGCGAAACCAATGTTTTAACACATAAAGATCATGCAAACAAACAGAAATATAAATGAATTCCTTGTCTGACGCCGATAACGAGTTGTTACCTGATCAGTTAAGACTTTCAAGGTACAGTTATCTGCAGCGGTCGTTAAGTTAGCGCGAGTGCCCATTACTTCGCGAATCATTGCTTCACCTCTAAATGAAGGTATGAAATTACAGCTTGTGGTCGTTCCTTCTATGTGATATGTGAAGTCATCCCGTAATGATGGTTAGGCACTTCGTGAGAGTGCCGTGGTGGCATTCACCAGGAAATCCATGTCTAAATATGGCATATCGATTAACGGGCAACCGATATCATGCAGCAGAACTCATAAGTTCTTGGAAGTCATAGTCGATAGAGACCTATCTTGGACTCCCCACATGAACTAGGTGAGAAAAACAACTGACTTCTATTTGTCACCTGTTCAGGTTCCTTGCAGGCAAAAGTTGGGGTGTATCCACACACGCCATACTACAGCTGTACAGGGTACTATTTATTGATTTCCTGCCGTACAGCCTGCCAGCAATATCGAACACTTACAAGAGTAACCTACGAACCACCCAGAGCATTCAAGCCAAAGCGCTTTAAATATGCCTTGGCTTACCACGCAGTGCGTCAACGGCTGAAACAATTGCCATTGCACTGGACCACTTAATAGAGACGCACATTACCGTTGAAACGACGAACACATACCTCAGGAACTCTACTAGGACGCCGTCCCATCATTTGGCAAGCCCCGCTGCTGAAAGACCCCGCACGACATTCGGCGCTAGTGTCAGCGCACAGCGTTCGTCGTTCACTGCAGGGTACGCTTCCGCAGTCAAGCCAGTGTTGCCGCCATGGTGCTTTCACCACCAATGTGTGCATTTGACAGTTCCAGGACTGCACAATAAGTCAGACCTACTGACATCTGCGCTAAAACAACTCAGCCTACTCCTGCTGCACGAAAAGTACAGCAACCACGTGCACATCTATACAGATGGTTCGACTACGTCATCCAGTTCTCGCGGTGCAGTGGTCAGATCGACACGACGAATAACACTGTGATTCAAGACATCACGTGTCTCGACATCAACGGCGGCTGAACTCACCGGTATGCGTCACTCGCTAGAATTCATAGATTCTGATAGACCAACGTAATGGGCTTTGTTTCCTGACTCAGAGCCTACATTACAGAGCATGCAGTTAGTTCTGAGACGCGGACATCACGAATAAACCACGTACGACATCGTGAAGCTTCACCACGACTTCAGTCAAAAAGGCCACGAGGTTGACTTTCAGTGGCTTCCTAGTCATTGCGGAATTAGCGGCAATGATTCTGCAAATATCGCTGCTCGCACAGCGCACAAAGAAGCCCACAGCGTTCCGATTCCGCTGTGTAGTACTGACGCCGCAAGGTAACTTCGACACCTAGCACGCAGTCTCTCTCTCATAGAGTGGAGCTCACCAAGCATAGGAGATACACGAATGCATCAAACAAACGCATACCTGGACCTCCGCCCTCCATCCGGGCTACGTCGACGTGAAGCTACACTTCCTTGTCGCCTCTGGTTAGGAGTTGCTTTCACGAAGGCGTACTCTACATTAATTGGAGTGACCGGCAATGCAGCATGCGACGCCTGCGGGACCGACGAAACCATCGACCACCTACTATGCAACTGCCCTCGGTTTGCCGTGCAACGTCAAACACTAACTCAGGCATTCCAGCGACTCGGCGATCGGCCGGTTTTGGTACAGATGCTACTGGAGCACCGTCCCCATCGGTCGTCGGCCCACAAAGCAGTGAAAGCACTGTTTCGTTTCTTGAGGATGGCGGGCTTGTGTGAATGCCTTTGAGTACCAGTGCAACACCTTACGCGTCAGCGCAGTATCTGCCATCCCCAGCCACCCTTTTCTTTCGCTCTTCCCTCTTTCATCTTGCTATTCCCCTTTCCCAATCCCCAGTGCAGGGTAGCCAACCGGACGCTTTCTGGTTAACCTCCCTCACTTTCTGTCTCCTGCCTCCTCGTGAGAGTGCACCATATATTAAATAAAAAAGTCATTCTGGGTATACGTTTATTGACAATGAACTTTATTGAATCCTGGGGGGTATAGGGGTATACGTCTATTGACAATGAAATTTATTGAATCCCCAGGATTAAATAAAGTTCATTGCGGTCAAGAGGGAGTTAACGCCCACACAGCACTTATTTTACTGCACGTTTGACCTCAGTATTCGCGAGCCATCGGCTCTCAGGCCGCATACCCACATTCCCTGGGCTGGCCAGGCACACAGGTGATCACTGCAGAGTCGAGATTGCGCATGCTCTCTCAAAGAGATGCGAGAGCAGGAGAAAAAATTATACCTGCGTTTGTACAGTTTTTTGATCGGCACTGCCAAATTTTCGAACGCTGACATCATCTGTGCGCAGGACGATTTCGGGGAGGGATTACATAGTGCGCCGCGGAAATAGGCGGCGACTAAGACTAGCCGAGGCAGTATTCAGCGGGAACTGCTGCCGCGGTTCCGGGAACAGGTCCTTGAGCTGAAAAAGTGTCGTGAATAAACTTAGACTGGCCACAATATCAACAGGAACATGATTATATACTGCTCTGTGCCATTAAACAGATGCAGCCGGCTCTAAAGTGGCCCGCCTTCCGATGGTTTCACATGTAAATAAACAAAAAGAAGATTAAACAACTGCTCGTCCCTGAGAGCCCATGGCAAATTTAGGAAAAAGGACAAGCTGCCGATAAGTAATGGCAATTCGGTAGTGTTTTTAAAGCCTACTACGTTAGTACCAGTGTGAGAATAGATTGCGATCTGCACATGAAACGCGCAGCTAGCAACAAATAATAATAATAATAATAATAATAATAATAATAATAATAATAATAATAATAATAATAATAATAATAATAATAATAAAGACACGCAGGGCTGAAAAGGAGGACTGTGAGTCTGTGAGTCCGCATGCACTGTAAGGAGTTGCAGGGACAGCCGATGAAAGCAATAATTTAAGCACATGCACGCAGCAGATGCAAAAGAACACGTGAGCGAACGGCCTGTTACGCACGCAGTGCGAACCCTGATGGAAGACAACGTGTATGCGCGCGCGTTATGAAATTCAAAGCCGCAGAGACGCGCACAGGCGCGAAGTGCATACATATGACAAGTCCCATATCTTTCACCCGCGACGAAAAAGGAAGCACGATCTAAAACAAGCATACGAATATAGAACAAAAGATTACGAATATAGCGAATGACTGTGCAGCAAAGGCGACTACACTACAAAACACTTTAGGCAGCACAATGCCCGTACAGCTGTGGCTGTAGCCGTAACCAGTCCTCACCGCGCCTTCTTTGCAGGCTCCAACTGCATTTACTCGACAACTCCGCGGGGAGCTCGACAGAAAAGCGGTTTATTTTTAAAACTCGCCCTGACATTATTCTCCGCATCCTTATATCTTTCTGAAAAAAAAATGCCGTTAATGTATTACGCACGAAGCTTTAAAATAAGGCAGTATATAGCGAATCCCCTCGCCGGAGTTCGTGACGCATTTGAGACACTCTGATTGCCGCTAACAAAGTTCATTACATGACGCGATATGCACCGACGTAAACAAGATTTCAGGGGGAAATAATTGATATTCCTCTTCTGTGGAGTCCAGTTGTCTAGGCAGATCTATTTTCGAAGAACTGGAAAAAGTCATGTGTTTGTTCACTTCAGGAAGCTTTTACAAGCATGGGTCTTGTACGCAAGCGTTCGTATGATCGATTTGCACAAAACACCTTTGTGGATTCTCGTTTTCTTGCTGTTATTCTTTCTCGTGGTTTGTTTTTCAATGCGTTTGTAAGTGTTCCAGTACCAATATCTTGAGTTTGGAATAGCCAGCTCTAACATAGCTTACTCTGCCATGCTTTCCCATCTAAATACAAAAACACCTTTTGGTGCATCATGTCGATTCCAAAATGTAGACATATGTTTTGAGCGCGAAAAAGAGCGCGAGAGAGAACATGGGGCACACGAGGAAGAACAGGACAGGCGCTACTTACGCATGTCCTGTGTCCATCCTGCCTCGGATGCATAACAATGTATTTGTTACTCATTCATCGACTTATGCTTTCAACGTGTTCTTATAAGTCCAGAATGTTCGTCTGAGTTCTATTACCGCTCTTTTTTAGTAACTCGGCAAGCCAGCAGAAGATGAATACTACGTTTGGATGGATGCGCGCACTGCTATTCTTACTGGTAGTAGGACTTAGTTTAGCGGCACCAGAGAAAGGGGGGGAAATACGGACGAGAAGTAGAGACGGTAAAGGAGTTACATACATTGCGCCTCATGCGAAGGTAACCTTAACCAAAAAATATGGCAAGCATATGGCAAAAATGCGGCAAATATAGAAAATATAGAATTCTCCTCTGGTTCAGTCGGCGTGTACGGAAAGTGGCATGGAATTTTATCGCACAGAAGAATGTGTTACGCTTTAAAAAAAAGCAAGAAAGAAAGCAAAAAGAAGAAGAAAATGCAGTTTCTACATTTGCGCGCAAACGTAGCGCGCCCACGCATTTTCTCTCACACCGTGAGAATCAATCTCTCAATGCGGGTGTCACCACGATTTGCTCAACGTGCGTATTTGATGACGAACTCATCGGCTGCAACTGGCAAATTGCAGCAGACATCGCCATATTTAATTAGCAAAAACACAGGGCATTTGCAGGCTACTGAATATATTCATTTGATGATGAGATCGCTGGAGGAAGTGATGGAGAATGAGGAATGTCGTTATGCAGCCAATGTTTCGACAAGTGGACTTGCCTTCGTCAGTTGCCACCCTGACGAAGAGAAGTCCTCGGGCACTTTCGATTGGTTTGTAAACGTTTGTAGTCCGAGCGACGCCCAGCTGGCGTTGGAAATCTTCATTCACAGATAGATAGATAGATAGATAGATAGATAGATAGATAGATAGATAGATAGATAGATAGATAGATAGATAGATAGATAGATAGATAGATAGATAGATAGATGACGACGAGATGTTGGGGTACACGACAGGAGAATGACTGCGGTTTGAAGCAATCAAAGAACATGCATCATAAGTTTTCACATGCAAGCAATCCAATGCAAAGACGAGTAAATTCATTAATTTTCATTGGCGTACCCTCCCCACTCCTCAGATATTCATTTCAGTATTAGGATAATAGAAAACGAGGGGCAGGAACGGCGTGCCAGGGCACGACTTATTCGGACAGACAGATGGCACATTTCCTTCAAACACAGAACAGACATACGCAACGCACCGAGAAAATTGCCTGGGAAAGATGCGCCAACTCACAACTATTTTATTCATGAAAAACGACAACCTGTATGCCCAGCCTCACACGCGCTCTGCGAGATATGATGTATCAAATCATCGGTCGTTCCCGTGCGCGCGATTACCCGCCGACTAGGACCAAGTGGGCGCACAACAAGCTTTACTATATGGTACATTTCCGACGTGTACTTAAGATATGCATACTAGCGCTTCCGATCGGAAAGGACCGTTTCGTTGGTACACACATGGGCAAAAAAATAAACAAAAGGAAAGAAAGAGAAAAAGCTTGCGATGAAAAAGAACTATAGGCATACGTTAGTTTCACACAACCGCGGCGCTTCTACACACTCCAGCTGCAAAATGACAACGCAGTGCGACCACTGAAAACGAACAAACAAAAAACAAAAGCGAGAAAGGCCCGACACTAAATTTTCCACACCCACTGTACAACACACATACAGACGCACACTGTCAGTTGCGATGCACACGCAGGCTGTGGAAACGTCGGCGGTAGTCAGCCAAACAATAATTCAAAATGGTGCATGCACTTGGTGCATTTGCGAGAGGCCTATGAATGCGGTTCCTAAGCGACACTTAGAGGCACGAAAATTTACGATAACTCACGATGGTAGTTACGAAAGCTGGTGGTTATGGTCAAAAAACGCCAGCATTGCAGGAGATGTATTTCACTGTATAACATAGGTACAGCATCGACCTCAATATATTTAACTCTTTACGCGTGCACACACACACACACACACACACACACACACACACACACACACACACACACACACACACACACACACACACACACACACACACACACACACACACACACACACACACACACACACACACACAGGCGCGCGCACACCATGCTTGTGCATACAAAACGCAGAACAGAGTATAAGTGGACGTAGTGCATACTAAATGTGGCTAGTTGCTTGATGATAACTTCAGTGTTTTAAAGTCTGTCCCATGTTTTTCTATAGGTACGTCTCACGTTTTCAGAAGGGCATTCCCAGAGCCATCATGAACCACTTAGCCAGATTCATCGCATCACTGAAGGCTTGGACGCGTTACTGCAGAAAAAAAAAAACGTTTGATGCTTGCAGGCTATAAAAACTGTAATGACGAATGCTAAAACGATAATGTCGCTAAGAGTGAAGCGATAGAGCCATGGGAGACCTGGCCAACGACTGTTACGCCAGTACGTGCTCCTTCTTCTTGAAGAATGCCACGTGAATGAGTGAACCTGTGCAGTCTTCCACATAAAACTATGTCAACGGCATTAAGCTAGTTACGTAGTATGTGTCCACGTGTCAGGCAAAAAACAGCAACGTATCGACTGGCACTTAATGTATTTAATGGCACGAGTAACGAATGTCTCTTTTGTTTCGTGCGCATCATTTGCGATTCACATCCAGAGCCAATTGTCACTAAGTCAAATCATAAAATCTAAAGAAAAAGAAAAACGTACTAAAGAATGGTGGGCAGCCCGCACAAGGGGCACTAGGCTAGTCACAGCTGAGCTGGCGGCCTTCCCTTCCTCTTTTTGTCATCATCATCTTTACTTCCCTTTCCCACCTCTTTGCTCTACTATGCTATACATGGGTATGATATAAGCTTTACCCTACTCCCTCCTCATTTCCTTCTTCCTCATTCTCACATCACTCCTTCCCATTATACTATACTATACTATGCTATACCATACTATACTATATTATACTATACTATACTATACTATACTATACTATAATATGCTATACAAGGCTATATTCTGTTTTACTCCCTGCCCTCTTTCTTTCCCTCCTCCTGTCTCCCTTCCACTAACCACCTCCTTGTGGTACCACAGTATACATGGATATGTCTTGCTGCTCGGCTGCCACCCAAAAAACGCGGGTTCGATTCCGGCCGCGGCTGCCGCATTTCCGATGGAGGCGAAAATGCCAGAGGCCCGTGTACTGTGCGTTGTCTGTGCACGTTAAAGAACCACAGGTGGTCTGAATTTCCGGAGCCCTCCACAACGGCCTTTCCCTCTTCTCTATCTCTTTCCCTCCCTTTTCCCTACCCCCACGGACGCTTAGCCTTGCTCCCGACATGGGCTGCAGAAATTAGCGTCCTTTCCTAACCAAACCACAATCATAATATCTCTTGCTATTCGCCATGTACAGGAGCTTTCTTCCTAAGCAGTCAGCCGCTGGCGTGGCTCTTTCGTAAAACACCAGCCTCCAACGCAGACGGCCTAAGGGTTCGATTCCCGATCTGACCCCGCTAGCGTTCTTGCGATGTTAGCATAAAGAACTCGAAGGAATCGTAAAGTACGCAGCAGCTAAAGCGCCCTGGATCTGGTTGCGGGAAATATTAACTAAATACTCAAAATAAATGTTTCAGTTAGACAAGAGAGGACACTGAGGCATTGTCTTGGTTACGGAGCCCTACATGTCGCACGCGCACTGGAAATAGCGATACATTCCTATCAGTGGCGTAGGCAGGCATGGGCTGACCGGGCTGAAGCCCCCCCCCGAAATTTTTCCAGCCGGTGCCCCCTGCCTATCTATGCTGCCCATCACATATACGAACAAAGGTGCCCATTCTTGGAAAGTGCGGCTATGCGCATTCGCGTCTCATCGGTGGGCTTAAAAACGAAGAACGCGGCTCTTTCCACTCACAAAGGAAGTTGACTTGTCACTCTATGGCGGGGAATGTTGTAGTTTGTCTGCAGGAAACCGTGGTGGCAAACGAGGGGCACCTGTCATTTTTCGGCAAAGAGTGCTGTGATAAGAGCCTGAAGGGGGAGCTTGCAGTCTTTGAAGCACAGTGCTGCGGCAGGCAGACGCTTTTTCAATGCGTTGACAATTAGCTCTCTGCAGTGATGGAAGAACATGGCGAGTCTGCGTATCTGGAATCATGCGTGGTTTTGCTGTGGGTGAAACGTTCGCGGGCTAAGGTCATCGAGCTAGCGAACCAAGCAAAAGATAAAGTATGCGGCTGTTCCCCGTGCAATGCCTTCCCCTGTGCCGCCCGACCCTTCTTCCCCTCTTATTCCTATTTCTGTGGGGCGCCGACGCTTTTCGTGCGTTGTATGCGCTCGCGTGGGGAATATGGCGTACAGTGCATGCGTTTTTTCTTTTTGAGTAGTGCCCCTACATGGGTGGCCCAATACAGCTTCGCTTTTGCTGTTTTTCTTCACGACTTACATATGGTTACAATGTGCGCGTACGGCGTGTCCCCTTCTGAGAAGGGCGATGCGGCAGAGTGGAAATTTCGACCAACTGGACAGCACTGCTTTACAATGGTATCCACAAGCACTACGGAATAACGAGTCGACAACAAGACGCGCTGCGGTTCATCGCCGAGCGTGCACAAGGGCATGCACAACAGCTCCGCTACCAGCAGGTGGTGGTCGCGACATTCATTCAAGAAGAGGTGACCATATTCGTATCGTCGCTTTGGCGGCAATATGTCTCAAGGACGGCAGCGGCTCTCCGTCTTCTGGGCAAGCTCATCTTTGCAGCGCCCACAAACGAGCGAGACCTCGAATGCTAAGTCCTTTTCTTCAACTGATTTGTACTTACATGATGCCTTATTCCTCTGACAATACAGTGGCTTTGTAATGTGCCTAAGATGAGCTGTATGGATTATATGTGAATTCTTTGATAATGTTTGAATAGTCATTTGCTATTGCTCACATGTGGTCATATGATGCCTTCTTGATTTCAGCAAGCCAGGAAATTAATTTGAAATCATTTCATTTCTTAAATACGATATACAGCGTTTTAAACATAACAGCCGAAATAAGTACGGTCGCCGAGACGATTGAACGATCAATCAATAAATGAGTCAATCAATGAGCAGCCAATGGGAAACAAAAATGAGTAAAAATCTCTTTATACCAATACCTTTCTTGGCTACAGTATCTGGTCGAACAAATCGAACAGAGAAGGCTAAATGTCAAGCAAAAGTGCAAATGAGTTCCATGAAGAAAAAAGAGCGCAAGACAACGGTGACAACAGGTACAAAGGACAGGCATTTAAAGCATGCAAAACAAACTTACCCACATCGAGCCTTTGCTCATTGAAGTAAACAGATTTATCAGGACGCTTTATTTTGAAGAAAGTAGTGTTTAGATGCATGAAATACTAAAATTTCGCGCAACTGTTAATTCAATTCCAAGTTAAAGCACCGAGAAAGTCCTGCAGTTATTCGCCATTGGAATAGTTTCAATTGAGGGTTGTATGCACTACCATTATATGCTTGCCTGGTGCGCGGAATCAGAGCCGAAAATATGGCATGTCTCTAACCCACTGAACGGGATATTACTTCTCCGTTAGGCAGAAGGAAACTCACTATTCTTGGACCTTGTTTAGTAAGGGAGCCAAATAAGTTATTTACATCAGCCCCCATGTTTTTCAACAGCAACCTAAGTGAGAGCGAAATAAGAAAAAAACGTACAAAGCCCCATGAAGGTCACAGGGAAAATATTAGCGTGTAAGAACCATAAGAGAGCTTTCTTTTACAAACTTCTTCTTTAACCTTGATGTGTCTAAATCGAGCACTAGGCATGTAGTATTGTCAATTCAGTGTAGCAAGCGATCGCGTAAGGTTAAAACAAATGAAGTTTCAGTATGCAAAAACCAGTGAGATACGGCTACTCCTATTGACTGTTCTCGCCAAACTGCTGTGACAGCGCGAAAAACACCTGTATTGTTTGCCTGCTTTCCAGATTGACAAAAAGACTCCAGTCGCAGGGCGAAAAAAATTCACAGCATATCCATGGGGTGAATGATGATGAGTGGGCGAAGCTCCGGAGTGAATCACCGGTAAACCGTTAACCTTCCGCGTAATTCGCCCAGTCGATCATCATGTAAAGACGTGAGAAACACTCTATTCGAACGCTGGGATCTCGCGTTTAAGGGGACGCTAGCAGAAACGCGTTAGAAACATGCAGTACACTCTAGTAAGGGGGGAGAGGCCACAGCGTCTTACGCCTTACACAGGCCGGAGCGCGCACCGCGTTTGCCGACGCCATCACATGACTGTTGAAAGAGTATAAGGCGGAGAGGCCACAGCGTCTTACACCAGCTTCTTACACGCGCCGTAACGCGCTAGCACAAACCCATCATCATCGTTAGAAACGGACAGTCTTTCGCTCTCTGGCTCTCTCTCTTTCTGTCTCTCTCACACAAGACAGCAGATGGAAGAGTGAGAGAGCTCGCGCGCCGGGAGGAACGCGCCGAGGGCGAGCGCGAGCCTCGCGGCGCGCGAGCTGTCGAGCGCAATCCTAGAACGAGGTGGTTACGACTACAAGGGACGAACGACCCACGCTTTAAGGAGCTTCGCCCCTAAAAAAGATCAGTTTTGCCAGAAGGGCGAGGCAACGAATGCGATACCAATGCATGATATAATATACGAAGTAAGAGTAGCAGCTTTAGGAGCAATCTAAATTGTAATGAACACCGGCTTATTTAGTAAGCACGCAGGTGCGCTTGGGCGTGACCAGATTCGCATGAAGGGAATGAGGGACCACGACACGTGGAAGAGTGGTACTGATGAGAAACGGCGCCCGTGGGTAGCCCACGAAAGGTTATTTCCGTTCTATGTGCTGCTGTACGATCAGCATTGCGTGTGTAACGAGCTGTGGAAATTGAGCAGAGGAGGGAGCGTTACCGTTACGGGGGAAGATCGCATACGTAAAAGTAGGAGAAGAGCAGCGGCATCGGCTCACTGTCGACCTCGCATGGCCGCGATGCGGGTCACAGTAGGTCACACTGCATGCAAATGTGGACGGGCAGTCCGAGGCACATCTGCGAAACGTTTTTGCGGGTGCGGGCTTGAATGTGCTTTCAATGACAGCGTTGCAATGATGACATGAGAAGTAAAGCGCGCCTTGCTTCAGCGCGAGTAGCTTTCTGCTGGGGCACTTCGGCAAGCGTTATGATGAGACGCGGTGGCATGATGGCGTAAGGTACCATGCGACGGTTGAGCGGCAGAGACAACGGCCCAGCAGAGCTGTGAGATGTCATGTTGCTTTTGATAGCTTCTGGCACGTGCCATACAAAGCCAGATATGCATGTATGGCCATAAACGCATATCTGGCCGTATATGGCACGTGTTCGCGCGTAGCCGTATTTGCCCAGCACGTATCAGAGCCTTACATAGTTGATTGATTGATTGATTGATTGATTCCTGGCGTTTTACGCCCCAAAACCAGCTGTGATTTTGAGAGACGACGTAGTGGATGGTGTTCCATCTGGGGTTCCATCGAAATGCAGCCGCCGCGGCCGGGATTCGATCCCGCTACCCTCGCATGTCTTACATGGCACTCATCGTGTTGGTCTTTCATTGCCATGTGTGTTTCTATCACGGTTTGGGCAAATACGGCCTCATACAGGCCCCTGCCACATATAGCCAGATATACCCAATCCCTGGTATCGCCATATATGGCATTTTTGTAAGGGAAGGTAACAGGAAGTTCAAAACACAATCGAAGTGCGAGTGCCACTAACACAAACCTAACATTAGCCTCGCCTACAAGTTTTCGTCTCCCTTTCGCTGTCGCAGAGCACACAGCCGATAGCCGATTTAAAAGAAGGCACCAAGTTGCCGTTACTCACAGCTATAACGAAATGCAAAGCTGCATGAGTGAGCATTTCTCGGTAAGGCTACTCGGCAACTTACTCTCATCGAACCGCGTGATGACATCGGCGGTCACGAGGAACACCGGGGGGGGGGGGGGGGGGGTGATACGACGTCATCGAAGAAGAGAGAGAGAGAGAACCCGACTTCCGAGTGTTGCGCAGACCGTGCGACCCGTAAGGCGACGACCGGGTAACGACGAGCAACCGTCCTTCCGGGAAGTGAAACGGGGGCTTCTATAGGGAAACTTCTCTTATCGGGCATTCAGTCGGTCGAACGCAAGCCCGCGCTCGGCCTTCGATAAGCCCCTTGTTCTGTCTCTCTCTCTCTCTCTCACGCACACACGCACGCACGCAGGCACGCAATAGTATATCCCCTCTCTAGTACTCTGCCTCACTGCGATAATTTCTTCGCCATCGCACGGCCGCCGTTCGTACAAAAACAACAAAACAAACTCATGTCGATAACATTTTGATATACTGCCAGAGAGACTGACAGATGAAGGGAGCAAAAGAGGCGACGAACACAAGCGTGGCAGGCAAAGGAGGAGGCACACGCGTGAAGCTTGATGACGCCAGTTCGATCGCCGCCACGGCGACCACGTTTTAGAGGGCGCTAAATGCAGAACCACCCGTCTACTTAAAGGACGCCAAGCGATTATATTGGATCCCGAGCTAACCCTGTGTACGACGCCTCTCATCCTTAATTGTCACATCGTAACAACATTTACAGGTAATTTACGTGCCAAAAGCACGATACAATTATCAGTCACGCTTTATCGGAGGAACCAGGAAATTCCGACCACCCGGGGTTGTTTAACGTGCATTGACATCACGCAGTACATCGCGCTTATACGGCATTTCGTCGCCTCCAACGAAATGCGACCGCGGCGGCCGGCATCGAACCCACGGCATCGAGCCCAGCGCATTAGCCCTTCTACTACCATGATTGACTGATTTGTTGGGTTTTGCATCCAGAAACAAGCTGTGATCATGAGAAACACCGTAGTGGAAGGCTCCCGACATTTCGACCGCCTGGAGTTCTTTAACGTGCACTGACATAGCACAGTACAAGGGCCTCAACATTTCGCGTCCACAACCTGCGCTTCATGACCACCGAGCCGTGTATCCACTGCATGTGGCCCTGACGCATTAAGAATCCTATGCAGTTGCTGCGCACGAAAAACGAAAGAAAAGATAAAATAACGACCGACCACGGGACAACAGCTGTATCAGTTGGCATCGAGCTTGCGCATCGTATATGTGCCTATGCGCGGCCGCTAATACGCAAGCCTACACTCGCGACGACTGATGGAACGACATGTGCGATGAAGGTCCTCGTAAACAAGGCCCCCATCGCAAACACAGCGAAGCGCAATCTGTCACTGTGCTGCCCCTACCCCGACATCCGCTTTGGTTATTGTTCCCTAGGCCCTTGGCCCTGAGTTTAGGACCTCGATTTCCGAGGTCAAATAACGGTATCGTCCTATAAATGGAAAAAAAGCGCTGTCCCCGTATTTGTGCTTCTCAGCATATTGTTTACGTGTCTCTCATCAGTACATTATATGGCAGTCGCCACCAAATATACATTTAAATCAGACGAAGGCCTTCGGACGCGGAAATAACTGTCTCTTTTTCTTTGTGTCCGTAGATGGCGCATATTTTATGCCTATTTAAAGTCTGTAGTTGATTAGATTCTTAACAAAGAAGTCTGGGACATGTCCTGAGTGGAGATCGCTCTTTTTCTTCCTTTCTTTTTTTCTTTTTTGCCCGTGTGTTTTCTTCCACAATGGGAATTCTGTGTAGGAACGTGAGAGGCTGTCTTTATCGAAGAGTCCGAAGAACACGCTTTCTGCAAACTTGTTAAATCGTCCAATAGGTTTAGGAACTTCTTTTCGTTTACCTTCTATCTACGTCCATGGAAGGGCATGATTATTTATACGCACGCACAACAGATGAATGTGTTGCCTCCAGTGCCAGATCAGTGACGTCTGATACGCTGTCCACCTGAAGTAGGAAGAAACATTAAACAGTATCTGTCGGCTGCTTCAGTGAAATTGCTTCGTTACGTACACAATTAGGCTCTTCATCTCGTGTGACAGCGCTTTGCCTGGAATATCGGTACTAGATGTTTCAACGTAACACAGGACGTCAAACAGGGCAACCGTGAACTGGACCAGCAGGCCTGATTTTCGGGGCGAAGCTCCTTAAGGTTTGGGTCTGTCCGTCCGTTGTAGTAGCGCGTTACGTACTAGGAACACGCTACTAGGAGGGCGCGTGCCTCCCGGCGCGCGAGCTCTCTCACTCTTCCATCTGCTGTCTTGTGTGAGAGAGAGAGAGGCAGAGAGAGAGAAAGGCGCGCGTTGACTATGGAAACGCTCTTTCTTCGATGAACGCGCTACCAGCTCGCAAAGAAGGAGAACGTGCCCTCACCCGCGAGAGACAAGCTTGACGCAGGCAGCGTCTTCTAGCGAGTCTCTTGGTTGAAAAATACCGGCTGCTCGCGCTGGAGAACCGTTTATATATATATATATATATATATATATATATATATATATATATATATATATATATATATATATATATATATATATATATAGGCACTGGATCTTGACTTGCAAAGAAGTGCCGGTGGGAGATTTCACTTGTGCGTAGTTGGACCATAAGGATTCGTAGCGTGCGCGTTAACTAAATTGATCCCGAACTCGGAACGATCTACGATGAACCTCCGGAGCTTCGCCCACTCATCATCATTCACTCTGTGGATATGCCGTGAATTTTTTCCAGCCTACAACATATCGTCTTTCTCTACGTTGTCTACCATCCCGGCAGATACAGTTCGGCCAGCACTCCCGGAATGTGCACAATAAACTCACGATTGTGGCATGGCCCTCTTCCTACAAAGCATCATCCCAATGCCACACCGCACGAAAGCAGACGAAAGCAGAAGCAAACGTGCATGGCGCGTAAGTTGCGGAGGGTTGTTATGGAGATCCGTACAGCGTGGGCCCGGGGTGGCAATATTATGTACGCTACAATACGCGCTTATAGTAAAGAACCAACAAGACCGTGTATAACTAAACCCTACTGCCGTGGTCAACGTGCCATGGCACGGTGAAAACCCGCCCCTCTACTAGACGCGCGACTTTAGCGTAGATTCAGTGTGATGCGCCTCAGTCTAGAAGTTACAGGGTCACCCACGAAAGTTCTCAATAAGTGCCAGTTTTACCAGGCACCGTCGATCATCTACCGCTTATATACTACTCACATGCGGCGTAAAAATCCGCCCAGCTTGTAAGTAAGCAGTTTCGTCAAAAAGGCAACACTGCAGTCATTGCTGTGCGTGCTCATAACCGTCGCGGTGGTACAGTGGCGGTGCCCGGCTGCCTAATGGAAGGAGGCAGGTTCGATCCCGAACATCCAGACGTTACCATATAGACACGAAGCACGTTCATCCCATATGGATGGCCGCGAAATGTTAAAGGCCGACCACGGAAAGGAAGAAAGAACGAGGGCAGTAATGAATGAAGGAAAGAAAGAGAGAACGAAAGCTGGTGCTATTTTTTGCATCTCTGACGTATATATCTTCACTGCAACCTTGTGTGCATGTGTCAGTTTCGTCTTCCGTAAAAGAAACTGCTTATAGTAAGTGCCGTATAAGGACGTCAAGCATAGGAGCCTTGCATGCGCGCCCGGGCTTCGTGAAGAATCGTAAGACAAAGGCATGGGCGAAGGTGCAGGACGAGCGCTGCGTGTATGTGTCTTGCCTCCAGCTTTCACCTTATGCGTTTACGCCTTGCCTCTCCACTCATACAGTATTGACTGATTGATTTGTGCGGTTTTACGTCGCAAAACCACCCACGATTATGAGAGACGCCGTGGTGGAGGGCTCCGGAAATTTTGACAACCTGGGGTTCTTTAACGTGCACTGACATCGTACAGCCCACGGGCCTCAACATTTGGCCTCCATCGAAATGGCCTCCCGCGACCATCGGATAAGCAGCCGAATGCCACCGTGGCGGGGACTGCTACAGTATAAAACCACGCCTAACTCTAGCTGCTCATCTTTCTGTCTTCATGCCTACAAGCAGTCAGCCAGTCTAGTCGTACTTCCAACACCTTTCGCAAGAAGGAACGGCCTTCGTCAAGCTGCTGCGACAGCTTTTTGTCCAGGTGTCCCTCCAGATTGTTTTTTTCTGGTAAATAAAATTGAATTGAATTGAATTGAATTGAAGGGACAACGGATCGTCACACGATAGAGCAGAAACATCGCCTCCGTGCAGAATATGGCTCGTTTTTCTCCTTTATTTAGCGTAAGTTTCCTTTTTTTTTTTTGCCCAGAAGGCGCGCAACAATACATAACATAAAGCACGCAGTTGACAATAGCGCGCCTGTTACAGGATGTTCGGAACTTCGTCTCGGCGAGCCAGGTTCTTTCAACTGTCCGCGGATGAGTCAGCCCTCACTTTACGCGCGCGAACAGGTGCGTCCCCGACGCAACACGCCGCGCAAGACGGCGTGCGCGTGGGTCCGGGACTGACATATTTACGGCTTTGTCAAAAACCTGGCGTGGCCGCCGCCGCCGCCGAGCATAGAGTACAAACAAGGGCACGAAGAGGAGGTACTCACCAAAGCAAGCAAACGCGATAAGATAGAAGTAGCGTACAACGCCGTCGGAGATTGTATACACGAGTGCTAATTGGTTGTTTGCGCGCACAGCAAGAAAGACGATGCTGGAGGAAGGGAGGAAGTTGATAGAGGAAAGGCGAAGATGCTACTCCTCTGCAATTGCTTGACATCGGTGTAGGGTGGAGGGGGGGGGGGGGTAAAAAAAAGAAAATCGGAAGAGCGAACGACATTTCGCCCTAAACCACGCTGTGGAACGGGACTTCCAGCGAATGTGTATAAGGTATAAAATTAGCAGAATTGAAATCGCACGAGCACCACCACAACTCGTGGTCTACTTTAGGTGTTCTTGCTTTTGATAAAGCCTGTAAAAGCATTTCATCACGTGTGGCGCGTACCCGCCTATTGGAACTTTGATCGGACTATCTATCTATCTATCTATCTATCTATCTATCTATCTATCTATCTATCTATCTATCTATCTATCTATCTATCTATCTATCTATCTATCTATCTATCTATCTATCTATCTATCTATCTATCTATCTACACGCTTTCTTGATCGTATCGTTCACTTGGTACGCACAAAAGTTTGCATGGCGGGGTATGAATGTACGACTAGTATGAATGAATTATCCAAGACATCACTAAAATGATACGGTAGTCACGCACGTCACGATTAACGATAATACGACCACATGTGGCTCACACATGTAGTACTCGGCCCGGGTTATGTGGGTACGCGCCACAGGCGGTTGCAGTTTGGCAATGAAGCTGCAATCAAGGGCCAACCAAAATAGACATGGAACATTTCATGCGAACACACCTTTGGGGGTTTGAACAATAGAAAGACACATCGTTTGTTGGGGTAGCTTGCGATAGAAGTGCCGACATAACAAGCGGAAGCGTCTACCTTCGACGCGTTAGAGGCGTACGAAGCGAACCCGGGCCGCCAAGGTGCCAAACAACCACGCTACTATACTCGTCTGCGGTGGCCCTTCCCACGTGGTTCGATGTCGCAAATGGACTACATCAGCAGTTTCGTCGATGGCGCTCATGCTCAATTTGCTTACAGAGGTTGATCCTGATCACTTGGCTGAATATCGAACAGCTCGGCTTGGCAATTCCTCGCTAATTGCTTTGCATGACAGAGATTTCCACGATTCGTGCGGTCTTCCCGGTTTGTACCAATGTTCTTATGATAATAAGGGTAACAATGACGTCATCCTACTCACCCACCTCGTGACCTGCCATTTGAGCCCAGTGTGGGTGACCATTATCATTTTGTCATCGCAGTGCAGAGTGCGATGCAGCGGTTGGAGTGCTTGGCTGCTGACCTCAAAGACGTGGATTCGATTCCGGCCGCGACGGTCGTACATTTTTGTTGGAGGCGGAAATGGTACAGAGGCCCGCGGCACTGTGCGTTGTCTCTGCGCACTGAGGAACGCACGCGCATGCATACTACCAAAAAAAGAAAAAAAAAGAGAAACAAGAACAAAAAAAAAACTGATTGATTGATTGCTTTGTGTGGTGTAACGCCCCCAAACCAGGCTATGATTACGAGAGACACCGGAGTAGAGGTCTCCGCAAATTTCGACCACCTGAGGTTCTTTAACGTCCACTGACATCGCACAGCACACGGGCCTCAACCAACATTTCGCCTCCATCGATATGCGCCGCCGCGACCGTGATAACAAAAAAAAAAAAAAAGAAGATAAACAATGATAATCCCACAAAGGCATCATGTTTACGACTTTTTCGGGTAACGACTTAGGTGTAATGTAAATCCTAAGTTTAGTAGAGCGTAAGTTTGGTACATCTACGGGGCCGACGAAGCCATTGGCGACTTACTGTATCACTGCCCTCGACTTGAGGTAAAGCGTCAAACACTAACTCAGCCATTCCAACGACTGGACAATCAGCCGCTTTCAGTGCAGATGCCATTGGAACACCGTCCCCATCGCGCGTCGGCCCACAAGGCAGCGAAAGCACTAATTTGTTTCTTGAGGCCGACGGGCTTGTGCGAACGACTTTAACTGCGTACCGGTGCAACGCCCTACGCGTCAGCGCGTTAGCTGCCATTATCTTCCACTTTTCCTTTCCCTCTACCTCATTTTATCTTTCTATTCCCCTTTCCAAATCCTCCAGTGCAGGGTAGGCAACCGGATGCTTTCTGGTCAACCTCCATGCCTTTCTGTTTCCTTCCTCCTGCTAGTACAGAAAAGAGCTATTAGACCACAAAGGTAATTATTGAAAATTAATTTCGCGTTGGTTCGCACCGTATATGATATGCGGGTGCACGAGCGACAGGGAAGAAAGAGCGAAACAACCACATGTGGCTCATACCCGAATTGGATATCAGGATCTGAGCCATTCCACACTTTTTGGGAAGTGTTTGTGCTGCGTGCGACAATATTTGGCCACAGTGGTCTAGTGGTTACGACACTCGGCCGCTGATCCCGGCCGCGGCGGCCGCATTTCGTTGGGGGCGAAATGTTGGGGCCCGTATACTGTGCGACGTCAGTGCACGTTAAAGAGCCCCAGGTGATCGAAATTTCTGGAGCCCTCCACTGTGGTGTCTCATAACCACACCGTGGTTTTGAGACGTAAAATCCCATATAGATTAAACATTCGGTTCATGAGCTGTGTCTCCCAAGTCCACGCAAAATGAAACTAAACTCTCCGTAATTTCCACCGATATGCTAAGTGCAAGCGCTATATCGAACACGTAAGTGAACGAGTTTGCCTTTTTGTTGTTGTTGTTCTTTTTTTGTACTGCCTACGCGCTAGCAACGTTCCCATCTCACTGCACGGTTCTATAACGCGTCGCCGGACGTGTTTACAAACACTCTGCCCGGGCGCCTCGAAGGCGCCGGTCACGAAGAGATTACTCGGGCGTTCTGCGTACGAGAGAGCCTAGAGTCACGACCTCGTGCTTTTCCGTCCCGCTCTCGTTTTCCCGGGGGCTTGTCTCTTCGCAGCTGTGGTGAGTCAAGCGCATGCGTCCGTCGCCACGGCATCACGAGCAGCACACTACGCAGCAGCAGCGGTGGCAGCACCAGCCGGCGCGGTGCCGAGAGACCGCGGGAGAGCCACTGGCGATGCGGAGAGGGAGAGGGCAGCAAGGCATTGTTCGTAATAACTCACAAGCATAACAGCAGGCACAAGCAATAGAAGAAGAGAAAACCAAGAAGACCAAGGAGAAAGTGCAACACTCTCACCCGGTCATCTCTCTTTATGGCCTTTCTCTTATATGCGACGTTATAATTTTTGTGCGACGTTATGATTTTCGAACAATGGATGACTAACTAGCCAGCCAGCAAATGTTATTGAAACAGAAGCACGAGACACGAGCGTTGAGAACTCCGTGCGATCTCTTCGATTGCGAACGCTCGAGGAAAGCGAGTTTCGAAGGTGCAGTCAGATACCATATATTTCTAATAATGCCTTTCAGCGTCTCCACACAAGAGAAAATATATTAATTTCCTAGAATCGAGTTGGCGAACATGCGCTTAAAGGGGAACTACGGCGTTTTTTCTTACCTATTCTAATATCCCTCTTTTCCAGTAGTACTGCTAGTTCTTTCTTTCTTTCTTTCTTTCTTTCTTTCTTTCTTTCTTTCTTTCTTTCTTTCTTTCTTTCTTTCTTTCTTTCTTCTCTTTCTTTCTTTCTTTCTTTCTTTCTTTCTTTCTTTCTTTCTTTCCGCGTTGTGGAAATACAGCCGCGGCTGCGTGATCGAAGTTCGATCTAAACGTTTTCTACACTTCATTGCACATTGGCCTTCGCATAATCACCGTTGTGTAGCATGGGGCAGAGGTCAAAAGCAGGTCGAGCGCGAGAGGTAAAATAAGTGCGCGCACAGATGTCATACATCTGGCTTCGCATGCATAACCACCACCATGTAGTTAGTGGGCCGCGAACAAGAGTGTGGGTCGGCTTTTCCCTTTTTGCGCGATACTAAGCAGCGAGACAACGCCGTTAGATATGCCAAGAACTAATACACTGTTAAAAGTTGCAAGAACTTGAGGATTACCGGTTGCACTGGCCACTGCCGCCGTAACTACTTGACTATTCTTGCATGAGCATTTCTCCATCAAGACTGGAGCTGTTGTATTCAATGACCTATTCGATTCGAAACAAGATTTCAGTACCTTGACACAGCGAACGCGGCGGGATCGAGCACCAATGGAATAGCGCTGGAAATCGGATCCAGTCGGAAATTCGAGGGCATGCAGGAATCCGCTGTTTAAAATGTGCAAGAGTAACGCCTGGTAGTGCAATTCCTTGGGCAGCCGAATCACAAGTTCCCAGGACCGGGGCACTTGAAGATTCCTTTGGACACCAGCGCCGAAGCTCCATTTAATGGCTGCCGTACGGGACTGCGGCACGGCCCGACCTGCGCCGGCCCGCAAGTGTTCAAGCAAGCATTAATCCGCTGGTTTCTATGGTCTGGAGTTGAGTAAGCGGACTAAACGAGGCTCAGTGCATTATTACGCTCATAAGCGCCTGCCGCTTCTGTGTGCCAGATGATTCGATCACATCACTCGGTTGAGATAACTGCGCCTGCATTCTACCGCCGTTCGGCTCAGCGGCCCTAGAGGGTGGCCGCGAAACAGGGGTAACAATATGAAAACACAACAGGAAGACATAATGTGGAGAGAGAGAGAGTAAACATTTATTTAAAACGGAATGAGGGATCTTCCTCGTAGGGTGGAGCCCTTAGTTCAGGACCCCATTGACTCGCGCCACTCCTCGTGCCCGCTGGATCAGCCGACGCTGTGCCTGCGGCGCTGAGCTGGTCAGCGCAGTCTCCCAGGAGGAATGTGATGGTGATGGGATAGGGGAACAGCCCGGTGGACATGGGCATTCCCACGTGCAGTGATATACTGTGGGCTGCGCTCCACAGTAGGGACAGTATGAGGGATATTGTGTGGGATGAAAGAGGTGTAGGGTGAAGAGACATGGGAAGGAATTAGTCTAGCTGCCGCCACGCCACAGCTTCCTCCCGGGTAAGGGAGTGGTGTGGTGGGGGGAAGTAACGTCGGCTCTGTCTGTAATGTTCTAGAGTGTCGGCGTAGTTCAATGGTTCTGTTGGTGCGTCGTCTAGATTGGACAGCTCTTCCAATCGCGCCCGGTTTGTGAGCTCTCGGGCTACCGCATTAGCGCGTTCATTGCCATGGAGAGAGGCGTGTCCAGGTGTCCAAAAGATACGCACCCTGTGTAGTAATGAGGAGTGTAAAGATGTCAGAATACGGTGTGTGTACTGGTGTCACCATTCCTTGTGCTATTTCCTGCAGGCAGTTTGCGAGTCAGTGACCACTCTCGTAGGTTCGTCCCGTGCTGCTAGGAGAGAAGTCATAGCTCAGAGGAATGAAAAGAAAAAATCAAGGAGAGGGCGTCCGTGATCATCTTGAGGCCTAGTCACTAAAGAGTTTAAGGAAGGCAATCACGGTAAATAAGGCGTGCTTGTGTACTAGGAAACCGGTATAGGTTCAAGCATGATCAGGCGATTGTTTCGTAATCGGCGCTAAATGTTACCGATTGCGAAACAACCTCGAGAGGTCCCGCAACCATGTGGGAGTAATCCTACCCAAGAGTCACCACGCACAATGCATCAGGGGAAGTTGGCTTGCCGAGGCTAGCGGAATCACGTGACGCCGCCTCCCTGTTTTTTTCCCTCCGAGGGTGAATGATTAAAGCGAAACTTGCTTAGTTCTGTGAGAACGGTGAATCCGTTTTGGTCACGTGACATCCCTAGGCGCCTTCTGTCGTAACCGTTTCCGTGCTCTTATGGAGATCTATGGGAGAGGCCTTTGCCCTGCAGTGGGCGTAGACAGGCTGATGATGATGATGTCAGTGCGATACATCCCCATGTAATTACATTGTGTAACAATACCAAGAGTGGACCCGACGCACCTATCACTATAGTGCTTGCGTAAGTATGACACAAACTGTACGCAAAACGTACCGTTGTGCATTAAAAAAAAAAAAAAACGCATGTCGATGTATAGCATAGCCTGCGCTGAAAAATTGGGGAGATGCATTTATGAAGGTACGCCACCCCCTTTCAGGCTGGATCCGCGGGCAGTTCGCATGATCGTCTTCTAACTCAGAGTGACGGAAAACTGAGTTGCTTATTAGGGATTAATCATGAAAGACTGCAAGCCGTGCAAATATGCATACGAGAGAAAAGGCCGCGGCTGGGGTTCGATCCCGCGACCTTCGGAT
Source organism: Hyalomma asiaticum (assembly GCA_013339685.2). Taxonomy (NCBI): domain Eukaryota; kingdom Metazoa; phylum Arthropoda; class Arachnida; order Ixodida; family Ixodidae; genus Hyalomma; species Hyalomma asiaticum. The sequence continues at coordinate 84,367,506 of CM023484.1, forward strand.
CAACAGCCGAGTGCCATTATTGCCACGAGACCACCGTGGAGGGGCAGCAGCGCGCATTCTTGGAAGCCACATTGGAGCACAATGTCGCGCACGCGAGAGGGGCTAGTGCGATTTCGCTTTGGATCTCTCACAGGAACAACTCGGCGCTCAGCCCAAGGCGCACAGAAAGCGGTTATGTGCCACGCAGCTCCCAACATAATATGCATAGTGTAGTGCAGTAAGGAGGCGGGAAGAGGAAGTGAGGATGAGGCAGAAGGGAAGGCGGAGAGGAGAGGGTACAGAATAGCACAGTCTTGTATAGTGTATGTGCCACAGAAAGTAGGTACGTGCCGAGCAGCACTTAGCATATCATATATATTTAGAGATGATGGGCGGAAGGCAGGGAGGCTAACCGGAAAGGAAAATATCCAGTTTGCTACCCTGCAATGGGGAAGGGGTGAAGGGAGACAGAAAGGGATGGAAAAAGAATAAAGAAAGAAAGAGAGAGGTCAAATCGCGCACACACACAAGCACGGCATGTGTCAGAGACGGTTCACGAGGCCCGTTGCGCGCAAAAAGTTGAGCACAGCCTTCGTGGCTTTCTGTTGCGAGACACTGTCTGTCCGGCATTCCAATGTGGTTTGCTCGGACAGCGGTCGACCATCAAGGCGTGACAATTCTGTGGCGAGAGTCTGTCGCTGGGAGCAGTACCCAGGGCAATCGCAGAGGACGTGCACAATTGTTTCCTCGCTGCCGCAGTGAATACAGGCAGCACTGTCTTCCAGTCCAATGCGACAGCTGAAACTTCTTGTGAATGACGTGCCTAGCCACAGGCGGCAAAGTACGGTAGTTTCACAGCGGGTAAGCCCGCGCGGAACTCGCAGTTGTAGTGATGGGTCGAGGCGGTGTAGACGGGTATGTAGAAGACCAGGAGTGTTCCACTGCGCTATAGTCATATCACGCGCAAGCGAGCGAAGTTTTCTTACTGCATCCGTTCTTGACAGTGGGATGGCTTGCAGCACTCCAATTTCGTGGGCACGTTTCGCAGCATTATCTGCGTGCTCGTTGCCGATTATTCCAGAGTGGCCTGGTAGCCACATATCATAGACATCCATGCATAGTATAGGGGGTGGGAATAAGTGAGGATTCGGAAAAAGAAAGGAGCAAGGGAGAGGGTAAAGCATGATATAGCCAAGTGCAGTATAGATTAGCAAGGGGTGAGAAGGGGAAGTGAGCGTGAGGTGAACTGATGCAAGCGTGATGGAGGAGAGTGCAACGTAGAAAGAGATAAAGATGACAGAAAGCCCGTGAAGATGGATCCAAATTACGAATGGTTAAAATAAACCATGTTAGTATAATAAAATAAAAGATAGACATTTAGGGCAAATACACGCTTAACAAAATCAAATTAAGCGAGAATAATTGGAGAACGCCGGCGATAAACACAAGACAAAGACAAGGGAAACAGGCGAATCACTGGTTCGTACTTCGTGCAGACGGCAGTGGAACTGGCTTAGATTCCTTCCGCTAACCTTTTTCCGTCGATGATCTCCAATTCGGTGTATCATTTACAGTCTGCCTGAACTGTACGCCTGCATGCCGCAGGTAATTGCCTCACAGACATGCGTGGGCACAATGTTGCCGGTCTGAGTCAACTGGACAGGCGAAAAGTGAAGGTGAACTGATTTAAATGCAACAATCTTTGCACCGGTCCCCAACACAGCCTCGAAACATTAATATTAAACCGAATGGATTACTGACAGTGCTGCTAGCTGTGCTGTTACTCGAGGAGCAATGCTTGTAGGCAGTCACTAGCGAGGAATATTAAGCGAAAGGGCGGGAAATGTGTAACTGAACAGCAGACCTTAATTCAGAAAGTTCGAGAGCGGTGTTCCTAACAGGAAGTTTTAGCCAACAGTGACTTCGGATAGATCATTCGCGCACGGATGACTAAAGTTGTCACAAGAGTTCTGCTCACTTACCACATATGAATGAACAATTGAAGTCGCAACAAGTTCGAAAAGTGTCTCGTATAGCAAGTGCGACTGAAATGGGAAAGACTGCTGCAGTACATTTGCTAGAATTACCAAATCACCAAATTCCCCAGGCCGAGATGTGTTACACAGCGCTCATCCAGACCTTGATTCACAAGGAGGGTGTCCAAGACGCGTACGCAACGCTCATTCGAGCTACCTCGGACACAGGTTCACTGAAAATCATGCACCGCAGCACTTAGACACGCAGTAATCACAATTGGGTCCGCCTGAGATCACCCTCGATAGCAGGACCACTGAAATGTATGACATCTGATAGTGGACACAGGGAGTGAAGTTCACGAGGTATCGTGTAGAAGTTGAAGCTATTGGAATAAGGGTCGAGGTCATATTAAAGGTTGTGGTTTATGGGGAAGCACACTAACTCATGCTTACCCATGAATGATAGTGCTGACTAGAACGCCTATGCTAAATATGTGCGCTTTGAGTGAAGCAGGACATATTCGCTCGATTTGGCCGACATGCGCACGCGACCAGTCTTCAGAATGTGTTCTACAGACTGGTTGCGGCATCGTTCGGCGAGCGGAGAAATCGTGCCCGCTGTAATTCCAACCTGTACGCCAGAGGTGGCTAGTGCAATTCCCCAGCGCTTCCGAACTTCCCTATATGAAAAGAATTTCGATCGTCTTTAGGAGGAAGAAGCAAACTGTTCCAAGCATAGAAAAGTTTTCCACTTTAATACGGATAGACAAAGTCGACGACGAGAAACCACGGTCGCGATTTCACTGCGGAAGTGTCGGCTTGCTTTGATTTTAATGCGAGAAATTGCCTTCGCAGTCGAAGTATAACTTGATTATAATCGTGCTGCCTCTCAGTGCACACAATTTAATGTACACGCAAGGTATGGATGCCTTGCGGCACTCGAGAAAGCATTGCGAGCTCTAGCTGTGCTGCAGATTCCTGAAACCTTTGGCATTCAAGACAACGCAGACACATCCTGAGGCTGTCGGCAGAATGTTGACTCCGGATCAACATCTCCAGGTCATCCTAATATTTTCTGCGCCGATCCTATCTGCATTCACTTTGTCCGGCCAAATACTGCAAATGATCTTCGGACGTGGTACTGTAGTGTCGAAGGTCGACACTAGGTTACCTTGGTTACGCCTATCTGTAGTCGAGGGATGGCGCCACCTCTGTATGTATATATTCGCGAGTGCACGTTCGAATAAAGCAGTTCTAGCGAGGCATGGATTGAGTGTACGGTGTGCTCAGTCGCGTCGCGACCCGACACTACAGGTACACAGACCGTTTCTCGACTAATTCAGGCTATTTGCAGAATCTGGACTCAAATGAGCCACGCATTTACATTATTAGGATTATTAGTGAAAATGTGACGGCTTAGCGTACAACTTTGCGTACGGCGCTCAGCGATTATATGACGGTATGCGTCACGTAGGGCAGTTATTGGTTTTAATTACGTCAGTAAGAACTGTAGTAAATTTTCAGGGAGGGAAATTGTAGAGAAGGTGACCTTGTCGTGGTGAACTTGTCCTCAGTTCCCACCTTCTCCTCCTTCCTGCTTCTCTTCTTCCTTTTGGAGCCGAGCTCCTCCAGCTAGCGTTGCTGCTGCGAAGAAGGATGGACGGAAGCCTTCCTGCTACCTGTCCGCCGTCGCGTTGTTGACTTAAAGGATGGAGACCAGCCTCTCACACAAACACAACGTGACTTTATATACCAGGCAGACAGTACATACACTTTACAGGCAGCGCTTCCCGACCCTCCCTGCCAGGGAAAAGGGGCCACCTTATATACACCGCTTGCTCCGCCCCTGAATCCCTCACAGCCAATCACAAACGCCGATCGAATGTCAGACGCCGCACTAACAAAAGACCACCCGTGGACAATACCGTAGGTACGCTTGCTGCCCACAACCCGCGAACAATAACGTAGGTACGCTTGCTGCCCACCACACCGCGGGGGGGGGGGGGCGAGGGCGCCAAACCAGCTGTACAATACATCTCCACAATGGTCGCCCCCTCCCCCACATGTTCACCACGTGGCTGTGCGTCGGCGCCTACTTGACCTCCTCGACGCACCGTATTCTCAGTCTCTTTCCGACGACCCTTACAGCGTCGGCGCCTATTTGACCTCCTCGACGCACCGTATTCTCCGTTTCTTTCCGACGACCCTTACAACTGTAATAACCAAATGTACTCAAAAAGAGCTACAAGTGCCACAGTGCACGCCACAGTGCAGCATATCAGTCGCCGTAGTGCGAGCTATTCGTGCGGAAGGCACCAGGCACAGCGCGGGCTCAGCGCGTATTACGTCTGAATTGCCGTGCACTGCTCATATACGTACGAATTTTTTCTCTAATATGAACCTTGGGAAAACGTTTCCGCTAGTCATTTATTTTTTATTAGCTTAAGGTCGTTGTAACTCACGGTGGTGCTTGCCTACACCACGTTATTCTTCTTATTCTTTCTGGGGAACGAAACACACACACACACACACACACACACTTTTTCTCAGTAAGCGCTAATAACATTGCCATGTTTGCCCATATATTCTATTTCCACAATTGCTGCAGAACTGAGTGCATGCTGCCCGGAAGAAAAAAATACCAGAGGGAAGAAAATTCGGCTCTTTCAACGAACTTAGCTTCTATGCAAGCGTAGAATATATTGATGCATATCTTTATTATGCCCTCATAGCTGAAGGCATTAAGAAGTGTTGCTTAGGCAAACGTGCAGGAGAGTCAGCTCCTTTAAGGCCTACTAAAATACTCACCATGGAACTTTAGCTCATAAATAAAAAGATCGTGATTACAAACCTAAAGCAGCGTCCACGCGCCACCCGGCAAAGTATTTTGTAATCACGGGAAGGCATTCGTTGCTCAGTTCCTCATGACACATTGCTGTAACTGTCTACCGAGGCTGCAGGCACCTGAACCATGGTCAGCAGTGCATCGTTAACGGGTAAAAGAATGCAAAATTACAGAGAAAGTATGGCAGAGAAAATTAAAGGAAAGAAAGCTGTTTACATGTATATCTTTGATTCACAGCGATATTGAGGCACTAGAAGATAAGTGCTTCGAGCAAAGGCAACGAATATCTCAAAAGCGGCCAAATAGTCAATGAAAAAGAAAACAGGTGAAAGAAAAGTTGCCCAATATGGCACAATACGCTAATATGTAGCACCTCTTATCGCGGCCGTGCTCGGGCAAACGCGGCGCGATGTCTCCCTGGACAGTGGCGCCCTAGCGGTCGCAGCTGCAAACTCGGCCGAGACACGCTCTCCCATTGACGGCAGCGCGATGTGGCGGGCCGCACCGTGTGTATATGTTGCGGCAGTGGCCTGGCAGACATGACCAGTGATTGTACCACATGAGCGTCTCTTATCCATATTGCACGCTTCGCTGTGTCAAGCTAGTCTCGTGCAGAAACATAAGTTGTTCCGTGCGTACCTGTCAGAACTCCTCTTTTTTTCTTTTGCTTTTCATGTTGGCCTTGAGTCTCGTCATTTCAGGATGAAGCTCATGTACAGCAAACCAACACTAATCTGAAATAAGTAACCAATCAACAGCATGTGTCATTAAAGCGCAATCTTATTTATCCTTTATCACTTTTCTTTGTCTCCTCCTTCGCTCTGAACACGCGGCAATGTGAGATTAGATCCACGGTGATTGAAAAGAAAAAGAAAGCAATACGACCAGTCAAGTGCGACAATAGAAGAGATCTTTGTTATCAGAGAGCTTCTCACGAGAACAATACGGCTCAGATAACACCAACCAGGGGACTGTACTGGTGGTCATTTCGAGAAACGATACTAGAGCCGCGATTATCTCGACAATCTACGAATCGTCGGTATCTGACCGCACGTGCGCGTCGTATACGAGTGTTTCCATTATTACTTCAGGTTAGTAAAAGGCGAAGTCTGCACGTGCACTCGCACCTGTGCAACGGCCGTGGTCGGGTAAGTGCGGTGTGCCGATCCTTCATAAATTTTGTGACTAGACCATTTTTTTTTGTTTCGTGACTGTCCGCAAACAACAATACGCTAGCAGCTTCGTAAGCTCCCGTTATGTATTGTCTTTATACTGTTAAACAAGTTCTTAGTGCATAATGTGCCGAGGCACTGTAACCTGCTGTATTCAAGCGCAAGGAAGCATGCGCCCTTGCCTGTCTTTTTCCTCCACGGAACGGGAGAAAGCGCTGGGGAGTGTAATACATAGTAATACATACTGGAAATATTTTATTGGAATAAATGCGTACTGCGCCTTGTCTCCAAAACAAGAGCCACAGCTTTTGCTTTTCTCGTGATCAAGGCACCCGTACGGGCCCCGAAGCGTCGTTTCTATTCGTTTTAGTACACTTCATCTTTGGCGAGTGTTCGTTTTATTCCAATGTGCCCATTCCCCGCCAGACGGGTTACCATCGAACTCTGGGTTAAAGTGGCGAGATTTGCCTACTGCACAACTGACAACGCAACTAAGATTTGAATCCCCTCAAGTTCTTGTGGACTTCGCAGAATGCGCAACTGGATGCAGAAAGTAGGTGAGTTCATGACGAATAAAAACGATGACTTTGCTGCTAGCACCATTGGTTGAGGACATGACCGATTCATACCCCGAAAGTCTGGCTGGTTTCGTTAAGTTAGGCTCACAAATGACGATGAGTGGAAACATATGAGTGTATACAAACTGACGAAAGTCCGAAAGGCGTGGGTTTAGACTTCTGGCGTTCCATTGGATGATGGACGCTGCCTTGACTTCTTTTCGGAAGGATGGAGTAACCGTAGCCATGTGTCTACTTGAGGGATTCAAGCACAGGGGTCAAGGCGTCCAGCACCTGAAGAGCGCTACGAGCAGGCGATGTCCCCATGTCCACCAAGATAACTCGAATGGCATCCATAAGGGAACGCAGCATCGAAATTACCTGGCGATCCGCTCTAGTCATGTCATCCACGGCGGGTGAACGCTCCTGAGGGGCCGTGATCTTCTGAGGTTCCTTGGAAAGGGAACGGCTAGGAAGCTCAGGCCATTCCTCCGGAGAAGCCGTTGGTTTCTTTGAAGGGATGTTTCCTTGAAGCGCTTTTGCGTGTTGGCTGAGTGGTGCCGTAGTAGAGTGGGCGCCCTCACTTCGATCACGCTCCTCGTGTGAGGACGTACGACGACGCCGACGGCGACGGCGGCGCCTTACTGTTTCGGCGGCCTCCCTGTGGGTTGAGTTGTCCCTGGCCATCTGCTTGAGAACCGCGTGCTCTTTCTTCATGCGGGGACAGTCTTTTGACGAAGCGGCGTGAGGGCCACTGCAGTTGGCGCACTTCAGAGCGGTGGCGCGGCAATTCTCTTCGGCATGAGGTTCAGCGCAACGCGGACACAGTAATGAGTTTGGGCACACGCCCTTGACGTGTCCTAGCCTGAAGCATTGATGGCATTGAAGCGGCTTCTGGATGAAAGGTCGAACTGGATGTCTGAAATGTCCGACTTTAACGTGGGATGGTAGACAATCCCCTTTGAAGATGATTTTTACGCAGCGCGAATTCCCAAGGCGACGCACTTGCGTAATGACAATACCCTCACTTGCCGGTTTGATAAGGGTAGGTAAGTCCGTGCTGGTAATGGCAACGTCTATATCATAGATCACACCGGCTACGGATGTATCATCCATCGGGATAAAGGAGCGCATTTTGATGCCGCCTAGCTCCGTGATTTTCTTGAGTTTTCCTAGCGCACCCACGTTGTTCACGTCGATTGCGAGGATATTTTTCCTTGGATTTAGTCTGACGTCTTTAATCTGATCAGGCACAGCACATTCCAAAAAATGGATAGGGCTTGCCTGTTCAGCAGTCGGAGGTTGCTTGAGGGGTCTTCCGGCGAGAAGATTATGACGTGTGGCCAGCGCGCCGGCCTTGACTTCATCGTCGCTGTACTCGCGGGAGTTGACGGTGACGCGTTGACAACCTTTCTTTTCGCCCTCTTGCTCTGGACGGGTATGAAACTATCGTCGGATGTGTCATCTTCCGACATGGAGTACAGCTCTGTGTCATCGGTGTCGCTAGAGGAGCCAACTCGCTTCCTTGTGACTGACGGACACGATGACTTCTGGCCAGACGGGCCTCCGGCATGTTCCTCGTCCATGGCCGCAGGACAGGAGGCCGAGGCACCACGAAAAAGCGAAGGTTTCGCCAAAATATTCAGAGCGCAGAGAGACAAGCGTTCTCGCAAGAAGACGCTTCGTCGTCTTCTCGTCGAAAGTCAGGTTGTGAATGTGCTTATCGATGTTCAAACCACCGTTCGCAATGTACCGCGGCACATCGACGACAACGCTGCCATCGAGGTCCACATCAAGATCCGTTATCTCGCCTAGCCCCTTACAAGAGCGCGTTATCCACTACGCGACATGCGTGTACTTTCCGTTTATGAGCAGGCTTTGCCGCAACACACGTTGCGTTGCCTTGGGCTTTCTGATGTGGCGAAAGACAGCTTACAGAGCCCAAGTCAACACCGATCGCTTAAAGATTGGCTTCAGCTCTTAACACAAATCTATTGCGAACACAAATGTATGGCCGCCTTGGAACCTTTCTTCTCAATACTCTAATTAAGTGTTTGCTGCTTCTTCAAGCTATAGATATATCAACTATCTTAAAGTCTGCTTCACTCTTAGGACGGCCCTTAGGCACTTCCTGTTATTTCATTACGTGTTCGCTGTTGCCACGAGGCGCGCACGTGTCCTGACCGATGATGATGATAACTATCATGGGAGCGGTACTCCGACGCGCCCTTAGACGCGGTGGCGACAGTTCGTCAGGTGGGGGCCAGCTGGATCTCAACATTCATTTAGTGCCAGATGCCGACGGTGCCCAAGTTTCCGAGCTTCACAGCGAGCCTGACGGCTTCATCGAGGAGATAATGGCAATGGTGGAAGACTTCTAGCGCGACCTTGTCAAGAAGTGAACACTGTGTGTGTCAACGGACCCTAACATACCCCATAATACCAGTCATGATCAAAAACAGAAGTGCTAAGTAGCCTCAGTAATCTCTTCACCAATTCACTCTAGCCTGCATCATTGTACAATGATCAATAAATGTGAGCATTTGCTGGCCTTCCGATATACACCATTGTTTGTGTCCTCTCATTTTAGCCATTGAAAGCATGTATATGCCAGCCTCAGCGTGTTATTTATTTGAATTAGTCATGGAAACAACCACGCGACATAACTACACGTAACACTACTGTAGGTTTCGTAGACATTGATCTAGAATATTCGCTGTTCTTAGCGGAATACTACGCTCGACTCTTTAGGTAAACAAGAAAGAAGAAACGCCACCACACTCAATCTATTATTAATAGAAATCATTGTTGTCGTGTCATCACCTCGGCATATATGGCGCATGACATGACGTCCATGCACAAGAAAGGTGAGTGGAGGTCCGCGAGTACACCTTCGGAGGCGTTCATTCAGTAACTTCTGCAGCGACTATTAAAGAGCATACCCTCTTTTTTGTTAGCCTAATGAGAACCCCGAGTTTATACACACCGGATTATACTCGTAATATTAACTTATAACAAGTTCACGTAGAACAAGTGCTGTCTGAGTGAGGAGGCCTCAGCCCCACCTGCTATGCAGCGTCATAGCGATGACTGTCGTGAAAGGACCTCATTGCTCAGCGGAGTGGGAGAGGGAACGGTCCGCACGTGCTGTGCACAAAGGAAGAGAACACGAGCCGCAATGGAACTGACACAAACCATGAAGCGGATGGAAGCCCGCGAGCGAAGAGAACTCCCCGACGAGTTCGCTTCACCCTGCCGAATGATGGCATCGTGTGTCCAAGGAGAGTGGATCGTGCTTTACGTAACATCTTCGTTCCGGCTGACAACGCTATTGTGGCGACAAAGGACGCTGGAACCGCGACATCTTCAGGCAGTGTCAAACGGAAGCGCTTCGTGTACCGTAACGGCAAGTACTACTATTACAGTTCTTTGTTTGTGGCTTCTTGCATTGCGGCGGTTACGTAGTTAAGGAGAGACTATTAACAAACAGCCACGCCGTCCTAGTATCGTGCGAGTTTACTTCATTTTTCGCTGCGCCTCGTTGTAACGCTTTAGTTATATATCGCTGTGGTCCGGATAGTCGTGTGGTGTGTTGCTCTATATGCAGTATAATTAAGACAAACTGTCTTGTGGGACGTCTATTCAAATTATAGGAGCATAAATAGGACTATTGCATTGAACCGAAGTGTTTTAAAATACATCAACGCTCGTAGACTGTAGCGCCCTTACTGTGGCGGAAGAAGTGGAATTACGCCTATATTGGCAGAAATGACAATTTCCTTTGAGTGATAAATATATTCTTTACTCGCCTGGCTCTATTTCTTTGCGTTTAAAACAACTGTGCCCCCTGTATCTCGTCGTAAATCTTACAACGCTGCTCGCAAATTCGGCAAGTCTAACCACCTAAAGCCTGTGGTATCATCCATACATAGGTTATCCAGTAATGCGCCTCAAGAGTGGCATCGACGGTCCGTTTCGCCGAGGGATTGTTAGGCATGGTGGTGACAGCTCTTCACGGAGCAGTCGGACCTGGATCACCACCTGGTGCAAAGTTCCGAAGCCTCCGAGCCTCTCAGCGATCCTGATGGTTTCATCGGAGAGATCATGGCGGTGGCCGCCGACCTCTAGCGCGACATTGAAAAGAAATGAACACCGTGTGCTTCAAGGGACCGTAACCTCCCATCATACGGATCATGTATGTGGTCCTGACAAACAGAAATGTCAAATATCCTTGATAATCCCTTGATCATGCATTCTCGTCACTAACCCCTATGGTGTGTTCGTGCTTTATTGACAACAACTTCGGTGGCGTTCGTTCAGTAAGATCTGCTAAGAATAATAAGGGAGCATACGCCCTATGATGTTGTTGTTTTGTGGGGTTTAACGTCCCAAAACCAGCTCTGATTATGAGAGACGCCGTAGTGTAGGTCTCCGGAAATTTCGACCACCTGGGGTTCTTTAACGGGCACTGACATCGCACAGCACACGGGCCTCAACATTTCGCCTCCATCGAAATGCAGCCGCCGCGGCCGGGATTCGATCCCGCGACCCTTGGATCAGCAGCCGAGTACCTTAGCCACTAGACCACCGTGGCGGCGCCCTATGATGGTTCGCCTAACGAAAAGTCTGAGCTTATACACACCAGATTATATTCCTAATATTAACTTATAACAAGTTCACGTGGAACAACTGCTGTCTGTGTTAGGAGGTCTCACCCCAGCTGCTATTCAACATCATAGCGACGAGTGTCCCGAAAGGACCTCATTGCTCAGCGGAGTGGGAGAGAGAAAGAACCGCGGTCGCCGCCTGACCAGGGGTACAAGGCCTTCATTTTCCCCCTCGACTCCTGTCGGTCCGCACGTGCTGTGCACAAAGGAAGAGAACACGAGCCGCAATGGAACTGACACAAACGATGAAGCGGATGGAAATCCGCGAGTCACCGTCGAAGACAACTCCCCGAAGAGTTTGTTTCACCATGCCGAATGATGGCATCGCGTGTCCAAGGAGAGTGGAAGGTGTTTTACGTGATATCTTCGTTCCGGCTGACGAGGCTGATGTGGCGACCAAGGAAACTGGAACCCTGATCAGGCAGTGTCAAACGTAAGCGCTTCGTGTCGGGCCTCGATAACCACCCGATGCAAAGTGCCGAATCCTCTGAGCCTCACAGCGAGCATGACGGTTTCATCGAAGAGATCATGGCGATGGCCACCGACTTCCAGCGCGACCTTGAGAAGAAATGAACGCCGTGTGCTTCAAAGGACCGTAACCCCCCATAATACGAATCATGTATGTGATCCCTTAGAACCAGAAATGATCCGCTCTCTATAACCCCCTTTTTTGCAGAACAATTGTATTTAAATTCTCGTCCTTTCCCCAGACAATTACAGATTGGAATAGCCTGTCACCTGACCAACTGTTGTCCATTACACAGTCGAGTGCCTCCTCCTAGCCTACCTTAAGCAGTTTTTTTTCAGTGTTAAGTGAAACTGGTTCTATTTCACTCACTTGTTATTTGTTTCACTGTTGCTGTATCCACACTAATTTAGTTTTATTGCCTTTTTGCCGTGTTTATTGCCTTGTTTATATTTTTTTTATTCTGCTCCTACTGTAGCCTGTTTTTATCCTTTATTGTTCAACATTCTTATGTTTTGTATCCCACTCCTGCTTGGGCCATGTGGCGTGCAGTATTTCTGTAAATAAATTAAAATAAGTGTTACGGGAAATGCTATACCGAAATTACGGTTAGGTCCACGTGGACCCATCTGCAAAGAGTGGTGGAATAATTGAGAGCGGTACAGATGGTTTTGCAGGAGAAAATGAACGGACCCTCTTGCAGAAGTCAACGTACATGTTTTATTTGCGCCAATGACTAATGATTCGCAAAGAGTCATACTCTGCCGAAACAGTTCCGTCAACTGTAAAATTGAATTGACATGGTATGTACACGGCGGACGGTTTCAACAGTAGTCGCATATCTTTGTAACACATACTGATTGCTGTCACTTAAACCGGCCGCACAATAACTTACGCGAACGTTCACATTTTTATGTGCTGAAGTGCACAGCACACATATACTTATATATAAAATATGAAGGAAAGTGAAAATGAACTAAAGCAGTTTCAATTTGCAACTGAAGTTAACAACGCTCAACTGAAAACCCATGCGCCTACTGGAACAGTAAAGCTGGCGGCGCTTTACAACAACTTATTTCATAATACTTTACAGACTCACTCATTCAGACACTTTAACGGGAAGCGGGGGGACGCTGGGGCGCCTGCAAGTTATAAAAACAGTAGTGGAGTAATGGCACGAATGAGTTATATATGATATGTACAGCTGAGAGGCTAGTACGAACGGAGAGCGTTACACCGGAGCTATTATGGCGGTGATGGACGGTGGTGGTTGGAGGCAACTTCAGCTCATTTCCACACCTCGGCACCGCTGCTTCCCTCTGGTAGAGCCAACTGTCCCTTAGGGCCTATTCTCGGTCAGCAGCAGGTCTCCAGCCGAGAAACGGGGCCTCTCGACGTCTTTACGATTTGCTTGAGACTCGGAAAGTAACTGTTGCAGAGCACATCTAGGACCTTGCGGAATTGGTGGCCGTATTGTCTATCACGGAGTAATTGATCCAGCAGGTCCTCCAGCCGAGAAACGGGGCCTCTCGACGTCTTTACGATTTGCTTGAGACTCGGAAAGTAATTGTTGCAGAGCACATCTAGGACCTTGCGGAATTGGTGGCCGTATAGTCCCGTGCCAGCACCAGCCGGTCACATCGAGGAAAGCGCAGATCAGCGTGGCTGCAAAGTCGGGGTCCTCGGTTGGAGTGTTCAGGCACACTGCTATCCACTGCCAGCCGCGCTCCGACCCTGGCGGCTGACGCGACCTGTCGCTGTCACTCGGCTTTGTGCTACGGGGGCAGTGGCGTTTGCAGCATGGCGGCATACAGGCGCATGAGGCCCGTAACTGCGCTTCAGGAAGAGGCTCTCCATCTCGAGAATGCCGCCACTGCGCTTGTATCCACACAACCTGTGGGAAATGAGGTGGGCCGAAAATATGATAAAGGTCACTCTTCAAGAAATATTCGCTCAGGAATGTAAGTACCGATCTAGAAGAGAGTGCTTTTAAAATATTTACGTTTTCTCATGACATTCTGCCATTTTAATTTAAATGTGAAACACACACCGGTCTAATCTGAATGAAACCTGCAGCATCTGAGAATGAAGGTTATATACTAGCTAATGTAAGAAAAATCCTGATGTTGACCTCTAATTTCTAAACCAAATAAGGTCCGAAAGATCAGTATTGGTTGCATGACACTCGCTGTTGCAATAACTACCCACCGAGTGGCTGCACATTCACAAAGTGAGGAAGTATAATTTTAATCTGAATGTTAATTGGGGTGTGCCTCGCATACTGAATTGAGGAGCCGTCATTCGTAAGGCCGTTTTGCGGATACTAGTTTACGGAAAATTCAATATAGTAAATACACCGAAACAAACAAAATAAATTTTAGCCTTCTTGGTATGTTGCTGGCACAACACATGAAAACTTATGAGGTGCAGAACCCTGCATTATTTGGTGAGTGTGACTTTATTGATTATACAAATATATCACTTGCAGTTTCTCTAGAGTTCCGTGGATAAGACCGCCTATTTTGTCCAGATGATGCATTCATGGTCTCATTAGTAAAGTTAACAGTACAAAGACGTTAACATTAATATTAATTGATAGAATGGCTATTTAATATTCGAGAATTAGTGGAAAGGCACCAGATGTTGAAATCATATAAGCCCCCATAAATTCTTGTTCAACCAATCTCAAAAAGCACTATTTCCCCACACACACCTAATTGTTAAAGCTACATAACCCTTGTGTTATTTTGGTGAATCTGTTCTACGGGATCGAACACAGGCAAGCATGTGGTACCAGCACCAACTACGATGTGCGTAATTAGATTGTTTAGGCATATACTCATTAGCATATACCCAGTGAACCAAGCCAACGGAGAACTTGGATGATTGGAGATTTTAAAAGAGGTCAGATGAGCACAAACACCACAAACTAACAGAAGTTCCCCAAGAAATGCTAATTACCTTAATATAGAAGTACAGTGTTCGTGACTACAGAAGCACCAATAACAGATACAACTAACCTTTCTGTGAACTGTACAGTGTGCTGGACGACAGAAATTTCCGAACTTGCGCTCGTTACTATAGCCTGATGGCAGAGAAATGAGGTGTACGAGTACTGTAAGCATTCTGAATCCCTGGTGCATCACAGCAGCAGAGTCAAGACGGTTAGTGGAAGGCCCTATGGGATAGCCACTCGTGTTCGATGGCATGGGATGTAGCATTGACCCAGGACTAGTCATGAGAATGACAATTTCATCTGCATGTTTCTCTTCTAATGGCTTCCAGCGCATCTCAGACTAACTTTCTCATGCAGAGCGCAGCTGGAACTTAATGCGTGATGTGAAATAAGTTGGGCTTGTCAATCACCAGTTTGGCTGCACTTAGCTTCAATGGAACTGTGTTCAGATGCACAACAACCCTCCACCAACCTGAGGCATTCACTATTAGAGGCAACCGCACTGCGGCTGAAGAAGACTGGTATTAGAGCAGGGCAGCGCTTGTAGAAGTGTCCTTCCAGGATGTCACCCAGGTCAGGAAACCGGCACCATAGGCCCACCGCCAGTACTGCCACAGGATAGGAGATTTCTACGTTGGAGGCCACCTACTCCTCCCCTTGCAGCTGTGGCAGATGCAACAAAGAAATGCTCATACGTTAGGGAGGACGTAACTACCAGTCTGCACGAAGCTAACTGTGCTTTCAGAAAAATTCAGAAGTCTGGCCATCATTAAAACAGTGTTAATAGTTTAGGGGCTTTTTACGTGTCAAAACCGTGATACGATTATTCGGCGTGCTGTAGTGGAAGGCTCTTGGAATTTTGGCCACCTAGTGTTCTTTATTGTGCATCGAAACTGCACAATACGCGGGCTACTAGTGTCTTCCTTTGTCGAAATGGGACTGCTGCAGCTGGGACGGGATGACGGCACCCACATCTTCGAAGTCGTGAGCAGACAAAGGCTCTGCTTTCATTAAGGTGCTCTGCAATTGTTTTAATTTCTACCTAAGACTTGCATGGTAGAGAAGTATTTTTTTTGTGTTCTGTCACCGCTGAACTGTTGCTCTCGTGGCCTGCATGTGAACTTTGCTGTGTGTACTCGCGCTCAGCACTAAAAAAGACTGACATGATTAATAAATTCAAAGGTAAACATACATCAAAGCCCATCGAGTGAAGAAAGCACAGCTCTGGGATCATGTACTGATTTTAATGAGTGAGATGGTAAGCCTAATAAAACGTTCATTTTGGTTTCTTAACTGCCTTCGAGGCAGTCTTAAGCACTCGGGACTCTTTAAAAAGCACCTAAGTCTATGTACATCAGTGTTTGCATTTCACATGCAGTGGAATGTGGCTGCCCCATCAGGGATTCGATGCCGTGCGTTCAGCTCAGCAGTCAAAAACCCTAGCTAATTTCACTGCAGTAGAACACCGTGGTGTGGCGCACTAGGAGTGGAAAGAGGCCACAAGGGATCAATAAACTTAGTGCATTCTGTCTCTTGATTACACACGTGAGGCAGTGTCAAATAATTAGATTTTAGTGTAGCAGGCGACGTCGAAAAGCTTCACAGGCAATCTTTCGGAGCTATGCGTGATTTTGTTGTGACTTGCTGAGAAAAAAATATTCCAGCCAGTATGGCTTGCACCAAGTAGAACCAAATGCAAATCTTCCGTACTTGAGTTTGTCTCAGGCACCCTATTTTTCCTTTACTTTCGTGTTCGAGTGGGATGCCTCTAGTCAAGCACACACTAGGCGCAATTTTATTCGTCCAGAGCCGAAGCGCGAACACAGCGTTGGGAAGGCGTGCTTGCCTGACACTATGGACACCCGAGTTCAATGCTCCTCCCAGAAATTCTCAAGGTCAATACACCGATAAGTTGGGCGGGCGGAGGCGCTGGTCGGCCACTCACGAACAAACACTGAGTGTTCTGCGTGGACGCCCCGCGCACTCACCACGTTGGTGGAACGCGTCTGCAGTCGCCCACGAAAACGTCCCGAAGAAGGGGCGAACACTCAGAGCTCAGAACATTACACATGTGGAGAAAGTCGCCATCGCGCTAGCCGTCGCAGACCAGGACTCGCGCGTCATCATAATCGACTCGAGAGGGGCTTGCAGAGGGACATTCCTTTCTTGGTGTAACACATCCTTCAAAACAACCACTGCCTCGGGGACTCCGTGTCTCGAACGATTGTGTAGGCTTCTGGTCACATGGGCCTCCAACGTAACAAAACGGTAGACGGCGCCGGCCGCGCGCTCACTCTCCGGGTAGCACCTTCAGACCATTCCGAAATGGATTTCGAACGCAATATGCCTGCCACTTTTCGAGAAATTATTAAAATGTATAACTTCGGGCCTGCGATTTGTCCGAGGCCCTGTAAGGGCCCCACGAAGGGAGAAGAACGTAGGCTCCTCCGCCTTTACACCAGAACATGGCTGTGCCCGGGGGTTTTAAAACACTGACTGCCTATACAGGAGAATGCCTGCACTGTGCGGAAAAGTCGCCGGATATCTGCCACATGGTGTGGGCACCCTAAATAACCCCGAAACATTCCCCAAAACCAAAGCCCACCCGGGAGGACTGCGAGGCATCCCTTCTCGGCTGCTCCGACCTGGGAAAGCAGAAGGCTCTGGTCGACAGAGCCCGAGCCGCGGCAGTCGCCATTGGGCTGCTGTAATGAGGAGCACAGCTAGAGTTTGTGAGGGGTGGCCCCCTATCCGGGCCGCCTCAAACTTTCTCCCTGTATATATACTCGGATAAAATTTTTCATGAGAGCAAGCTTGAGGGCCCAGCGTTAGCTTGCAGATGTGCTTGGGGCTGGCACCCTAGATGGCAACGCCGCGGCGTACCGCGCAAATACTGCTTCGGCCGCGCTAAGAGATCGCAAAGCAGGGCGTACCGCTAGCTTTTGGAAGGTTGTGCGATAGGCATCTCGTTTGTACGCCCCGCTTGTGGCATATGCTCGAACTTGCGCGACAACGCTTCAGTGTGTTTGCGCGCTAGCGCTGCATGTTTCGGGATGCCTCAAAATACCTACAAATATGGAAAGAAGGTGTTTTCACTTCTGCGGGGAAAGATAAGTGCGAAACGTCGAGATGTGTGTCCTTAGCGTGAGTGCGACATGGCCGTCCGATACGCCCCAGCTCATCAGACGGCTACGACGCACTCACGCAGTGGCAAAGGCGGGGAAGCCATGGCCGCCGAAGACGGTTCCCGCGACATCGAGGCGAAGCTGGCCCTACTGGCACAAGGTCCCAAGATGAAAAAAGTTCTAAGGGCCTCATGCTAGCATAGACCTATGCGGCCCAAGTGGCCCCTAGCCGCCGGAAGGCGTACTACGCGGTGCGGCCTTCTAGATTCGCGTGCGCCACTTACGACATCTTAGAGGCCATGTTTTGAAAAGCTTTAGCCCCGGGAATTTGGAAAGGCTGAGAGGGGCGGCACTCAAGAGGAGCTTAGCCTCCGAGATTGGCGCGCGCTGTGTCATTTTTCCTTTTCATCATGGAAAATCTGACAGAATAAGCGATGGGGGGGGATGCTGGCGGGTATGCATGCGCGGGATCAACTTTTCACGAACATCGCGTTGCGAGCATTCTTGCGTGAAACTACAGAAACATGCAGCGTAAGGATAAGAGGCTCAGAAAACTTTACCATGCAGTCGCTCACTACGAGACCGAACGCACGGACACTACGGTCCAAACGAATGCGCGTGTGAAAAAGTTCGTGGCCATGCAAAAACAGAATTAGGCGCAAACCTGCTTTTATTTCGGGCAATTGCAAGTTATATTTAGGTAGGCGGTTACACGTTGCTGTGAGTGGGCATGGACGCACGACTGGCCTCGCACATCTTTTTGTTCATTCCACAGTTATTTGGCGCATTGACCCTTGGCCCGGACTGCCATGGTGTCCCTCGGCACGGTGGCACGCTACGCAACGCTTCGGAAACTGCGGAAGCGGCATTTCTGGATGACTATGCCTCACCTGCTTCGTCTTGGCCTGATGACTACAGCTTGCCACAGGCTGGAATGCGTCCTGTCGGCCAGTGGGCCGGTGCTTTGTCGACGGTGGTTCCGTGGATGAGACTTGCGATTGCGCTGCGACGACGGATGGCTTCCCAGTTATACCTTGTTGTCGTGCACCGCCGCCCTCCTCTGGCGGGAAGGGCGCGTCACGGATCGCCGATCGCTTGACATCCACTGCGCATCTACAACGTTATCATCTGCGCCGATGGCGAACCAATTTAAAGCCAGCGCTTCGAACGCAGTCTTCAGTGGCCATGGACGCACGAAAGCAATGATGACCTCACGCATCCTTTTGTTCGTTCCACATGTCAGTTGTTTTTCTATATCAAGACTGAAATCTGACGATCAATTTATAATCGTGCTTCCATGCCCAGAAGCAGTGCTTGCTGCTTTTTGTTCTTTGCTATTACTTTTATGCGGCGATGTTGAAAGCAAGCTAGGGCCCCCGAAAGAAGAACCATCGGATACGTTAACCGAAGTTCTGAGAACATTACATGACTTGAATCAAAGAACTAAAGGAATGGAATATAACCAAAAATAAATGCTTGGCACTATTACTGAGCTAAAAACACATCAGGAAACAGTGGCGGGTGCAATTTATGAAATTAAAGCAAGACTTGCGACCGTAGAAACTCAGACGGGTAATCTGAAAAAAATTCACAGCATATCCACGGAGTGAATGATGATGAGTGGGCGAAGCTCCGGAGGTTCATCGTAGATCGTGCCGAGTTCCGGATTAATTTAGTTAACGCGCACGCTACGAATCCTTATGGTTCAACTACGTACAAGTGAAATCTCCCACCAGCACTTCATCGCAAGTCAAGATCCAGTGCATATATATATATATATATATATATATATATATATATATATATATATATATATATATATATATATATATATATATATATATATATATATGGGTGGCCGGTGAGCGGTTGTCCAGCGCAAGGAGTTGGTATTTTTCAATCAAGAAACTCGCTAGAAGACGCTGCCTGCGCCAACGTTGTCTCTCGTGGGTGAGGGCGCGTTCTCCTTCTTTGCGAGCTGGTAGCGTGTTCATCGAAGAAAGAGCGTTTCCATAGCCAACGCGCGCCTTTCGCTCTCTCTGTCTCTCGCTCTCTCTCACAAGACAGCAGATGGAAGAGTGAGAGAGCTCGAGCCGGGAGACACGCGCCCTCCTAGTAGGTAACGCGCTACTACGACGGACGGACAGACCCAAACCTTAAGGGGCTTCGCCTCTAAAGTGACATTAAACAAAAGTGAATAATTGAAAAGTTTCTCCTTTCACGGTTCTCCTTTCAAAAATTCACAAGCTAAACGTCCCCATGCGACCGATTGTAGACTTCACACGGTCGCCCTTATACCGGCTGTCGGGCTACTTGCACAAAGTTTTTGCGCCACTCGTTGGTAACAGCTCTACCTTCATACGAAACTCGTTCGATTTTATTGAAAAGGTGCGCGATGTCACGGTCAACGACGGTGAAATTATGGTGTCGTTCGATGTCAAAGCGTTGTTCACGAGTGTTCCCGTGGGTCTGGCGGTAGAGGTGTGCCGGTCGGTGTTGCAAGATGACAGCGGTTTGGCGGAACGAACCCCTATCGAAGCAGAGGATCTTTTGAAGCTGTTGCAGTTTTGCCTTGAAAACACTTACTTCCTCTTCCAGGGCACGGTATACTAACAGGTCCATGGCACAGCCATAGGCGCATCTATATCGGTTACAACAGCCAATCTTACCATGGAATCATTAGAATCTCGTGGACTTGCTACGTTCGAGCCACGCCCAAAGGTATTCCTCCGTTATATCGATGATTGTTTCTGCATAATCAAAAAGAATGCATTATGTGCTTTCACGCAGCACCTGAATAGCATGGAAACTTCCATCCAGTTCACCGTAGAGGAGGAGGCCGCAGGTCTTCTTCCTTTTCTGGACGTCCTGGTTGAACGTCGTAACAACCTCCTCTCTTTCAAGGTGTACAGAAAGGAAACCCACACAGGCCAGTATCTTCACTTAAATTCTGTGCATCCGGCCTGCCACAAACGCTCTGTTGTCGCTTCCCTCGCCAAACGTGCCCAAAACATCTGTTCGAGGCCCGAGGATCGGGCTGCTGACCTACGCCGCATGCGACGTGAACTCGGCGATTGCGGCTATCCAAAGCACTTCGTAGATTCCGTTCTACGACGGCAATCACGCCCATCAGCACCGGTTCATCCTCCTTGCCGAGCCCGAGCCGCCATTCCTTATGTGCCGGGCGTGAGCGAGTCTTTGGCCCGTGTTATGCGCACTTTCGATGTGCACGTCGCTCACGTTCCTGCGTGCAAGCTGCGGCAGGAACTGGTGGCTGTTAAAGACAAAATAAAAAAAGAAAAGTTTCCTGGCGTCATTTATAAAATTCCCTGCGCAGATTGTGACAACTGCTACATTGGCGAGAGCGGGAACTTCGAGAGACGCTTGAGGGACCACAAGAACGACGTCAGCAAGAAGAAAATTACAACGAACGCGCTTGCCGAACACGTGGAAACCACGAGACACGAAATAGCCTGGGAAGAAGCCACCGTCATTGGGAAAGAGAAGAACTGGTTGTCACGCCGTTATCTGGAGTCCCTCATAATCCAAACAACTGACAAAACACTTAATCACAATGCAGGTAATCTCCCGCCTACATACGCAAGATGCCTGGGGCGATTACTACGACACACATAAGCACTGGGTTTTGCGCTTTCCGCGCAGTGAACAAGGCTTCCGTACGGAAGCCGAAACGTCATCCGTTTAACAACAACCTTTGGTCGGCGATTGATTGATTGATTGTTGGTTAGGAAAGGACGCTAATTTCTGCAGCCCATGTAGCGAGCACGGCTAAGCGTCCGTGAGGGTGGGAGAAAGGGAGTGAAAGAGATAGAGAGGAGAGAAAGGCCGTAGTGGAGGGCTCCGGAAATTTAGACCGCCTGGGGTTCTTTAACGTGCCCTGACAACGCACAGTACACGGGCCTCTGGCATTTTCACCTCCATCGAAAATGCGACCGCCGCGGCCGGGATCGAACCCGCGTTTTTTGGGTGGCAGCCGAGTACCGTAACCACTACAGCACCGCGGCGGACCATCGAAGAAAGAGCGTTTCCATAGCCAACGCGCGCCTTTCGCTCTCTCTGTCTCTCGCTCTCTCTCACAAGACAGCAGATGGAAGATTGAGAGAGCTCGCGCGCCGGGAGGCACGCGCCGACGGGGCGCCTCCTAGCAGCGCGTTCCTAGTAGGTAACGCGCTACTACAACGGACGGACAGACCCAAACCTTAAGGAGCTTCGCCTCTAAAACATTAAACAAAAGTGAATAATTGAAAAGTTTCTCCTTTTGTAATTATGAAAAGTGAAATGGAGAGAATAATTCGAAAGGGTTGAAAGGTTCGAAATCCGTCAAAGTGAATTGTTCAATGAGAGCGCACATTCGGGATATAGAACTCGGAATTTTTTCTCTGTCGGGACGGGAACAAGGAGGCAGGAGAAGTTGACGCTGTGGCCCAACACCGTCGTTTTTCACGCTGCAAAATAATAGGGTCCGTATTCACAAAAACGACATTTCGATAGAAATGTTCCTGACAGAACATTTCAGGCAATGTTGGGCTACACAGGTCGGAGAAGCCCAAAGGCCTATGGTGGTGAAACACCAAAGTGATGTTTTGTGGATAGAGAATAGGCAAATATCTGTAAATTGGCTTTCCTGAAAGTCCATTTTCAAGCCGAACACTGTCGTCGACAGATTGCTTTTCTGCTCTCAGCGAGTTCACACCTGCACATTCCAATGAAGGTGCAACAGCGTGACGAAAGCTTTCAAGAAAATTTCCGGGAAGTACCTTGGGTCTCATAGTGAATTCTGCTAGGCACAAAGAGGGGCAGAAACTAAAGAAAGGAAAGGCAGGGACAGCTGCTGAAAGGGATCAATGGTGGGATGACCGTGCAGGTGTGAACACGCCTAGAGCAGGAAAGTGATGTGATGGCGAGAGTTTTTGCAAATAGTCATATAGGCTCCAGAACACTACGCCTTGCCAAGCAACAGTAAAATACGCATTTCTACATTGCGAATACTAGTCAGCTCCGATTATCATGGCAGATGTAACCGCTGTCAATGTTTTCAATTTTGCGCTAAAATTGTACGTAAAACCCCTAAGAATATCGCATTCGAAAAGCTCCCTACGAAGCCGCTAATAAATACACATGCACTATGCGTATCCTATCTTGGAGGCGTCGTCCACCGGTAGTGTGTTCTCTCACTATCGGGGCATTGGCTTTCTATTTATGCTCGGAAAGAATATTGCTTTCAAAAACGGCGAAATATAGCACGCAACGTAGTGTGGCTATACATGGTGACAACGTGCAATGTTGCGATAGCCGCCATATTCGTGAAATACCCCTCTTGCAGTTGCGTATAAAGGTACGTGTTTCTGAAGAGCGCATTGGGGCGTTTGAGCTGAGAGTATTGTAAAACGCTGCTTGTGTATGCTTTCACTCGCGCATATGAATTGTGTTGCTAGGTGATGTGGCAACGCGTGCATCACAGCGAAACTACACTGCGCAGAATCGAGCGTGCTGTGTTGAGTGTACCCGCCCAGTACTGGCGACCTAAGAAACTTACTGGGCGCAAGGGCTGTTTTCTAAGACAGTATCCTCATTTCATAAGAAAAAAAAATTTGGACCATCTCCCCGATGGGAACCCTGATGGGATGCGAAGCAGCAGCGCTGCGCACGGGAGGCTCGGTGTAGCGTTTACTGGTGTAAACCACGGGTGGTGTAAACGTTTGTTTGAAACGCAGACACGGGAGGCGAGCGGGCGTTGGAGTCGGCAGCTGCGGGCGCTCCGGCGGGTGAGGGAGAGAGTGACGTACGCGGGCACCATAGAGAAAGAAAAAAAGTTAAAGAGTGGACACTCCATAGACCCCGGCGGCCCAATCGACTCTAGCGCACCTGGTGGTTGGTGAGAGCAACTGGCCTGCACTTCCCGTTTCGGTTTCACTGGCGCGAATTTTGGATTACTGTGCGCAACCGACGTTTGGCTATGGCGAAAGTTAATGATTTCAGACCACTTTTCTCCGCCCAAATAGCAATGCTATTGTTTGTCGTTTTGATTTAGCGATTCCCTATTTGTTTTAGCTCAAAACTGTGCGTGCGAATTGAGGTCATGACGTAATCTTTATTTCGACTAAGTTATAATAGAAACATATGCAGGTAATCATAATTCACTACGGCTTTATTCATCGCGCTTGTTTTTCTTTTGGAACAAGCGGTCAATCTATATATCAATCAAAGAGACAGAGTACCCGCAATGTTTTTATTCCAAGGCAAAATAGAGGCTGAGCATATAAAAAGCACAAAATGAGAAGAACATCGCACAGAAATGCAAAGTAGACAACAGATGCATCTAGACTTACAAATAAATTCTAACAAATAGAGTGAGAACACAGACAACGCACACATCGCTAGAGTTGGCCGTAGCCGACAAGCTGGTGAAGAATGACGCACTGGGCAAGTGGGTAAGGATCTGTATGGATCTATGGCAAAAACTCAGCGCACAAAGTTGATAAAGAAGGAAGAAGTGACGTATACACAGCAATAAAGTCCCGAGTCGTGACTCGGGTTAACAGAAGTAATGCACAGAAAAGAAAAAGCGTACAGAAACCACACGACACAATATATCAGAAAAGCAAAAATACAGTGTGTTGGCTGTGCTTAAGAGCAACTTGCCCAAAATGAGAAAAAAAAGCGAACTTGATGCTTCAACATTGCCTGTTCGTCCTCTGAAAGGTAGGGCAGCTTGCCCACAATGTGAAAGACAGACTTTATGCCACAACACTAGCAGACCTGTTGCCTCTTCTTATGTGTCGCTCTCATCAAAAACTTAGAGCCCAAGTTACTTGCGTCTGGGCGTTGCTGTGACGCTTCCAAGTTGAAATAGATGGTAGTCATCACTTATCCAAAATTCTGGACCTTAATTGGTGCTACAAAGCGGTATCAGAGGGCTAACAGCCGAAGAAAACCACTTTCGCTCATTATATTTCAAAAAGGCTGCACACAGTGCATTATCACTGTCATTGTTTTTCACAAAGGCTGTACACAGTGCGTTATCACTGTCATCATTTTTTACAAAGGC
Source organism: Hyalomma asiaticum (assembly GCA_013339685.2). Taxonomy (NCBI): domain Eukaryota; kingdom Metazoa; phylum Arthropoda; class Arachnida; order Ixodida; family Ixodidae; genus Hyalomma; species Hyalomma asiaticum. The sequence continues at coordinate 84,392,318 of CM023484.1, forward strand.
TGTACATATTGCGTTATCACTCTCATTGTTTTTCACAAAGGCTGTACATAGTGCATTATCACTGTCATTGTTTTTCACAAAGGCTGTACACAGTGCGTTATCACTGTCATTTTTTACAAAGCCTGTACACAGTGAGTTATCACTGTCATCATTTTTTACAAAGGCTGTACATATTGCGTTATCACTCTCATTGTTTTTCACAAAGGCTGTACATAGTGCATTATCACTGTCATTGTTTTTCACAAAGGCTGTACACAGTGCGTTATCACTGTCATTTTTTACAAAGCCTGTACACAGTGCGTTATCACTGTCATCATTTTTTACAAAGGCTGTACATAGTGCATTATCACGGTCATTGTTTTTCACAAAGGCTGTACAGTGCATTATCACTGTCATCATTTTTTTACAAAGGCTGTACATAGTGCCTTATCACTGTCATTATTTTTCACAAAGGCTGTACACAGTGCGTTAACACTGTCATTATTTTTCACAAAGGCTGTACACAGTGCGCTATGACTCACAAGCTATGATAATAAAGGGGCAGCGTCCGCAACCCCATCAACAGCTGCAGTTTTGGACAATCTTATGAAAAGTTTTGATGGGCGTGGTGAGGAGGTTGACGAGAAGCTGATGTACGAAAGGCATGAAAATGTGAACCATGCCCACTTCATACTGTGTTCCTTACCCGCTTGAATATATTTGAACACGCGCTTTTGCTATCGTTATATTACTTGAGCTGGAGAGATAAAGTGCACATAGTGACCGACGACCCACACTAACGTGCAGAGTTCGCCCGCATATGCTACAAAAATACAGAGAGGCTACCAAACATAATTTCTTTTAAGGTCATACTCTTCATAGTGGGTAAACAAAAGAATGGACATAACGAAGGAGCGGTTAGTCCCGTTGAACTTGATAGAGGGCCATAATGAGGTCTGATGTAACGAAAGTAATGACTATAACAAAGCTATTGCAGGATTCGGTTCAACTTGAATGCTTTTGTGTAAAGCAGCCGCTAATTGCTAAGCTTTGAACTTGTCAAGCTGTATACCTGAAATTGAAGACTGGAACCTAACCCTATCCAAGTTTCAGTTCACAAAACGCACATGCCAACATAAACGAACCCGGCAAAACATTTTCAGAAACTTCTCGCGACACCCAGCAGAGCAGAAATGAAAATCGCCAATACTTGAGAGATGGTGATACAAAACATCACACACTTTCAGGTGATGTGCAGTGGCCTCAATAATGGCAAGAAAGTGACATTCAAGTTGTTGTACGTATTCAAAAGCTGCTTCCGATGGCACAGTTAGATTTCCGAAAAGTTTGCTGGGGACGTGGTATGCTTTGAGCATTGTGAAATACTGATGGGTCCCCTTTAGTGTCTCGCTGTCGTCTATCAATATCTGTGGGCAACTGCAAGTATCACGTGCATTCCGAAGAAAGTATTTGATGAGAAAACCAGCTACATAATATGTAGCGGAGTCATCAATAATATGGGAGTGAATGTTGGTCGCAAGTTCAGAGAGATCGTCTAGAGCGGGAAAGTCGTCAGGCTGTGGCTGTGCACACTCCTCATTATCCACAAGAGACGCACTAGCGAGGGAGAATGGCGAGAGCTCCTGAAGGAGGTCACATTCATCATCCTCGACATTTCCGTATTCTGACAGTTTGAAGAGTTTTCTTATGCAGATGTGCTTCAGGCCACAAATAAATTGTGCTACATTGGGGTTGGTGTTGCAACCTTGCTTTTGCCTTATGTGGCCAAATATGTTCTCCAGAGGATCCTGTTGAAGTCTGCGTGTTAGCAGGTATTCAAAATTGTAATTTTTGGAGAGGTCGTCCCACAGTTGACAAATAGCCTGAATTGTAATTTGCCAACCAATGACGGTTTGTGATTGACGTCTGCCATCAAACGTCCATGATGCAATCCAGGGAGGCTGGCCTCGAAGGAAGTCAATCAGCTCTGAATCCTCTTTCACGATTGCATGCCGGAGCTTTTGCGAAGTTTTCTTTTTACTCGAGCTGTTCAAGGCATCGAAAATCCTGTCCATACGATCACAAAATTGTGCTGTAGTGATGGCCGAGGCAGGCAGCACTTTCGCATACACCAATGCCGTGATAGCAATCGAAACTGATGCACTGAGGACCTGCGTTGCTCTGCTGACCTTCATATTAGAAAAATGTTTCTGATGAATGTGCCTTTCAGTCAACTTTGGAGCCAATCGCAACCGCAACTCATGTGAGGATTGGTAAAGGCTTACAATGTGGGACCAGTCAACGATGTCATCCCCAATATATAACTTATGTGCTTGCACATTATTGCGCGTTGTTTTAATTAAATGTGGAACATCAAAGATGAAATATACCCGCTCACCATTAACTTCAAAGAAAGGCTTTGCTACAGTCACTCTTAGTTGGTTAGCGAGACTTACATTTGAACTGCCCTGGTCACAAATGACTGCTTTCACTGCAATGTTAATGCTCCTAAGCTCGACAATGAGTGACACCAGCAGGTTATGCATAACAGATGATGGTGTTGATGTGTGCCCTATAGTAAAAGCAACCGGTTGAACCCACTTTTTCGAAACACCAACAAGAAGAACTACCATTGCTCGATCAGCAATGGTTGAAGTGCGATCAGTGCCATCATCTGTAAAACCCTGGACAATGTCCCGTGCAGCATCATAACACAAATTCTTTTTGAGTGCTATTTCATCGAAAACTAAAGCACACACTCGGTCCCGTTCATTCCAAGCTTGAGTATTTGTTGCAATGGAAGAAATGATTCCTGGAATTGTGCCTGGAGTCATCTTTACATTGGCTAGCCACCTCCTTAATGAACGCCGGGAGGGCAAAGAAAAATATGGAGCCAGAAATCGGTATGCTCGCGGACCACGGAAGTTTAAGTGAAGAGCAAATTTCTTGAACCACACGGGAAACCGCTTGCCCTTGCCTTTGGGCCTCAAGCGAACATGTGCAGAAAGAAGTTTAAAAACCTCCTCGGTGACGTGCGGTCGGATAATGCCAAGGGCCTTTGAAGTCGATGACGGTGCTTGGTGAGGCTGCCTCAGCAGTCTTTTGATAGTTTTCCGCTGTGCTGCTACTTTGGCTTGCAGACGTCGAATGGTTTGCTTGTATTTCTTTGATGGAGACCTTGCAGCTGGCACACAGGAAAGCACTGCAATAAACAAAAATTGATTTAAAAGCGAACAGCAACTAATCCCGTACGAGCGCTTTCTTCGCTTCTTTTTTACCCAAGGTGCCCAACTTTCTGTGGTGCAAAGTTTTCGATTCCACAAATTGAAAAAAAAGAAAAACATTAACAATGGCACCCTAATAATGAAAATCACTGAGAGCCCACCATGACATTTTACTGGTGCTAGTTTGCTCAGAATGTCCTAAACATAAAATAGCACATTGAAAACAGCTGCAATAACAGCATAATCACCATTTGCTGTAGGGCACTCAGGCGTGGAGCTGTTGGAGGACACATCTTCTGGAGAGTCTTGTGAAGCTTGTTCAGTACCCCGGACACTGCTGTCGGAACAATCTTGCGAGCAGCCTGCGGAAGTCTCTATATCAATAGTCTGTTGAAGTGAACATAAGTGTTGAAGCAAACAGTGAACTCACCAGTCGCACATGTTCCCTTTGTGACAACTGAGCGACTGCCCAAGGTTTCCTCCAGCAAGACGCAGTTAGCAGGAACTCCCTCACCAGCTACATGGGAGCTGCTACCTGTAGAAGTTTGGTCAACAGTCAACTCAGTTCGAAAAAAAAAGACAAGTCGACACTGTACACACCCTGCTCCTCGGGGCACTTCAATGTGTGGGATCCGCTTTTCGAAGCCTCTGCCGCAGACCCTAAACAAATGAAACAACAACAATTTGTCAGTAAGAGGCTTAAAATAACAAAAACTGAAGCACATCCACACCTTGCAGTGCGTCTTCTGCAGTCATGTCGCAGTCACTACTTGAAGCGATGCTCAGAGAACCTGCATATATGTGTAGTTGGTACAAGTTGCAATGCTTGTAGCACAGGGAAATTTAAACCGCCCTTTCAAACGCATGAATTGGTAGGTGGAAGAAAAGAGAATGCACCAACAGAGAAACAAGCAATTTGTGGTTTGTGGAATTATCGACAGTGCCAGCTTTCTTTGATACGAGGTATATGTGTACATGTGCATGAAGGCTTCAAGTTAACGTTAAATAGCCCTTCAATGTATTTCAAAACAAGTTGCACAGGTCAATAGTGCTACGGCACATACGCGAGTATAAGCGAGTATGTCATAAAAGAATGACAGGAATGTAAAGCTGTTAGAAAGGTAATAGCCCACAATTCACAAAATTTAAGACTTTCGAAGTGTTACTTCTACAGCGAGGTTTCTCCATCGGCTACAAATATCTTCCAGGTTAACTGTCACCACTGATTCAAAACAAGTGGCTGCTATCGCAGATAATTGAGTTTCTGTCAAACACTTACATGGTGCAATTGGTTGCACACTGGGAACAGCCATTCTTGTAAGCCTTGTGTGCCCAGGGTCCATGAAACTTTCAGCAGTAAAATGGTCGCTGCAAACCCTGTACGTTGCGTACAATAGGCTGGCCGGCTTACTCAGGAGATCATCTCGTCCGGCATACTGCATCCATGCTGTCGTCCTGCATCGGCAATGAACTATCAGCTGAAGGCGAAGTGCTTGAACAGTGATTTTGTTATTGTTAGCCTCACTGAGCAAGCACGAAAAGTAAGCTTGAAGACATGCAAGCCATACAAAAGCTTTAGCGCACCTGCCGTCCCGTGGTATGCGGAAGAAACTCGTCCCTGGCTTCTTGTGGGTTCTGCCATTGTTCAAGCACCACGACACACAGCAGTAGCTGCCGTAGCTTGGGCCGCCGGACGGCATGGCATCAGCGCGGTCTGAAAATGTCAGTAAATGCACACCAAGATTTATTCGTGGTCCGAGGCTTCGGGAAACGCGTCGTGAAGCATGCGAGGCCCAGCGACCGCTCCTCAACAGGGAGTTTTCGAGTTTTCGAATAGCGAAAGCAAAGCTTGCGGGCGTAGCGTTGCGGGCTTCACTTAAGGGGAGCCCGCGAGCGTACGACGCGTTCGCCGCTACGCCGCAAGCTTTTCGTACGCTATTCGAAAACTCCCAAATGTTTCGCACCGAGCTCAGCGCACAGCACGCGTCGCCTCGGCTTGACGCCGTGCCCCAGTTTGCTATACTGGGGCGAAATCTTGTACGCGTTCTTGTACGCGTTCCACGATGGGACAGAGGCGTTCCGTTCCATCGAGCCGAACGCGATTCTGCATACGTTGCACAATGTTCACGCCTTGCCGGCGCATACAGCCGCAAACTGTTTTTTTTAGCAAACCTCGCCGTCCTCACAAGCTCCAGAAAAAGATTACAACTGCGCGAATAAGACACCACGTAAGAAACACAGAAACGCCCACCCACACGAAGCGCAACGCGTGTGGGCGTCTTTATGTTTCTTACATGGCGTCTTATTCGCGCAGTTGTAACCTTTTTCTGATTCAATGACCCAACTAGCCCAACAACATGTAATTCAACAAGCTTCGCTTGAAAACGTACCTCACCTGCTGTCTCACACACGAAAACACCGAAGCAGCCGACGTTGACGAAGCCTTCCCGCTGTCATGCCTGGGCTTGTCGCATGCTGGTACAGCGGTGCCAGATTGTAAAGTGGGCACGACACCAGACACTCGCTAAAATTTCCCCAGATTTCACCAGAAATTAAAATTGTTACGAAATTCATAAAAACGCCCCAAAATCAACATTTCTAGCAAATAAACAAACATTCGCTGAAGTTTTTTTTTTTTTTTTACGTTGCAACTAGGGCCAGTGTGTTTATTCGGAAGAAATGTTTATGCCCCTCGCCAGACGGTGTTCCATCGAACCCCTGGACTACAAAATCAACATTCGTGAAGAACTCATTTTATTTTTCACAAAGTCATGATGAGGAGCCTTTAAAGTATGAGGCCAAGTGTCGGAAAAAATTTTTTAGAATGCAATAAGCACTAGAAATTATTAGTCTACATTAAAAACCCCTTTTTAGGCACATGTGGGCATCACAAAGCAAATTTTTTTTGTTAATTTTCTTAATTAGTAATTTCATTAAAAGTGGGATTTACGCGAACACACCTAACTGAGATTCCACTAAAGAACAAATTTTTTGTAGAGAAATAGGAGAAGTTTCGACCTGTGCAATGAACCAAGACGAATGAGATCTGATGAACAATAAAACATTGTGATTAAATAACCAAAATAGTATGCACCAGCACTAGTGGCACCTTCGTATGACAGGCAGGCATAATAAATCTTGTCGCACGATTTTGCTTATCGAGGTTCATTGCACACCCACTCATGTGATAAGGAAGTGTGCCAAGTTTAATGAAAAATCTTCATTAGCAAGAAGTTATGATTGTTCGGGTATGGAAAAATACCAGAGATATAGGTTCTGAGAAAATAAAAAAAAAAAGGATTGGACACAGGTGCAGCGCTTACACAAGGGGATCAGGAGCGCTAAAATTCTCGATATTTATAGCCGGTACCATCCTGGACCCTATACTCTTGTGTGCCTTTGCTTGACCGCGAACCCGCCATTTCTTTTTTCCAGATTGCCTTGCTGCATGAGCACCGCGACTGGATATTTTCACGATGCAGTGCCGATCACTTGTGCGGCAAGCACTTGCAGTGTTTGATCTTAGGCCACCGAATTCATGCAAGCTGGACGTCGTTATAAAGCTGCAAAACGAGCGGAGCGACTGTACCGATCGTACCGACTGAAGCGATTGCACGTGTGCTGGCTGGCCACTTGACAACAATCAACAATGACAAGTTGTCGGCAGCCCAGCGTACCCTACCAGCGTTGCTCTTCCCGCGGTAACTTCATTCCTTCACTATAACAGCTGGCGCCGTCTACTGAAGCCTCTTATAACTGGACATGCGTTGCAGAAAGAAGCTTTCGTTCATCGTGCACTCTAACTATGCCCTAGCGGTAGCGCAGCAACACAGGTATTAAATGAGGAGTAGAGTCAATAGACAAATGCTAATATCAGCCATATCGTGCAAGTCTTAGAATCGGGTGGTCACAGGCGCTACCTAGTGTTAAAAGTTTGGATGAGCAGCGATGGTGGGCAAAAGTTCGGTAGAGTGATTTTCCCCAGATTTCACCAGATGTTGGCTGGTGTAGAAGTTTGCCAGCCTGGCCACCAAAAGCTCCAGAATTTCACCAAATTTCTAAAATCTGGTGGCGAGTTTCACCAGATGGCAACGCTGTGCTGGTATGGCGAGTACTCTCGGCGCGAAATCGTAGATGCTGCTTATGACAGTGCGGCTGAACAAAAATAACCACGTAAGGTGCGTTGAATAAATTGTTTTTATGTATAAAGAACATGTCAAATATAGGCGCATAATTATTATTTTGTAAAAAACATTCTGTTTAATTGATGATAACTTTTTGTTTTTCGCACTTGCGTCCTCTGGCGTCTGGTGAGAGCACTAGTTTGTTACGTAGTCGTGACGTACTTCCTGAGGCCAGATTTCGCGGAGTGTCCTCTCTTAACTTTTTCTTTCTCTATGCGGGCACCTGCGAGGGGAGCGTGACGTCAACGCCCAGCTGCGGCGTGACCTACTTGGCACCGCTCCAACACCTGCGCCGAGGGAAGCGCGTTGCCTCGCGTTTGTGCGGAGGGACAGCGTTACACAGGCTAGTCAAAGATCTGCTTCGCATCTAAAAAGGAAAGAATTGAAGTGCGTGCCATGCTTGTGCGTCAAGCGCAGTCCCAAACATGCAAGGCACAACAGGCGTTTCCGACAGAGATAGCCTCGTGTTGGGAACGACGGCACGGCGTTACCTTACGGAGAGTACGGTAAGCCGCCGTTGCTGGAACACCCTAGTACTCCCTCATCAGACCGACGCTCTAACCACTTGGCCACCGATGCGATTGGAAAGAAGAGCCGGCACCGGCCATGCGATACATAGCGCAGGAAAGAGCGAAATGAGCGTGGACAAGCTTTGGACCATAAAGGGCCTGTAACTCGGCTATTACTGCACCGTTCCGAAAAATTCTTCCCGTTTTTAGCAAAATCTAAAAAAGTTTGCGAAGCTGTAAACAGTCCCTTTAAGGGGGTGGATGCACATTTGTCTCCAGTGCGTTCGCTGTTTTGTACGTATCTTATTGCTACAGAAAGCATAACGCACACACTAAGATCTTCATAATACAGGTAACTAATTTGATATCTGGTTATTTATGGGAATGACGAGGTTTCTGGGCACAGATTTAAACACCGACGTCAAAGTTTCTGCACGCACACGGTGCTGCATCTTCTGAACTTGTACACACTAAGGACCCTCTATAACCGCTTTGCCGGAGGCCACAAATCCTCGATTTCCTTCCCCTCCCCTCAATTCTGTTGTCTGCTATAGTCCACCATGGTGTTGCCACCATTCGCTTCCTAACTTGACCGGTTCTGCAAGTCCATGCCGGGCGACCACCTATGTTGATCATGAGAAAGGCAGGTGTAATCCATGTTAAATGCACCTTGCTGCGTTCCTTTGTCCTTGCCCCGCGGGCGCCTGGCGAACAGCAGAAGCCCGGGAGACAAAGAATGGACCCGAAAATGCCGGGGCTTCTAGGCCTTCAAAGCCCCAACGATAAGGCCAGGTGGCTGGGTCGGCACTTTGTCCTGCAGAACTAAGAAAGAGAATGACTTCAGGAACACAGCAAGGGTGGCTGCAGTCTCTTTCTCTAGTTCTGTGCAGCAGAGCCAAGGCTACGAGGCCATCGAGCACAGCATTCGTCCAAAGCGAGACGACGTGCCATTGTTCGGACACGTTCGCCCTGCTTCATCTTCCGTTTTCTAGGGCTGCAGCTGCCACTTCAGCACCCGCCATGGGCAGATTACAAGCTGTGAAAGGGCAGGTTTAACATGCGTTCGCCCACTTCTTTGGTCAAAGAGGCTCGCCGCTTCCACAGTGCTGCACGGAACTTCTGAAACGGGCCATGGAATGGACACAGCCATCCCAAGATCTAGAAACCTTGGTAACAGAGAGGGAACCCTGGAGTGGCGCCAATGGGAGAGCATGTGGGCACATCAATCACTTTCGCTTCCTGGAAAAGTGGTTGTACAGGAACTTAAGCACACACTTACTGCACGTGTGGCAGCACATAAAAGAAACTGAGGGGGAGGGGGAAGGTCAATGCCTGCAGGGGCGTGTTCAGTGTCCTGTTGTGTTCTCCCTTCATCCTGGTGTTGTATGTACCACGAGGGAATCCTTGATGCTTTAGTTCCTTCCACCTATATTATAGTTAGACTGAGAGAGCACTTGAACAGATTAAATAAGATGGACGGTGCGCATCTTAGCGTGCATTGTAGAGCCTGTGCGTGTGAACCGCATTTTAGGCGCGTCGCCATACTTGGTAGGAGCACTAATAAAACGGCTAGAGAACTTTTGGAAGCTCACTTCATAAAAATGAAAGGAGATAAGTGCGTAAGTGATACCTCCATATCGTTGTTTGATGCTGAGATGCATCTGTTTCGCATGCATTTGAAATGATCGGCATACTTGCTTTGTAGTATCATTGCCCTGTGTTGCGCATGTGCTTTAGTATAAATAGACACCCCTTTCTTCTGTCCTGAATAAATCAGTTGGTAGTGGCGCTTTGTGTGTGTCTGTGTGTCCCTCTCTTTTGTTTGTTCAATTTGCGCCCTGTAAGCATTTGCACTTTATAATGAACCAACTAGCCCAAGAAGCAGTTTTATTAACACCTATCACCCAACTCCCCACCCCTTCTTTTTTTTGGTTTTTCTTCTATCCCCCTCTTTTTCCTTTTCATTTTTGTTCACCTGGGCAGCTCTTCTGCTCTCCTTCTGTGGACGTGAGAGAGTGTGCAATGTGCGCAGAAACGAAGGTTCGAGAAGGCATTTGCCGTCTTGAGGAAGACAAGTACACTTGTGAAAACCTTGACTACAGCGACATTTCCTGTTCTACCTAGTTTATAGCGATCTGTTCATCGATTCAAGCCTTTACCTTCCTCTGAAGTTCTCTTGTGGCTTGGAATTGTGTCAAAGAAAACGACGAGGTATATGCCTTGTGAACCCAAGTAATAAGGTAATTGTAACATAACATTATCCGGACAGATCCTTAATTGCCCCGCCACGGTGGTCTAGTGGCTAAGGTACTCGGCTGCAGATCCGAGGGTCGCGGGATCGAATCCCGGCCGCGGCGGCTGCATTTCGATGGAGGCGAAATGTTGAGGCCCGTGTGCTGTGCGATGTCAGTGCACGTTAAAGAACCCCAGGTGGTCGAAATTTCCGGAGACCTCCACTACGGCGTCTCTCGTAATCACAGCTGGTTTTGGGACGTTAAACCCCACAAATCAATCAATCATCAACAGATCCTTAATTGCGCACATTTTATAGTGGCTACCGCCTTCCTCTCTCCCCCAAGATAAAATGAAGAAAATAAAACAACTCTCGTCCTATATTTCCCTAATCTCTTGGTATGGTTGTCGGTCCTTACCGTCCTGTGCTTGTTTGCTCGCCAAATAAACAGCCCCTCTTAGTCGTCGCAATAACCAGAAAAAGATTTTCGCAGGGCGCGTATCTTTATCTCTAAAGAGACGAAAACTTCGGAGCAAGTATGGGTGTTATTTGAAGTTAACATCTACAGGGTTTGCTTGCTTTCAAAGCCGGGCACTGCCGAAAACTGCAAAACGTTAATGAGAAAAACAGAATTCTTTTCATTTCTCCTCTAAAAGAATAGAAAGGTGTCCTTTTTTTTCTTGTTTTCTTGCTAAAGTAAAATATTTTTGTTACCTAGCTTTCTCGAGTGCAAAACTTTTCAATAATCTTCGCTCCTTGTAAGGCAATGCTCCGACCATCTCTCGGCTACAGATGTACGTGCGCCCACCAAGGCGTAGTTATTCAAGACTGGACGATGCGCTTCCTCTTTCTGTGCCTTCTGTGGACATATGGGTGATATTGAACATTTGTTATGCTTATGTTAGGAATTGGACGACAAAAGAGCAGCATTGGTCCGCAACCTTCAACAGAGCGGCCTTCCGCACAGTGCTCTTGAGGACATTGTTTTCCCCGAAGAGCCCGCGAGAGCAAGGAGGAAGGTGCAACGATTGCTAATAGACTTTCTTAGAGACCCTGGGTTGATTGATGCCTGGTGACACAACCATGATCACCCCTTAGGAGGCTTGGGCGGAAGAACTGCCGGCTTTGTATGGCTGGCTAAAGCCGCCCGATTCAACACCACCACTACAGATATTCCTGTAACCGAAAACGAGCGTGACTCACAGCCTTGGGTTCTGCAGGCGCAATGAATCAGAGCATATACTAGTTACTGAAAAGCGCACAATGGCGCTTATCTTCCGTGAACCCTCGGGCTATCCGGCTCAGCAGCAGTTGACCCCACATAGAGATAGCGACCTTTCCTTGTTGCTTTGTTTCATCTACACTGCCCCACACCCATCGTCCCTCGCAGAGGAGCGCGGTCCCCCCGCTTCGCGGCTTGAAGAAATGGGCGTTATTTCCTGCTTCCAACCATGTATCTCGCATTCTAGTCTCCAGTGAGTGCCCATAGTCGGCCGCAAACATCCGCACATTCGACAACGAGCACGGTCGGTCGGGGTACAGTGCCGATGACAATACCTGCAGCGTCTGGGGTGCAGACCATCGATAAGATGATCGCCGAACCATCGACAATATCTGACAGAAAATTACTTACACATGGCCTCCGTGAATTTGATGAGAAGGACCACCAGTGGAGTACAGTATCCATTCCCCTTCGAAAAATACTGCATCCACCAAACAAAGGCATACCGACCATAAGGAATGCCATTGAAGAGGCTGCTCGAATGGGTGAGTATACGGATTTCTTGTTGCGTTTTTTAATATTTGCCCTGCATTTGTAAAGTATGACATTTTTGTCAGTTAGTTAGGCTGCTTGCAAGTACCCAAGTGGAAGCGTTATTTAGAACTGTAAAGGAGCAAAGAGCTTCAAGTGACAAAAGCTACTAATAACGAAAGGAGAAGAATGGACTATGGACCGATTTATATGTTAGGAACAAACTCATTGAGTGAACGAAGTGTTGCGGCCATGATTTCGCGCGTAGAAAATTAGCAGTCCAGTTTGGTTACTATCCTGCCTTGAACAAGTGACGTTCCGTATTGTGTATGTGTAGTATGGCGGACGACGTGCCTCACAAGTGTTGTGTGCCATGCGCGTTGACTGTACCAATCAATGTTAGTTGGCTGCTAACGTGAAAGTCGCAGTTTCTATCCGGTCGCCGCTGTTGAATTTCGATGAAGGCGAAGAGCAGAAGGTTCGTTTACTCAGACTTAGGTAGACACGTTAAAGAATCTCAGGTAGCCGGCACTTCTGGAGTCCTCTGCTGCGGCGCGCTGCAAACTGTATCGTGGTTTTCGTGCTTGGGACTCCAGGAATTGCTACATAAAAATTGCTACGATAAGGAGAATTTCCTAACAATATTTTGGCTGTTGGTTTAAAAACACGTGTTACCGGACATTTCTCGCTATGATCCCAACTTCTCGCCTAGATCTGATTTATTTAATTCTCAAACGAGTGAGCAAACATGACATCCAATGGAAATGCTTTATTTATGCTAATTATGTCAACGAAATGGGCTGTAGCTATTTTGCTGCACCAGCTATCGCATACTGTTGCCAGGCATATGACACGGAGAGCCGAATCTTATCAACATCCGATAAGACAAAAGCGCAAAACGCGTGCTCCTGTTATTTCCATGAAAGCGACCACATACTGCAGGGGCGACGAACACTGCAGTAGGCATTGTTTCTCGTCAGCAAAGTTGTACAAAAACTATTAGAGAGCGAGGATCACATGACGGACCTCGCCACCTGCCTGAGTATTTGGCGACGTGCTGAGTCACTTTGTAGAAGTGCGAACTAGCACTGCTCCCGTTCCTGACGTACTGCCTGAAATACATGAAGATTAACGAAACTTGATATTGGGCGTGATGGTGCGTCACTGTTATCCAGGGAAATAAGAGTCCTGAAGTGTGTGAAGAAATAATGCTTGAGCAGCTTGAAAGAAATCAATGCTTCGTGCAACAGTAAGCAGCCGGAAGCTTCGCAAACAGTGCGGAAAAAGAAGACGCTGTGCTAAAACTGTTAAAACTGTTTCTGTCAGTAATGGTTTAAAAAGTGGGGGGGGGCTCTTAAAGGGCTACTCCGGCGGTGTTTTTCACCATGCTCTGATATCAATGTTTTCCAATAGTACTGATAGCCCTGTAACAGCCAGAGTAGTTAATTTCGCTCAGAAACGCACCAAGAATTTAGAACAACCAAATGAAAGGCGTGTCAAAACCGAAACAGGTAGATGCTTCATGCGGCGTATGCGATGACGTCACGGCCCCCCTGCAATCAGAAATATGGAGCTAGTGCCAGAAAAGTGCCAGTATTGAGTTATGTATTGGTGTAGTGAGTTACGCCAGTTTTCCTCCACTTGACAGCGACGATTTGCGCGCTGAAGTATCGCCGATATGCTTTTGACAGCCCGCTGGCTCGTGTAGGCAGCATTGAAGGTGATGACGTAACAAACGCAGGGTGGGAACCTGCTAAATATTTTAAAATTCATTTACAGGAAAACTAAATGATGTGGAACTGCCTGACTTAGTACATATTATTACTGTACCGCGGAGAATATATAGTGAAAATTTCATTGAGATCAGTGGACACTGAAAAATCGCCGGAGTTGCCCATTAAGGATACAACCATGAATTGTCTCATTGGGGCCATAACTAAAGTTTAGTTCACAATGTATCATGGAAGACCAATAGCAGTTACGTTTTTCAATGCGGTGAACCACTCGTAAACATGTCGATACTCATCACAGCCGCCTCGTGAACTGACGAACTTCCATCATAGATTTTTACATCATTACTTTGATATTCTTGTCATGCACATCACGATGAATGATAATACGATTATATGTGTCTCATGCCCTCAGCTTTCGCGTCAGGAAATGCATGTATGCGCCACAGGTGACTGAATGCCGAAATTTACAGCCTATGTCATTGAAGGACCCGGCAATACAGAAATCGAAAATTTTATGAGAACACAAGCTGCATGAAATAAACAAAGAAAAGAGATACCTACATGCATTTTATTGTATTTGCAGCAGAAAGGCATGATCTAGGAGAGAAAGAAGGATATTACACATGCATTTTATACAAATTTCAATGTGTTCACATTTGCCCGCTTACTTACTTTATTTGAACACATTATTGTTCAAGATAGCTCTAGATAGTACCTAATAATTAAGCTACCGACAACGATTCAGGGCCAGTCCCCCAGAGTAGTTACGGGCCATCAAAGTAAAAGACGTCATCGTCACCATCATCATGGAGAGCAAAAACAAAAACGTCTCTCCTTAGGTTCCGGTCAATGCTTCCCGTCCCCACAGTGCAGGACTTTGTGCGCGTGAACTCCGGTAACCCTCTTCTCACCGCATGAAGCCGCTTCGCACACACGCATGCAGGTGGCTGCGATGCTCCCCGCGACATTGTTATGAAAACTGGAGGGCAACGCAAACCTCTAAACCATACAAACTGGAGGCAGGTGGTTTTATTTTTCTTAATTTCCTGACGCATAATTGTCTTAACTATCCTAACGCATAATTGGTCGGGAGCTAGTTGTACCAGTGCCTGGTTAATGAACAAGGTCACGCAAAAATTAAGTGCCCTTCCGCTCTGCGGAGAAAGGCGACCGGTAAAGCAGTCGCGTTGGGATCAGGCCACTGCTGTAAAGTTCATTGTCGACTTGTCTTGATACACCGACGCATTTTGGTCAGAACCTAACCACATATATCTAAATGCATTACACCTTTCGTTCACTTCCAAGGCCCCTTTTAAATGCTTTGATTACATTTCAGACGCGAAATATACACTTGATTAACACTTAAGTCACCGTTAGTGCGGTAGATGTGCCATTCCTTCAGTTTATCTCTCGCTTGGTTCTCTAAATTTGCACTCATATTTTCGTATGAGCGGCTACTCCACGAATAGCATTGCCTCCGGGATCGGTCCGCCGCTGTAAGATATTTCTTCGCGCAGTTTCGAGCGCGGACGTGCACCGTCATAACCGAGCCATATGAGCTACGGCTGTAAGAAAATAGCGCTTGCGCAAAACACGAATACAAGCAGCTTTCGCGAAATTCGTGAGGGGCGTATATGCACAATGTCTGCGTCTAATCTTTCGCATATTTCACTTTGTGCAGCTGACAAACCCTGTACACCTTCGATGGACCTGAAGGTGACAGACAGCTGCGCGATGCTGGCGCCCCCCAACACGGTCTTTACTTCAATTAGAACCAGTGGTTCACCAACTACAAAGCGTGTGAAACTGGACAACTGACGTTCCAACTGGTTTTTCGTGGTGGATGGGTGGAGAAGAGGCTGGTGCGCAATCTCTTCCTCAACTACGCAGAGTCACCATTGTTGTCCGCGCAGCTTAGCGCTGCGATTTGCTACCATTGTTCGCGTTCCGTGAACTAACCGAAGATATGTCGATGTCTTGCCACTGCTGCGAGAGGCACTGAAAACCGTGCAAGAAGCATCAGTCGACTTATCCTAATGAGAACACTATACGGTGTTTGTGTCGGCGGGCGTGGCGTCACTTCTAGAATACCAATAGTAGTTTACTCGCTTTATTGTGGAAGAACTTCTTTCGAGCACATGGCGTTTCAAGTAATTTTTGTTTATAGGTCCCGGTGTTGTCGGTTTGCGTTTGAAACGCCACGAGCATCATAGCATGAAAGGAAACAAGGCTAGGTTAACGCGATTCATTGCAGTGTAAAAAATTTTGGCGGAGCATGTGCAGTAGAGGGTAATACTGGGATTCTCTCTGGAATTATGCAAATTTTTCGACCAATACGGACACGCGAACCCTTTGATTACATACTCTTGGTGACAGAGGCGTCGGGGCCGCCTAGTATGTGTTCCTTTACTTATTTTTGTACTTCAAACATTACGAATGCCTTATGGTGTTACAAGGCACGGTAGTTAACGCATATAGATTATACAATATTATGTAACGTAGCTATGCAACATGAAGCATCAGAGTTGCTGGCGATGGTTTCCTTCAAATGTCTTAGGGCCGGAATGAATGGAAGTAACACATAGAGGCATATATAGTAAAAAGCGGCTAATTCTGGTTGTCGCTGCTTTGCGTGCTCATTATTAGTGCGCGGCTCTAAAAAACAAAACAAAAAAAGACAAAACGAATACGACCGAAGCAATCTCTCCTTGGGAATTTACACACATCACGAATAATATGTCATATCATTCCTCACTTCTACCCATGCCTTCATCAGTGGTCAGATGCGCAAAATGTCTAAGGAAGCCAGTGCCCTTTTATACAACTTCTAGCTATTTATGACGCTTTGTAAGATGCCACCTTTAAGCTACCCGCAATTAAACAACTATACGTGTTGACCGACTCCATAGCGGCTATTAAGACAATGGAAATGGGCGAGGTCGGAAACCCCACGATTCACAAAGTAGCTGCGTGTGTCAAGGTGCACTGAGCACAAGGACTTGCGGCGAAGCCTCACAACATTACTGCTGACAAGCACGTAGAATGTCCTCCTAACCCAGATTCCCCATCCCTTACGGTCCCAAAGCAACCCCTCACCTCACTTTGCGCCCGTAAAAACTTTCTCGGGCAGGACAGGCGCACTCTTGTCCCACCTAAGGTCCATCGCGCCATGTTTCTTCTTCCTCCCACTTCACCATCAAAGTGGAGGAAGTTGTTCTCAGGAAACCCCTGGCCGATGTGGACCTTGCACTTGCAGTAGTCACTACGACGAAATGGTCTCACCTACTACTGGGTGTGATGCGTGTCCAGGCTGCTATGAGCCAGTGACGTACTCTCTGTGCCATCCAGTGCAAGTACCGGTGCATGTACCGGACGGCGTTGGGAAGCTTCTTGTCTACTACACCGAGACGGCCTCTTTTTCCCACCTCCTTGCTGCACAATAGCATATACATTCATATGCTTCGCTGTTCACCACGTGTGGGGCTTATTTTTTTCCCCCCCA
Organism: Hyalomma asiaticum; assembly: GCA_013339685.2. Lineage (NCBI taxonomy): Eukaryota > Metazoa > Arthropoda > Arachnida > Ixodida > Ixodidae > Hyalomma > Hyalomma asiaticum. Next base: position 84,409,435 of record CM023484.1, read on the forward strand.
AAGGGCGTCGGCCTTTGGCAAAATACCTGCCTGCCAACCAGAAGGCCTGGGTTCCATTGCCGCTTGAACCCAGCTAGAGTTCTTGCGATGATAGCATAAAGGACTCGAAGGGGTCGTAAACTACGTTTTAGGTCAAGCGTTTTGATAACGTTGCGCAAAATGTCGTCTAGATGCGAAGGTGAAATTTTTCTGTTTACCGAGAGAGGACTCTGAGGCTGTATTTTAGTACCCCTGTGACGCGATAGCCTTTATGCCGAGATTAGAGGTCACAATAAGCACTTTACTCCGAGCTAGAAATAGAACAAAATGTTTTTCTCGCAATTGGATTCTTGATGGCTATTGTATCTCGGTGTTGTGGTCAGTCTGGCTTTATATGTGAAGGGATAGTACTAAAAAGCAATTTTCTTTGTCAGAGTTAGCTAGGTATATTTTTATGAAAAAGATGATGTCTGCCGGGACTGCTTTAAAATATTCTTTGAAACTGAAGCATTCTAGCATCGCTCCGATGGCCCGACGCGGTGGTCTATTTGAGCGGGCAAGATATGTGCACATATAATATGCACCGTACTCACTGGTTTCAGTGGGAAAAGTTAGGGCTAAGTAATGCAGATACTTTTGTCTCTACAACTTGTGTAGCATCGGTGTAGAATTCGTTCGTATACTTGCACGAGAAAGAACACTACCTTCACAGGTCAGATTCGGAACTACATGACGCGGTTACAGCGAGCAATTGCAAATTTTAGTTGATTCAATTCAAGGTTACATGTGCTATTTCCTTCCGTGAGCACTGTACACATACATTAGCAGGTCCTCGTTGGCTCTGTAGGGATCGCAATGCAGCAGAGTCATCACATGCATTTCATTTGTCGGTTTTTGTCGTCTAGCATGACACGCGTGCTTTAATAAAATTTATTGGTTATGTGCTTTAAGACCGCAGCTTAAGGTCACGGGACTGTGATTGCACGATGCTTCTCATGTGCGTCGTCCAGCTGGCAATCACTTCCGGCGTTTTCGCGGCGCTGTGGTTAATGTTCGTGCAAATATTGCCTTGCGGAAACATCCAACGCAGGATAAGTCCTTCGAAAGAGTGATATGAATATCGCAGTAATTGATCGGACCTTTTACAACCGCTAGCATCCACTTAGTTGAGTTTGTGTGTCTGAATGTGTTTTTCTGTGAATTTTTGAATGGAAAATATTTTAAACTGCAAATGAGTGCTCAGAGCACTTTGTGTCTGCCCTGTTAAATGCAATCAGCAACACATTTGCAATGGCATCTTTCCTCGCACATTGCTCGTTTAAGATATGTGCGTTTTTTCTGAATCCTTCAATGCTTGTTTTCATTTTTTCTGGTCGTCACTACGCCCCCCCCCCCTTCCCCAGTCTTTTTAGAAGTTGTAAAGGTCGCTACGTAATAATATTCACGAATGCCACAGCTAGCTTTCTTGTAAGTCAAAAAAGCCAAGAGAAATTTTGTATAACGTGCGACGAGGCCTGAAAGATGGCGTTTTCAGAATATTCCAGCTTTAAATGGAGCATATTCGCAAGCATACCTTTCTTAGAAATATAACTTAAGCAAGAAACTTTGTCGAATGTTGTTTTTCTTCATGCCACTCAGTACGCAATGGCGTATTGGCCGCAAGCACTACAACAGCAGTGAATAACTGTATGCGCTATGACACTAAATTTGATTCAAGAGTGTTCAAACCTTCAGAGACTGCACTGGGGACACGTACCTCCATTACAAACAAGGTTCTGGTCCCACAAGCAATTTTTATTCCTCTACAGCAACAAATAAATGCAGCCGACGCCGCAGCTTCTGTGCGGACAGGAGAACGGTGGCACGTACTCCACGTCGGTCGCGCCCATGGCGGCGGCAGCCTGCAACTCTGTCGATGGCGCTTTCTTGTCCTCTCGACGTTCTACAGGCACGGAATAATGAGGGGGGGGGGGGGGGGCGTATGCGCCACATGTGATTGAATGTCACCATGCCAGCTTATGGCTATCAAGACCAACCGAAGTAGGCAGTTCTGATATTTTTATCAGAACACACTTTGAGTAAGTTACACAAGAGACAAACACAGCGTCTGTTGTAGCGTACGTCACAAATGTACACAGAAGCAGACGCAGAAGGCAACTTAGCACGAGTTAGGCGGGTGGGAACCGAACCGGGGTCCACAATGTGGAAAGCAAGCGCCTACCACTCGTTCTAGGCGGCGTCTTCTATGCGCGACATATCGCAAATAACCGTTACTTCAAAAAATTATTCCTGTGATATGCACGTAAGCCCACCTTAGCGTGCAATTTCCTTGTTAAATACAGACATCTATGCACTAACGTCACTGCCGTCGTCACGTCTTACCATGTCATACGCCATCTAGTCGCCGCAGTGCTTTCGACTTGGCTCGTAAAACTGCCCTCCTTACAGAATCACTCAATTTGCACAAAGATGTTGATCACACTTATACTTGGTTGAATGTCAATCAATTCGGCATACACAAATTTCTCGCTGACTGCTTTTCATAACATCGTCTCCGACAATGCGTGAAATCTGCAGAGCTGTGTTCCATCACATAATGTATGGAGCACTCCTTTGAGAGTTAGCGGAGTCTCTCTAGAACAGTCCAGGTCGGAGCTAAAGGGTACATTGCGGTGTTGCCGCCATTGATGACAATTTGTTGTGCTAGTTGACACCAGTCATATACTTTCATCAAAAAGCCCTGTAAAACCGATTGGCAATAGATTCTTTAGAGGTGCAAACTGCGGAAAAGAAAATATGATATGCGTGTTTGTAGATTTGGAATCAACGATTTTACGGTGGCAATTTCCGATGCTGTTTTTACGGTGCCCTACATTTATTTGCTGCAATGTGTTGTTACATTAGGACTCACAAGTAAGATCACAGTGCGTCTACCATTCGAAGCCCTGATGAATATTTTGCTCCAAGGTTTTCATTTACAGTTGACGCTAAATGATGCTCGGAAAGATCTGCTAATGCCTATGCGACGACACATTGTAATTTACGTCGCCCTTATAAAAAGCGTTTTACCTTCATAAGGAAGTGCGTTAAAATTGTTTTTCTCATCGTACTGGCAGGGAGGGTGTGAAATAAAGTATCTTACGCGTTGCGATTCTTACGGCCAATGCCACATTACAGTAAATGTTACGGGAAAAAGACTACACGGAAGTTATGGTGAAGTCCACCTGCAACCACCCTGCAAACTGTGATGGAATAATTGAGAGCAGTAGCGGCGGTTTCGCGGGAGAAATTAAATTCACTATTTCTTGCAGCGGTCTTAACGTACATGTTCTATTTGCTCCAACGTTAAATTAGTCACAAAGAACACTACCTGCCGAAACGGCTCCGCCAACTGCAAAATTGTATTGTCACGGTATATACACGGAGGACGCTTTCAACAGCAGTCGCATAGCTTCACAACACTCATTCTAAGCACTGTAATCATTATACACCTTTATCTCAAGTGCTGCTGGCAACGCTACACCCGGTTATTTCAGAATATGTTACGGAGTCACTCATTCAGACAGAGATTAACTGGAAGCAGTGGGACGTCGGGGGTTTTGAAAGTTATACAAACACCGGTAGAATAATGACACCTGTAGTTTATTTGCGATATGTACCGCTGAGAGGCCTAGTATGTACAGAGCGATATACCCGACTTAATATTGCTGGGATGGAAGGGGGAGATTGTACATGTGTGAAGGAAGAAGGCGGAGGGGGGGGGGGGGGGACGGAATTGCGGGTTTACAAGTTCCTGTGGACAGGGATGGCAGCAAGTGGGGACCCATGTCAAAACCGAGGTGGCTGAAGAAGGACACATCCAGGCCACCAAGAAGAGTCCATGTTAATTTTCATCCTTTAAGCCTCCGACCGCTGCTACAAAGGCTGCAAAGTCTGCAAAGTAACAATTTTGGGAGTCATCTTCAGTCTCCATTGGCTTTACACGCTTGCGTGGTAGAGCCGGGAGCATATCGTCGTCGGAGTCACTCGAAGCTTCCTTGGTGATCTGAGTGCCACTGCGTAGCCGCTTGGTCCGGCAACTGCCTCTTGCTCTGCAAAAGAAGAAAAAAAGAACAAGGGAATAAATAAGCTGTAATATAGAGGGAATGAAGAAAGAACTGTTTAGGATACCGGAATTATTTAAACGATCTTGAAAAAAAAGTGAATTTATTGCTTCAACGGGGGATAGGAAACACTATAAATTATTCAGCCATCGTACGTCTAAGCACTATTCAGCACGAGCCGTAATTTAGGCAGTAGTAGCCAGTGGTCAGAGAAGACGAGTAAGAAGTAGCGCGCCTAGTGTGCAAGTAAATGGCGATAGTTGACGAGAGGTGTCGTAGTCATGCGTCCTGCTATTGTTCTTAATTGCACCATGTAAAGCCTGTGCTAAATGTGAATAATGACAGTAGTGTAGTGGTTACGATGCTCGGCTGCTGACGTTAGGGACACGGGTTTGATCGCGGCCACGGCGGTCGCATATTCAACTGGGCTAACGCCTAGATATGCGTGTGCTGCGCATTTCGTTCCCTCATATATGGCGAGCCTCTATGCGATATCGTGGTTCTTGCCAGTAAAACTCCAGAACTTGATATTGAAGATGAAGGGCACTTTCTAAAGGAACTGACTGCTCTTGGCAACTACCAGCTTTGCGGGTTTGTTAGTATGACAACTCTGGATAACAGCGCATATAACGCGGGCACACAAACAAGGCGCTCGCCGCTTGTGTCCCCGTTTATTAGAGTACGCTGGAGTATCTTCATACCACGGCGCCAAGCATTTTGTCAAGCAGAATTTTACCGCTTTTTGGACGGGTCATGAGATCACTGAGAACAACCGGGCATTTTTTTCCGCACGGTAACTCCGAACAAGCACGATGTCTTCATCAAATTAAACACATTATTGCTGCTACCTATCGACGAAATAGCGAGTAAACAAAAGAAGCCTTTTTATTTTAGGCACAGATGTTCGCAAACTGACGTCTCGTTTTGACCCATATCTCATTTTACCCCGCCCTACCCTACTACAAAACGTCACCGCTTGAGATCGCATATGCTAGGTCATGTGTTTAGTTCGTAGAAGTCATTCACGTAGTAAAAGAGCTCCTTCGAGTCGTTATTGTCTCTTTAAGGTACGGACAACAAGAAGAGCACCCGGGCATTCATTTATTCCGGGAGCTCTTCCTGTTGTGCGTACATTAAAGAGAGAAAAACACCGAGAGATACTTTACGTCAAAGTAACCAATAACCGACGTCAAAACAGCGTTGCTTTATGTCAGAGCTGGCGGTTTCGGTGATGGTACCTGTTGTCTGTGTCAACTTGAGATATGTGGCGCCCTGTATAACCTCTTCGGTCTTTTTTCACTTGTTTTTTCAATTAGTGCATTTCTCTTATAACCGCTTATTCAAATGTTTTTCTACTTCGCTCCCATACCTTCTCTCCCCTTTTTTAACACCACTCATATAACAAAACATCAGGCCCATGCCACATGTACTCCGAAAGACACCCATGGATTCTTTACTAGTCACACTTCGTCATTTTTCTTTCTGTACTTTTTTTATTATTTGTGGCTTGCCTTACCGTATCCGCCGCCACAGCGCCCCCCCCCCCCCCCCCCCCTTTCTCTTTTGGAGGCCGCTTTCAACTGCGGTGGCGTTCTTAACCGCTACAGTCCCCAAAATGAGCAACCACTGAGGGCCATGTCTCTTACTGCACATGTCGTTATGCTGAGGGTGGCTATCCCAGGATCGCCTGGATGCAGCACGCCAAACAGCACTTTTTTTTTTTTCAGTGCTTTTGTGGAGCCCGTCACATGCCCATCACCCCTGTTTTTTTTTTTTCCGCCGCTTCCACGCATTCGAAGAAAAAATTTTTTGACGCCCCTCTGCTCCCTCCCATCTCCCCGCTCACTTTCGCCAACCGCTTATAAAAAGTTATCATAAACGGTTTCCGCCCTTTGTCTTATGCTTACATAAACGAACAGAAGGAAAAGAAATATTGTCTTCATAAAGTTCAGGCTCTGACCGAAACAACGTCGACCAATAAATGGAATATTACGGAAGTGCTACATCTCACACTATATATATGTGTGTGTGTGTGTAACCTGGTTTAGGACGGAAACCACAGCCCGAAAAAGAACAGGAAATGTTTTTCTCCAAACAAACGCGAGGAGGGCAATGTACCCTTCACCAAGGACGGGAGAGCAGGACTTGTCAACACTTGGCAAGGGGATTTTATGGGTACGACAACCCTGAGTTCTTTTGTTCGAAAATTTCACTGTTGGGCGCACGAAGGGCTGGCCCCGCATATTGGTATCCCTTCCTTTTCTTGGCTCCCCACACTCTGCTGTTCTCCAGACGCCCCCGCAGGAAACACAAAAGAATGCACGACCGCGCAGGAACTTTTGTAGGATACTGGTGCACCTGCTGTCATAGAGGTGACAGATGCGCGGCCCGGGACAACGTATTATACGGCCACAGCCGGGCCAATCCAATACCCAACCTTGCTTGTTCTGTCAGCCAGGATGTACACTCAGCCGTTGTTGTCGCAGACGCCAGTGTATTGGAACGCGCTCGACGATGGCGTGATAGACAAAACAAACAAAACCCAAACACTGCGCGCCCGAATACAGCCGTTTGAGAGGTTTGTGGTAATGTGTAGGATAACCGAATAGTCGACACCAGGTTCTTTCAACCAGTTGGAGCCACGTCGTGCCAGTAAAAATTGGCACCGATATTACGTCCACGCTGCAAGTACACACAACGCTTTCGCAGCCTACAAAGTGCAAACGAGGCGCTTCGCAGTCACGACAAAATAGGGCGTCACAATATGGATAGATTAAGTGAGGAATTCTTGCAGACGAAATTAATTGACCATTTGCAAAAATCTGTAAGTTGGCTATTCTGCAAGGAAGTCTCCCAGCTGGAAACTTTCGTATACAGATTGCTTTCCTGCCCTAAGCGCGTTCACGTCTGCCCACTCCATCCTATGTGCACGAGCACCACGAAAGCTTCTCAAACATTTTGCGGGGGAGGGAGCAGTCTCTCAGCCAGTTCAAGGATTTACAAGCGAAAGAAAGAAAGGCAGGGGCGGGCGCTAGGCGGGGTGAATGGTGTGACGAATGTGCAGGTGTGCACGCGCTTAGAGCAGTACCGCAGTCTGCGGTGGAGAGTTTTTTTTTTGGTTCGGAGACATTCTTGCAGGAAGGCCAACTTACAGATTTTGGCAAACGGGCAATGAGCTTTTTTTTCGACAGGAGACGTCAGGAAAGAATCGGAGGTTCAATACTACGATTCATTTTCCCATATATGCCTCAGATATATAAACAAATGAAAGCCGGAGTGAAAACGTCTGCCCGGGACATTTGCTTCATACAATAAAATGCAAAGCAGTCCCGCAATCCTCGCATAAGTCTAACCAAATTTGGGCACGCTAGAGCTTTTGAAAGTGCCCATGTATTCCCTAGGGGCACTCGCACTGGTGAGCCAGCCTTTGTTTTCCCATATAAGCTTTTTACCATGTTACTCCTCAACAGTCGAAATACGGCCGGCTCATGGCAAAGTTGCCGAGATTGCCAATTATGGGTTCCGTGGCATCGTGGAGACTCGGACGGAGCTGCGGCTGCGACGCCTTCGCACACACCGTACCCACAAAATATTCGAATTCAGGTTATTGCGGAAGAGGAGGCTAAGGTGGGGGACAACGTAGAGGCACGAGTTGGCACTGCACCTGTTTTTGTGGCGGTCCTATGTGTGCCCGTTCATGTGCGCTTATACAATGACGCACCGAGTCGGACGGCGAGGGAGCGCATAAGCTGCGATCATTTTTTTTTTTTTTTCGTTAAGCTGGCTAAGAAGTTATGTGCGCAAACTACGCTACGACAGAAATTACGTTGGCAAATACGGGTACAGCGACTGGGAAACAGCCAGCCGTTTATGGGGAATATTTTATTTTTGATATTGCTTCCGAAACATGCATTCTGCGCGCCGAAAACAATGGTACATAAAAGAGCGCCCGCTTTCAATCTTTCCTATTTCATATACTATCTACACTTCATGCCGTCATTAGATGTGCCGTTTAGTGTAAACGGTACATCTATTGCTAAAAATCACTTCGTGCACGGTGAGATGCGTCCAAAATCCGTATGGCGTCACGCCCATGCGGATTTCGGCCGCATTGCATTGCAGTGTAATGCAGTGTATTGCTTTACGCTGCATTCATCGTGAGGTACGCACGAAACCTGCATGGCGTCGCGCCCAATTCCGCAACTTATCAGGAAAAGATAAATGACTCACCTCCATGCTCTGCCATTTCAAGCTCAGCTGCTTCATCCTCTGCTTTTGAAGGTCCCACATATGCTGGCACAGCTCTCCAGCGCGCAGGATCCGCTGGTTTCTGCATAGGTCCGTAGCGGGCCATGCGCCGCACACGTTCCGTAGGCCACACGGTTTCGGCCACGCGGTATTCGTATACGCGAGCTGGGTGGTGCCGACGCGGATTTACGATGGCATCGCGAGCTTTTCGAGCCACGCCGTTGACGAAAAATTGCCGTCGTAGTTCCAGGCCTCCCGAGTCCCTCTTTTTCATCTTCGCAACCGACGCAAAGGAAATCTTCTCGGCCATGATGCAGCAGGGATTGTAGCACGTGTCCCGAGCGAACGACGGATAGCGACTGCTGCAGCCTTAGAAATCGTGTCGAGCGCCCTCTACAACTGGGTCCGGCTTGCTTCAAAGTAGTCACAAGCTCTCGGTTCCTTGCACGCGCAGAAGTGTGTTGTACCGCGGGATACTGGTTGAAAAAGATGGCTCGCACTATGGGCCTAACCACTACGTGCCTGTTGTGCCTACCCTCTCCGTTTGGACACAAAGAAGATGCCCTTGAGAACTGGTTTTGAGGGCAATCTGCGGAAGCGAGAAAGGGTCGTCTCCTTTCCACTTTATTTTTTCTGTTCTGCAGCTGTGTGGTTGGGGTGTCCCCGCTCAAAAGAGCCTTACTGTGAACACTGAGTCAATTTCCCTTTCCTAAAGAATTTCTCCCTGGCCTATAAAAAGACCCCATTCCAAGAAAGAACACCAACGCCCTCATCCCTTTTCACTCCTTCTCACTCATCCCTTCAACCCGCTCATCCGTAATACTGGGCCATGTACCTTTACTATCATGGGGAGAAATAGAGAGGAGGAGATTGTTAACAGAAGGAAAGGAAGGAAATGCGCTTCTTCGCCCTCATTTCCTTACTTTCCTTCTGTTAAGAATCTCCTGCTCTTTCTTTCTCCCCATAAGAATAAAAGTAGAAGAGCTCAGATACAAAGCACTCGCATCTACCTTTCTTTCGCTTCTGCCTTTATCTTTCTACATCCCAGAACTCGCTATGGGAGGGCAAGCTCCCGAAGAAATCTTCGAAAAACTTTTGTGGGGTGCACGTGCACCCCCACTGGAATGTTCAAGTGTGAACGCCCTTGAAGCAGAAAAGCTATCTAGGGACGAGACGTTTTTGTTAGAAAACGCCCTTGAGGGGAAGCGAACCTACACATTTCCGCAAATATGGTCAATTTGTCGCACTTTTTTGTCACGTGCTAATGGGGTAGGCAAGGAGCCTGTATTGCAGGAATTTCTTCATGGCGTCTACGCCGTGCCTGAAAAACGGGACTAGGGTTTCTTAAAGCCAATACATTAATTGGCAAAATAACTTAACGGCTAGTGTGGGGACATTTCTCGAAACAAAGCAACATAACTGAAATACACCGCAATAGTGCAAATGCCAAACAAACAATCAGTAAAACAACATTATTACTGTTATTTGAACGCATTTACTTTTGTCCGCTTACACAAACGTGTCGCATGGCATGTCAGTTAGGTAGCCAAAGCTCTGCAGCCGTCTCAAGTATTGATAAACTTGCCTCAGATATTAAGGTACTTTCGGTCAAATGCGACGATGCCGAGAATCGTCTGAGACGCTCGAATTTGCTGTTTTTTGGTATTGCCGATAAGCAGGATGAAACGTGGTCATAGTCTGAGTCACGTATCTTTTCATTCTGCTCTCAGGAGCTCGACATCACCATTAATAGTCAAGATATTGAGCGAGCTCACAGACTAGGCCATTTTCAGTCAGGAAAAAACCGCCCGATAATTGTGAAGTTCATGCGATTTAAAGATAAAGGGCAAATTTGGTCTGCCAGTTCCAAGCTAAAAAACTCGCCTTTTTCGGTCCGGGAAGATTATTCTGCGCGTGTGCGATTGGCAAGAAAGAAACTTTTTTCATTTGGTCAGCAGAGTTCCACTTCCTTTAAAATCCGCTTTGACAAGCTTATTATGGGCAACAAACAGTTTGTTTACGATACTGGAACTGATTCCGTTGTCGAGCTGAATTCATGGCGTTCAGTACCGTTACCCATGTCTTTTGTGCATCGATCTTTGGGAACCACCACGCGTGCAACCCCTGCCTCAAGAGATAAATCGGTATCGGTTTTACTTACCAATATACGAAGTTACTTCCCAAAAAAAGACGCTGTCGAAGCTATATTGGAGGATAACGGCACCGATATTGCCATATTTACTGAAACTTGGCTCACAGCTGATATACGGAATGACGAACTTCTGCAAGATAATCAATCTTTCTCTTTTTTTCGGCGTGACAGACTTGATCGCAGGGGAGGTGGCGTGATGGTTCTTGTTAAGGGTACTCTGATTTCTTCTTCTGTTGCAATTGTGACTGAAAGCGAAATTCTTTGTGTGAACATTTCATTTGCCCATCGCACCACTATAATCATAGCCTGTTACCGGCCACCTGATTCTGATCACTCTTTCATTAACGACCTAAGTTGCATTCTACTTGATATGCAGAACCAGTTTCCCAGCGCTAACCTCATGGTTTGTGGTGATTTTAACTTTCCAGACATCGATTGGGTCAATATCACTGCACCTTCGCGTCATTCCAGAGATTTTTTGGATCTTGTTCTTTCTTTTAACCTTGCTCAATCTGTTGGAATGCCAACTCGTGGCAGTAACACTCTTGATCTCGTCCTTGTGTCAGATCCTGAGCTAATCCAATCATTATCATCTATCGATGGCCTTAGCGACCATAATTTAGTAATTTCCAGCCTTGAAATTTGCGTTCCTTCACGACAGCGCTCAGTAAAGTACATTCGTGACTACAAAAAAGCAGATTTTTTCAGAATCAATGAAGAAATGGCCGTATTTCTTCAACACTTTGAACAATCAGCTCCTAACAGGTCTATCGATGAAAACTGGCCTTCGTATAAAGAAAAAATTATCTCGCTAATAGAATCATATGTACCTTTGGTTTGCATTCGTGGTGATGCCGGGAAACCATGGTTTACAAACTCATTAAGAAAATTGTGCAATAAGAAAAAGCGATTATTCAGGGAAGCAAAGCACTCTTCTTCTGCAATAAAATGGGGAAAATACTTCGAGTGTTTGAGTGAATATACTAAATTACTGAGGAGCACTAAACGGCGCTTCTACAACACAGACATACTTGACATCCTCCGAACTAATCCAAAAAAGTTTTGGGCTTTATTAACTCCCAACCACAGTGGCTCGCATAACATCTCTTTAGTAAATCCAGATGGTTCTGTCGTTCCGAAGGAGTTTCGTTCTAACGTTATGAATGCCTACTTCACCTCAGTTTTCACCCAGGAAGCGGTTGCAAATATTCCTGTACCGCACGATCCAAATTTTCCTCAAATGCTTCCAGTTAGTATTACGGCAGAAGGAATCTGTAAGCTGATTGATAACTTACAGATATCCAGTGCCCCTGGACCTGACAACATATCTGCTAAAATTCTTAAAGGCACAAAATTAATGTCTAGTCGCGTCCTACAAATCATTTTCACGCAATCCATTTCCAGTGGCGAAATCCCGTCTGAGTGGAAGGTTAGCAGAGTCGTACCTGTCTACAAGGCAGGAAGCCGCTCTGATACATCTAATTACCGTCCTATATCACTAACATGTATTGCATGCAAACTTATCGAACATATAATCTACTCTCACCTGGCAAAGCACCTGGACAATAATTCATTTTTCTTCTCGAAACAACACGGATTTCGTTCCGGCTATTCGTGCGAATCTCAACTTGTTGAATTCACGACTGACTTGCACCTAAACCTAGACTCATCCTTTGCAACCGATGTCATTTACCTCGATTTTTCTAAGGCGTTTGACCGCGTTCCTCACCAGCGTCTCATGACTAAACTTTCTTGCCTTTCAATCGATCCCCTGATATTGTCATGGATTCGCTGCTTTTTAACTGATCGCTCCCAGTACACCGTCATCGAAGGCGAACCATCTGTCGCTACTAACGTTGTCTCCGGAGTCCCACAGGGCTCCGTTCTGGGCCCGCTTCTGTTCCTAATCTTCATCAATGACCTTCCTGCTCAAATTTCATCAACCATCCGTTTGTTTGCGGACGATTGCGTTCTCTACCGACGTATCTCTACTATTAACGATCAGGCATTACTGCAGGATGATTTAACCTTAATCCAAAACTGGTGCTCGACCTGGCTCATGCAGTTAAACGTTTCGAAATGCAAGTTTATGCACGTGACCCGTAAGCAACATCACCTTCACTTCCCATACACGCTGAACAATTCCATGCTAACACAGGTGGTATCCTATAGGTATCTCGGCGTAGAAATCACAGATAATTTAAGTTGGTCTAAACACATCACATCACTTTCTGCAAGCGTTTCTAGATCACTAGGTTTCATTAGACGGTCACTTACATTTGCTTCGCCCACAGTTAGACTAATGGCATACGAAACTTTCATACGCACCAAACTTGAATACGCATCCCCTATCTGGAACACCCATCAAGAGTATCTAATTCAGCAGTTGGAGGCAATCCAAAACCGAGCTGCTCGTTTTATAACTTCAAAATATGATTCTAGACTGAGCGTCACTGACATCAAAACTTCGATTGGTCTAACCCCTCTGGCATCCCGTCGCAAAATAGCTAGTCTCTGCCTTTTTCATAAGCTCTATTATAACTTTCCTCAACTACGCGAGAGCCTAATCGTACCACCCATGAGATCATCACGACGTCTGTTTAACTGTCACAGTGTTCAACGCATTCATGGTTCAACTAACGCTTTCAACAAATCATTTCTACCGACTGCCATATCAGATTGGAATGTACTCCCTGACGATATTGTTAGTGAAAGGAGTTATCTTAAACTTAAAGATTTATTGTTACAGCACTACTGTCAGCAGGCCGAATTGCATCCCTGTTTTCTAATTTTCATGTTTTCTTCTTCTTGTTTTTTCTTGTGTTTTGCTTTGTTTTTCCAAGCAGTATTTATGTGTCGGCTCCATGTGACCCGGAGTTATCTATTGTTTCACCCCCCCCCTTATGTAATGCCCCATGAGGGGCCCTTAAGGGTAAATAAATGATGATGATGATGATGATGATGATTGAAGTCATGTTAGCGACTCTTCGAATGACTTATTCTACGGCGAATTAACGAGATAATGACAACGCATTCGCAAATAAGATGTACCCGCAGTACCTGCCACGCACGGCTTAACCGGTATGTTCGCTACTGGTATTGATGCCGGATACGTGGATATATGTGGCTCACAAATTCCAAATACTGCAAATACGTAATTATGATCACAGATAATCGCGCACGTGACGCGCATTGAGAGCGACGGATAGAGTTCGCGAACACAGGCTAACGATAGTTGCACATTTCACATAGTTACGAGGTACCCCGCAGTTCACTCATGAGCATAAGTAACTAAAAATCACTTGTAATCTCCACTTGAAGAAACACGCAGAAAAGTCCGATTTTCACCGAACGGAACACGACATCGAGGCAGATTGATTCGTCTCTTCTCAACGCACGATGACATCGGTTGGACGGCCTGCAAGGGTATGGCCGCCGCCGCGCAGTGTTGTCAGCATGCCACCTATAATCGCGGTACTGTAAAGATTTTTCCAGTGACTCTACGGAAAGCAGATCCACCGAACCCCCCTCGCCCCTCCCCCCCCTTTTTCTTTTTTCCTCTAAATAGGTCGCCAAGTGAGGCTAGAAAAGATATAGCAGGTCCTAGCAATACCATGTCGAACTTCAAATTGTCCAGCTTCGCTGCTGCAAGCCTTCTGCGACTCGCCTCGCCATTCTTTTTTTTACCTTGAAAACCACTGAACCTATGTAGTACTTGAATGACTTTCGGCGGCGAGGGCGGGCATTCAGGCGCCTTAACAGAAACTGGTGTACCCGTATACAGAGACAAGAGTAGAAACCAGGAGGTCGCATTGTCTCATGGTTAAGCCTTGTTACTGAATTTCGCTTTCCCTGAGGTGAGCACCTACGATTGCTAAGGCGCACCATATCACGTGTCATTGCCGTCTCTGTATAGACAGGCATCTCCCCTTATTTTTTGCACACAGTCAAGGACGCTGGATGAAAAGCTTTTCGTCCAGCGGCCGTGACACAGTAAAAACAGAGAATGCTTGGAACGGCGCTGCCTTCGCGGCAACTAACCCCCTTTACACTGTTCCCTAGCCTCACCACGGCGCCTGCGGGATCGTAAAGCCCGATCCAGATGCAGCACTTTTGCCGCCGTCTTCACAACGTCGCCAAAAGCGAGGGTGACGGACTATCGCGAAGAGCCTAAGACCGGCGCCAGCCCAGAACACACAACGTGGCCAGACGAATTTAACCCGGAACCCCCGAAAGCAGTGCGCAATGTGCGCCACTGGAACAACAATAAATATTCACGATTACAGCTTATATGCCTTGAAGTTTCGCAGTGCAAAAGACATTATAGCATTGCAAAAGAAACACACTTTCCGCATAAATTTGTTATTGTTGGATGGATGGATGGATGGATATTAGGAGCGCCCCCTTTATAACTGGGCGGTAGCCGGGCCACCAAGCTGTAGCTTTATTTCTTTTTCGTCTACAAACATTTATTTTCCCGAATCATACATTTTCACAACTAATTTTTCTCCTCGCCTACCTATTTTGCCTATTATCGTTCCGCTGTGATGTAACAATCTTACCCGAACTATCTTGCTTTTCTGTTTGCTCCATACTTCTGCGCCACCAATACTCTAAGCGCCTGTTACTTATCTCTATCGCCGACATGTTCAGCTTTCCCGTGTTACTCCTGAAACCCATTGCCTCCTGTAGGGTAGTGTCCATATTGACCAGCTTACAGCGCAAACGGGGACGAAGACGTAAGGAAAGACAAGGTGACAACACGAGCGCTGACTCTCAACTGAAGTTTATTCCAAGAAACGACACGAATAAATACCCATGTTAACCAAGATTTCAACGGAGCGATTGCGCGTGTACAGCAAAGTCATCCAAGTGACGTAAAACGCCCATCACACTGTCATCGTTGAGGGCTGCAGGCGGTTTGCACCTGCCATCACATTGCAAAGATTGCGGTTGTGAGCCGATGGCGAGGGAGACAGATTGTTTGTTCCGGCATGGTCATCAGACTACGAGAGAGGTAATGGAGGCTCTCTTCATTATCAGAGAAGGTGAAAGGTGCATTAGTCATCCGTCGGTTGCCCTTAGCGAAAAGGAAATAAAATTTCTGGAGTGCAGCCTGCCATCATGAATGACGTGGGAATAGGTTCATTTGAAAGTTTGTGTTCACTCTACCTGCTTCTGTGTATGCTTTCTTGGACGCACGTGGGTGCTCCACGTGTGATGGGAGTTTTACGTCACTTGGATGACTTTGCTGTACACGCGCAATCGCTCCGTTGAAATCTTGGTTAACATGGGTATTTATTCGTGTCGTTTCTTGGAATAAACTTCAGTTGAGAGTCAGCGCTCGTGTTGTCACCTTGTCTTTCCTTCGTCTTCGTCCCCGTTTGCGCTGTAAGCTGGTCAATATGAATTATCACCAACTCGCCCAGATTTCCGTTCTTGGGTAGTGTCCACAGCTACACCTGGGTGAACATCTGTACATTCAATCAAGATATGATCTGTCGTTTCCCTAGCTTTTCCACAGCACGTACATGTGTCCCCTTCTTAATTGAATTTCGCTCTGTAACTTCGGGTTCTCAGGCAACCGGACCTTGCTTCAAACAGTAAAGCGCTTCCCTTTGAATTATCGTAAAATTTTTCTCTTTTGACTTCGTCTTTCCCTTTTCTGTAGTTGTACAATGGCGGCTTCTTCTCCATTCCTGCTATCCAATCCGACTTCTCCGCCGCTCTGACCATGCTCTTAACGCTCTTTTTCGTCCCATCCGTTTCGTTACTGGCTTTATAGTTACTGGTAAGCCTCCTAGTTCTCTTGCTCTATTTTGAGTCAACGTTCTTCCTATACAAATACCTGAATACTTTCGCTGCCCATCTACTTTCTTTCATATTCCTAATTCTCTGTTCGTACCTAATTTTATTCTGAGCTTCCCTTCCCTCAATGTCACACCATCCCATATCCCCCTTAACAGCCTCATTTGTGGTCTTCCCATGGGCGCCCAGTGCGAGACGTCCGACCGTCCTCTGATTCACGTCCAGCCCTGATTGTACCTCTGACCTCATGCACACCACTGAGTTTCCGAATGTAAGTGCTGGCACCATTACACCTTTCCACAAACCGCGAATTACCTCGTACCTGTTGTAACCCCACAGCGCTCTATGCTTCATTATTGCGGAATTCCTCTTTCCTTTAACTATCATAGGTCTTTCTTGTACTTCTATGTATTGTAGGGGTTAACTTCTACTAATTACTACTGCTAGCAGCGGCATCGCCGCTAGCAAACCCCCTGCAGTGGGTTCGAGCACTCAACGAGCAGAGAATGAGGTCGTCGCGTTCGCGCGCTCGCCATCTCAGCCATGCATGCCGCGTTACCGCGCGCTTCGGCCCGCGGCCCGACTCCAGGCAGGGCAGCGCGAACCGTCGCACGCGGCTAAAGAGGAGAACATTAGGCGTCACTCTCCGAGCATGGTAATTTAATAAACACGTTAAAAGAATACAAACAATAACAAGGCCGAATAAAGATCGAATTAAATATAAACGAAAGGAAAACAACGATAACGATTAAAACACGCGAACACAATGACACAAACAGAGGACAGTAACAATGAACAACACGCGGACACAGAATAACACACAAAAATAACCATGCAAGGAAGGAGAGCCTAACCCCGGCTAGCGCACCCGCGACCGCGAGCCCTCGGAAAAGGAAAATAGAAGAAGAACATACAGACAGGAGCGTCGGTCGCAGGTCGCCGCCGTGGTCGCTGGGGCTCGCAGAAGCACGCCATCCGACCGATGGCCTGGTCGGCCGGAGGGTCCCAAATGTACGTGCGCACTTCTCCAAGTCCCAGCGTGTTCTCCCGAGGCATCTCCAAAACCAGAAACGCCAGAACGCGCAAACGTTCTAAGAATTTCTCGCTGCCCAATGGCAGCCTATGTTAAAACCACATGGGCGAAGCGGGCGGCCCCGTCGCAGTGGTGGACCGCCGCTCCGTCCAGCTGAGGGAGAAGGATGCGAGGCATTTCGTGCAAAAACATGGAGTCGAGCGGGACGCGGCCCCACAGTATCTATTCCCATCATTTATCCATATCTCGATGTATTTGTACTCCCATACTCTGGGTATCTCCTCGCCCTGTATTGATATGGTCTTATCGTTGCTGTCAATGAATATCATTAACAGCATTTTGCCGCACTAAATTTTAGTCCTAAATCTTCACTTTCCCAACCACATATATTAACCAGACCCTGCAAATCTGTTCAACTGTCTGCGAATAGCACAATATCGTCTGCATAAAACAACCCGGGGAGCTTTTGTTCTACAACTATACCTGCCTGTGTGTGTGACAGCTTAAAACAAATATAGACCCTTTTCATAAACTGTAAGCTAGCTTTCCTGCAATGCAGCTTGCCCTACTAATGGCGGCATTGGCCATCCGGCAAACAACGTGTGCAAGCGCAATTTGCTTGTGATAGGGCATGTAAAATGTCGACGCAGCCCTTCTGATACAAACATCCCCAAAAAACGGGTCGCAGCATGTGCAACTTGAATTTTAATAGCATTTAAATAAAGGCAACTGTCGCCATTAGCAGGGCAAGCTGCATTGCAGGGAAGCTAGCTTTACAGTTTATGAAAAGGGTCTATTGCTTATCTCCAATGCTTTCTCCGTTCTCCTCATGTAAAGCATGAATAATAGTGGGGACAACGGGCACCCCTGCCTCAACCCTTTACCTATATCGACGACCTCCATTCTACCATTACTCGCCATACTTTCCCATTCCACACATACTGTATTTCCACTGTATATTTCCTTATTCCGACCCAGATGCAGCCCTTTTGCCGCCGTCTTCACAACGTCGCCAAAAGCGAGGGTGACGAACATCGCGAAGAGCCTACAGACCGGCGCCAGCCCAGAACACACAACGTGGCCAGACGAATTTAACCCGGAACCTCCGAAAGGCTGGACGTGTTGTTAGTCTACTTGTGGCGCCACCTATGGTGATAAAAATGAACCAGCAAACTCGAAATCGACGGCCTCCGAGATTTAAGCTTATTTTTCACGGCATACATACTGCCCATACAGCCGTTCGTGCTAAGCCCACCCAAGTAATTGAGAATGGTTCTCGGAAACGGTGCAAGGCAATCCCGAGTGCGTTGATGTCGAAGCGTCCGTAGACAAACGTGAGTCAAATACAAGGGCCACTTGGGATCTTAAGGTTCACAAAGTTCGATCGCGACCATGGTTGAATATATTTGAGGCAGGCCGCACCTGCTTCGGCAGTTGCGAGGACGCCCAACGTTACTAAGGGCGCCATTGCGCCGGCTGAAGTCGCTGCGAGCCGCGCGCTGATTGGTCTCTGCCCATCCAGCAGCTTCCGGCGGCGGCGTCAATATCAGGATGGTCCTGATCTCGGCGTTTTGGCTGCCGTCAGTGTCAGCGTCGACGCAGCGTGGTGGCGCAGAGAGAAACGCCACAAAACGGCGGAAAAAGCGCTCCATGTGGTTCGGGCGGTGCATGAGGTACGGCTCCACAGATCCTGGCCCAAAAGCACGCTGCGGCTGTTTGCGGTACGTGCTGCGAGTACGACAACGTCGGCGAGAAATTTGAAAAAAAAAAGGGTTCTTGCCATTCACTACGTTGATATTGCATGACTAGACCAATAGGATTCCGCCCCCCCCCCCCCCCCCCCCCAAAAAAAAAAGGATTGAAAGAAAAGGCAGGTGCGTTAAAAACTGGCCGTTGTTCATTTGAGGACAAGCGTGAGGGCAGGCGTATGTAAGTTGTTTCGATGCGTGCGTGCATATCGGTAATCGTGACGTACCTGCGGCTAGTGCATTATTATTATTATTATTATTATTAATGTAGTAGTAGTAGTACTAGTAGCAGCAGTAGTAGTAGTCATAGTAGCAGTAGTAGTAGTAGTATAGTGCCTAGAAACTGTAGTTTGAATTAAAAAAAACGAGCATGACTTAGTATCGATGTCGGTAGACTGCTGAATCAGCCGAAGCAAAAAAATATTTAGTGAAATGAGGATGGCGTAGTATCTCAAAGGCACGCTCACTATAAGCAGCAGTTTGTTGTATGCAAGTGTAATGTCAGGCAAAGAAAGTCTTCGCCTTGTTCAAAATATTCTGCATCGAAATTAGGCACCGATGCGGGCGCCCCTACATAAAAGTGCAATAGAGTGCACTGTATGGCGGCCTCCATAGCGCGAGCTAAGGGAGGGGCCAGTAGATCCACTCCCCGCGGTTGAAGCTGGAACGCGCCGCGGTTGATTTTTTCGCCATCTATGGCGATTTGTAACATATCGAGCCTTGACTCCCCTGGCGGAGCGTGCATGCGGTTATATATAGCGCTAGCGTGGAGAGGAGGACAGAGGGAGAGGTGCGCATGCGCGCGCTATCACGCCGCTGGCGTGGAGAGGAGGACGGAGGGAGTAGGGCGCTATCGTGCAGCTTGCGTGGAGAGGAGGACGGAGTGAGAAGCGCATTATCGCACAGCTGGCGTGGAGAGAGCGATCAGGAGGAGAGGTGAGGACCCCAATGGACAACGGAAATGCATAGCCGCGAGCAAAAGATGCTGCGCATCTAAAAATTCGCATAACGTGCGATGAAGCCGGAAAGATGGCGCTCTCTCAGAACACGGCAGTTCTAAATGCAGAATCTTCGCTAGCATATCCTTCTTGAAGATATAACTTCAAGAAGAAAATTTACCTACCGCTGTTTTTCTCCATATCGCTGAGTACGCAATGACGTATTGACCTCAAGCACTAGGACAGCCGCAATAATCAAGCGTTGATTTTTTTTAATTTTTTGCCTAGCACTTGAAAAGCGCAATCCGCTATGACACTAGATTTGCGGCAAGGTTGCTTGGGCCTTCAGAGACTGCACTAGAGATAGATGCCCCCTTTACAAAACAGGTTTTGGTCACACAAAGAGTTGGTCCTCCACCGCAGCAAATAAAATACTCACGACGCCGCAGTTGCTGTGTGGACAGGAGAGCGATGGCGCCTTCCTGTTGTTCTCTCGGTGTCTTGACAGCTACACATTTATCCAGGAGCATTGGCCCGAGGGGGGGGCGGGGGGGAGTATTCGCCACAGGTGATTGAATGCAACCATGCCACCTTACAGTTATCAAGACTAACCAAAGTAGGCATTAAAATTTATGAGAACACCTTTGCGCGAGTTACACAAGAGACACACAGCGTGCGTTGTAGGCTTACGTACAAATGTACCAACTTAGCACGAGTTGGGCGGGTGGGAACAGAACCTGTGTCCACAAGGAGGAATGGAAGCACCTACCGGTCACGCTCGGCGGCTTCTATGCGCTACATATCGCAGATAACCGATACTTCAGAAAAGTGTTCCTATGATATGCATACACTCTTAGCACGGTAACCTTTAATTCATTTCATAGGTACACAAAATGTGAAAATATGCTTCTTTAGTAAAGGTTAAAGCACTTTAACCTTTAGTAAAGCAGCATATTTTCTCATTTTTGCGTACCTATAAAATAAACTAAAGGTTACCGTGCTAAGGGCGTATAAGTCCATCGCATATAGAGCACATTTTCCTTGTGCAATATAAACATCTGTGCGCTTATATCACTGCCGTCGTCACGTCTTACCATGACATCTGACATGTTGTCGCCGGAGTGCTTTCGGCGTAGCCTTCTAAAACCGCGCTGCTCACAGAACCACTCAATTTGCGCAAAGATATCGACGATACTTATACTTGGTTGAATGTCAATCAATTCGGCATGCACAATTTTCTCGCTGACTGCTTTGCACTACATAGATGACTGCTTTGCGTAAAATCGACTGCGACAGTGCGCGAGATCTGAAGAGTTGTTTTCCATCATATAATGTACGGAGCACTCGTTTGCGGCTTAGCGGGGTGTCTCCGGAACACTCCAGAACGGAGCTAAAGGGTTCATTGGTGTTTGGGCGCCGTCGATGACAATTTGTTGTTCAAGTTGACACCAACCACATACCGTCACAAAAAAAAAGAACACCTGTAAAACAGATTTAAAATAAACTATTCTTGCGGTGGCAATATGCCTTAGATTTAGTTGTTGCGAGGTGCTGTGACATTAGGCCGCACAAAAAATATCACAGTGCATATATTATTCGATGCCCTAATGAATATTTTACTCCAATATTTTTATTTACAGTTGACTGTAAATGATCGGAAATGGCCTTCCAACGCCGATGAGACGACACATTGTAAGTAATGAACGTCGCCTTTATTAACAAAGCGTTCACCTTCATCAGGATGTCTGATAGTTTTTCTGATGGTGTATTGGCAGAAGGGGTGTGCAATAAGGTTATCTTGCGCGTTGCAATTCGTACGGCCAATGCCAGACTACATAAGTGTTACGGGAAATGTCTATACCGAAATTACGGTTAAGTCCACGTGGACCCATCTGCAAAGAGTGGTGGAATAATTGAGAGCGGTACAGCTGGTTTTGCAGGAGAAAATAAACGGACCCTCTTGCAGAAGTCAACGTACATGTTTTATTTGTGCCAATGACTAATGATTCTCAAAGAGTCATACTCTGCCGAAACAGTTCCGTCAACTGTAAAATTGAATTGGCATGGTATGTACACGGCGGACGGTTTCAACAGCAGTCGCATATCTTTATAACACACACTGATTGCTGTCATACTTAAACCGGCCGCACAATAACTTACGCGAACGTTCACATTTTTATGTGCTGAAATGCACAGCACACATATACTTATATATAAAATATGAAGGAAAGTGAAAATGAACTAAAGCAGTTTCAATTTGCAACTGAAGTTAACAACAACGCTCAACTGAAAACCCATGCGCCTACTGGAACAGTAAAGCTGGCGGCGCTTTACAACAACTAATTTCAGAATACTTTACAGACTCACTCATTCAGACAGATTAACGGGAAGCGGGGGGACGCTGGGGCGCCTGCAAGTCATAAGAACAGTAGTAGAGTAAAGGCACGAATGAGTTATATATGATATTTACAGCTGAGAGGCTAGTATGTACAGAGAACGTTACACCGGAGTTAATATGGCTGTGATGGACGGTGGTGGTTGGAGGCAACTTCAGCTCATTTCCACGCCTGGGCACCGAGGCTTCCCTGTGGTCGAGCCAACTGTCTATCACGGAGTAATTGATCCAGCAGGTCCTCCAGCCGAGAAACGGGGCCTCTCGACGTCTTTACGATTTGCTTGAGACTCGGAAAGTAATTGTTGCAGAGCACATCTAGGACCTTGCGGAATTGGTGGCCGTAGTCCCGTGCCAGCACCCAGCCGGTCACATCGAGGAAAGCGCAGATCAGCGTGGCTGCAAAGTCGGGGTCCTCGGTTGGAGTGTTCAGGCACACTGCTATCCACTGCCAGCCGCGCTCCGACCCTGGCGGCTGACGCGACCTGTCGCTGTCACTCGGCTTGTGCCACGGGGGCAGTGGTGTTTGCAGCATGGCGGCATACAGGCGCATGAGGCCCGTAATGCGCTTCAGGAAGAGGCTCTCCATCTCGAGAATGCCCCCACTGCGCTTGTATCCACACAACCTGTGGGAAATGAGGTGGGCCGAAAATATGATAAAAGGTCACTCTTCAAGAAATATTCGCTCAGGAATGTAAGTACCGATCTAGAAGAGAGTGCTTTTAAAATATTTACGTTTTCTCATGACATTCTGCCATTTTAATTTAAATGTGAAACACACACCGGTCTAATCTGAATGAAACCTGCAGCATCTGAGAATGAAGGTTATATACTAGCTAATGTAAGAAGAAAAATCCTGATGTTGACCTCTAATTTCTAGACCAAATTAAAGGTCCGAAAGATCAGTATTGGTTGCATGACACTCGCTGTTGCAATAACTACCCACCGAGTGGCTGCACTTTCACAAAGTGAGGAAGTATAATTTTAATCTGAATGTTAATTGGGGTGTGCCTCGCATACTGAATTGAGGAGCCGTCATTCGTAAGGCCGTTTTGCGGATACTAGTTTACGGAAAATTCAATATAGTAAATACACCGAAACAAACAAAATAAATTTTAGCCTTCTTGGTATGTTGCTGGCACAACACATGAAAACTTACGAGGTGCAGAACCCTGCATTATTTGGTGAGTGTGACTTTATTGATTATACAAATATATCACTTGCAGTTTCTCTAGAGTTCCGTGGATAAGACCGCCTATTTTGTCCAGATGATGCATTCATGGTTTCATTAGTAAAGTTAACAGTACAAAGACGTTAACATTAATATTAATTGATAGAATGGCTATTTAATATTCGAGAATTAGTGGAAAGGCACCAGATGTTCAAATCATATAAGCCCCCATAAATTCATGTTCAACCAATCTCAAGAAACACTATTTCCCCACACACACCTAATTGTTAAAGCTACATAACCCTTGTGTTATTTTGGTGAATTTGTTCTACGGGATCGAACACAGGCAGGCATGTGGTACCAGCACCAACTACGAAATGCCTAAATAGATTGTTTAGGCATATACTCATTAGCATATACCCAGTGAACCAAGCCAACGGAGAACTTGGATGATTGGGAATTTTAAAGGAAGGTCAGATGAGCACAAACACACCACAAACTAACAGAAGTTCCCCGAGAAATGCTAATTACATTAATATAGAAGTACAGTGTTCGTGACTACAGAAGCACCAATAACAGATACAACTAACCTTTCTGTGAACTGTACAGTGTGCTGGACCACAGAAATTTCCGAACTTGCGCTCGTTACTATAGCCTGATGGCAGAGAAATGAGGTATACGAGTACTGTAAGCGTTCTGAATCCCTGGTGCATCACAGCAGCAGAGTCAAGACGGTTAGTGGAAGGCCCTATGGGATAGCCACTCGTGTTCGATGGCATGGTATGTAGCATTGACCCAGGACTAGTCATGAGAATGACAATTTCATCTGCATGTTTCTCTTCTAATGGCTTCCAGCGCATCTCACACTAACTTTCTCATGCAGAGCGCAGATGGAACTTAATGCGTGATGTGAAATAAGTTGGGCTTGTCAATCACCAGTTTGGCTGCACTTAGCTTCAATGGAACTGTGTTCAGATGTACTACAACTCTCCACCAACCTGAGGTATTCACTATTAGAGGCAACCGCACTGCGGCTGAAGAAGACTGGTATTAGAGCAGGGCAGCGCTTGTAGAAGTGTCCTTCCAGGATGTCACCCAGGTCAGGAAACCGGCACCATAGGCCCACCGCCAGTGCTGCCACAGGATAGGCGATTTCTACGTTGGAGGCCACCTACTCCTCCCCTTGCAGCTGTGGCAGATGCAACAAAGAAATGCTCATACGTTAGGGAGGACGTAACTACCAGTCTGCACGAAGCTAGCTGTGCTTTCAGAAAAATTCAGAAGTCTGGCCATCATTAAAACAGTGTTAATAGTTCAGGGGCTTTTTACGTGTCAAAACCGTGATACGATTATTCGGCGTGCTGTAGTGGAAGGCTCTTGGAATTTTGGCCACCTAGGGTTCTTTATTGTGCATCGAAACTGCACAATACGCGGGCTACTAGTGTCTTCCTTTGTCGAAATGGGACTGCTGCAGCTGGGACGGGATGACGGGACCCACATCTTCGAAGTCGTGAGCAGACAAAGGCTCTGCTTTCATTAAGGTGCTCTGCAATTGTTTTAATTTCTGCCTAAGACTTGCATGGTAGAGAAGTATTTTTTTGTGTTCTGTCACCGCTGAACTGTTGCTCTCGTGGCCTGCATGTGAACTTTGCTGTGTGTACTCGCGCTCAGCACTAAAAAAGACTGACATGATTCATAAATTCAAAGGTAAACATACATCAAAGCCCATCGAGTGAAGAAAGCACAGCTCGGGGATCATGTACTTATTTTAATGAGTGAGATGGTAAGCCTAATAAAACGTTCATTTTGGTTTCTTAACTGCCTTCGAGGCAGTCTTAAAGGGGCCGTGCGACACAAATTGTGTAGGCCGTTTTTATCACTGATTCTAGAACTGTTGCACGCGGGGATGTCGCAGCGAGAGTAGAAACGCCGAAAGCAGAGGGGTTATAATTTTATTTCAGCGAACAAACCGCCCAACATCGCCTTCTGTTTGAACTGAGGCGACACATAACGGAGATTTTTGTTACAGGAAGTGACAGAGTGACGACATAGGAGGGGCCAGGCCGGGCGTTCTGATTGGCTTGATGCTCCAAGGTGCTTGTTACACACGTGTGGTGTCTGCTTGATCACGCTATTCAGTACCAAAATGTACTAAAATAGTTTTTATGCTTCGTAAGATAGAGAGAAAGTATCTGACATTACTTGCAAAACGACACCAGGAGTGTTGACGGCCGGACGCTATCTGCGCGCGCGCGCGCTCTGCTCCCGGCGTCTTCCGGTGTCGCTCTATAAGACGCGCGTTGCTAATGGACGCCTCCGCTGAAGCACTCGGGACTCTTAAAAAGCACCTAAGTCTATGTACATCAGTGTTTGCATTTCACATGCAGTGGAATGTGGCTGCCCCATCAGGGATTCGATGCCGTGGGTTCAGCTCAGCAATCAAAAACCCTAGCTAATTTCACTGCAGTAGAACACCGTGGTGTGGAGCACTAGGAGTGCAAAGAGGCCACAAGGGATCAATAAACTTAGTGCATTCTGTCTCTTGATTACACACGTGAGGCAGTGTCAAATAATTAGATTTTAGTGCAACAGGCGACGTCGAAAAGCTTCACAGGCAATCTTTCGGAGCTATGCGTGATTTTGTTGTGACTTGCGGAGAAAAAAATATTACAGCCAGTATGGCTTGCACCAAGTAGAACCAAATGCAAATCTTCCGTACTTGAGTTTGTCTCAGGAACCCTATTTTTCCTTTACCTTTCGTGTTCGAGTGGGATGCCTCTAGTCAAGCACACACTAGGCGCAATTTTATTCGTCCAGAGCCGAAGCGCGAACACAGCGTTGGGAAGGCGTGCTTGCCTGACACTATGGACACCCGAGTTCAATGCTCCTCCCAGAAATTCTCAAGGTCAATACACAGATAAGTTGGGCGGGCGGAGGCGCTGGTCGGCCACTCACGAACAAACACTGAGTGTTCTGCGTGGACGCCCCGGGCACTCACCACGTTGGTGGAACGCGTCCGCAGTCGCCCACGAAAACGTCCCGAAGAAGGGGCGAACATTCAGAGCTCAGAACATTACACATGTGGAGAAAGTCGCCATCGCGCTAGCCGTCGCAGACCAGGACTCGCGCGTCATCATAATCGACTCGAGAGGGGCTTGCAGAGGGACATTCCTTTCTTGGTGTAACACATCCTTCAAAATAACCACTGCCTCGGGGACTCCGTGTCTCGAACGATTGTGTAGGCTTCTGGTCACATGGGCATCCAACGTAACAAAACGGTAGACGGCGCCGGCCGCGCGCTCACTCTCCGGGTAGCGCCTTCAGACCCTTCCGAGATGGATCCCGAACCCAATATGCCTGCCACTTTTCGAGAAATTATTAAAGTGTATAAATTCGGGCCTGCGATTTGTCCGAGGCCCTGTAAGAGCCCCACGAAGGAAGAAGAACGCAGGCTCCTCCGCCTTTACACCAAAACATGGCTGTGTCCGGGGGTTTCAAAACACTGACTGCCTATACAGGAGAATGCCTGCACTGTGCGGAAAAGTCGCCGGGTGTCTGCCACATGGTGTGGGCACCCTAAATAACCCCGAAACTTTCCCCAAAACCAAAGCCCACCCGGGAGGACTGCGAGGCATCCCTTCTCGGCTGCTCCGACCTGGGAAAGCAGAAGGCTCTGGTCGACAGAGCCCGAGCCGCGGCAGTCGCCATTGAGCTGCTGTAATGAGGAGCACAGCTAGTGTTTGTGAGGGGTGGCGCTATCCGGGCCGCCTCAAACTTTCTCCCTGTATATATACTCGGATAAAATTTTTCATGAGAGCAAGCTTGAGGGCCCAGCGTTAGCTTGCAGATGTACTTGGGGCTGGCACCCTAGATGGCAACGCCGCGGCGTACCGCACAAATACTGCTTCGGCCGCGCTAAGAGATCGCAAAGCAGGGCGTACCGCTAGCTTTCGGAAGGTCGTGCGATAGGCATCTCGTTTGCACGCCCCGCTTGTGGCATATGCTCGAACTTGCGCGACAACGCTTCAGTGTGTTTGCGCGCTAGCGCTGCATGTTTCGGGATGCCTCAAAATACCTACAACAACGGAAAGAAGGTGTTTTCACTTCTGCGGGGAAAGATAAATGCGAAACGTCGAGATGTGTGTCCTTAGCGTGAGTGCGACATGGCCGTCCGATACGCTCCAGCTCATCAGACGGCTACGACGCACTCACGCAGTGGCAAAGGCGGGGAAGCCATGACCGCCGAAGACGGTTCCCGCGACATCGAGCGCGTGCTCTCGAGGCGAAGCTGGCCCTACTGGCACAAGGTCCCAAGATGAAAAAAGTTCTAAGGGCCTCATGCTAGCATAGACCTATGCGGCCCAAGTGGCCCCTAGCCGCCGGAAGGCGTACTACGCGGTGCGGACTTCGAGATTCGCGTGCGCCACTTACGGCATCTTAGAGGCCATGCTTTGAAAAGCTTTAGTCCCGCGAATTTGGAAATGCTGAGGGGCGCCACTCAAGAGGAGCTTAGCCTCCGAGGTCGGCGCGCGCGGTCTCATTTTGCTTTTTCATCATGGAAAATCTAACAGAATAAGCGATGTGGTGCTAGCGGGTAAGCATGCGCGGGATTAACTTCTTTTCACGAACATCGCGTTGCGAGCATTTTGCGTCAAACTACAGAAGCGTGCAGCGTGAAGATAAGAGGCTCAGAAAACTGCACCATGTAGTCGCTCACTACGAGACCGAGCGCACGGACACTACGGTCTAAACGAATGCGCGTGTGAAAACGTTCGTGGCCATGCAAAAAGCAGAATTAGGCGCAAAGCTGCCTTTTATTTCGGGCAGTTGCAAGTTATATTTAGGTAGGCGGTTACACGTTGCTGTGAGTGGGCATGCACGCGCGACAGGAAGCATGGCCTCGCACATCTTTTTCTTCATTCCACAGTTGTTTGGCGCATTGACCCTTGGCCCAGACTGCCATGGTGTCCCTCGTCGCGGTGGTATTCTAGGCAACGCTTCGACAACCGCGGAAGCAGGTGTTCCGGATGAATATGCCTCACCTGCTTCGTCTTGGCCCGATGACCACTGCTTGCCACAGGCTGGAATGCGTCCTGTCGGCCAGTGGGCCAGTGCTTTGTTGACGGTGGTTCCGTGGATGAGACTTGCCATTGGGCTGCGACGACGGATGGCTTCCCAGTTATACCTTGTTGTCGTGCACCGCCGCCCTCCTCTGGCGGGAAGGGGGCGTCACGGATCGCCGATCGCTTGACATCCACTGCGCATCTACAACAGGGCTAGGTCAGTTAGTATACCCCCCAGGTAAGCGATAATAGCACCACTAGCGCCAATTTGTCCTCTGGTGTTTGGTAGGCCAAACTGTGAAACCAAAAAAAAAACAATAAAAATTGCTGATGCTGCTATGGCAACGCTTTTGTTGATGAGAGAGGAGGAAACGCCGAGCTTCTTGTCGTCTGCTATGCGCTCGACGAGCGCGCGCCCGCTTGCAATTTTTTTTTCAGGTTACGTTGCTGCTGCATATCTTGTTTTCCACAACTTTACTTTGCTATTTTCTCGGACTTTCAGCACATCCACAAAACATTTGTTTGTAAATATTTCTCGTTTCAATGCGCGCGAGCCAGCAAGCCTTGAAGTGTGACAATTTTGTTTGAGCAAGAAAACGGAGTAGTCAGAAAATGTGGTTTATTCACTCATTTTATTAGCAACGTATTGCAAACGATAAAACTCAATAGATGCCACAATAGCACAGGGCAGTGTATCTCGTACGATAAATACAAATGTTCGCATTCTGTATCGGTTACACAAGCATAAGGAGAAGTCTTCACACAATTCATCGTATACAGAATATCGCTGCAGGGGTCACCACGTTTATTGGCTGTACACAATACAATTCTCCAGAAACGATGGTTCATAGTAACACGTTTGTGAATAATGAACTGATCATGCAGTGCAGATGACCTGCACGTTGAGCCCAAGCTTGCTTGTCGAAATAACCTTCTATATAGCTAGCTAACTTCCTACGTAACTCTGCTTGTGCTAATGTACCATTACATACTGAGCAAATTATATTTACATTATAACACTTGGCTATATTTATCGATACGTCACGTAAACCCTCGTTCAAACCTGTAGCATTGCTAACAGGGCATCATTACAGAATTTTGCAGCAGTACATTGCAGTTATTCCTCGCAATTTGTAATGCCCATGTATTCTATCACACTTTAGGCATGAATATTACAATCGTACAACATCAAACAACAAATGACACCCTGCAGACAGAGCTTTCCATTGAGAAAAAATCAAGGCAGTATACGTAAGTGTCGATGGTTAATCATCATTGGAAACTGGGCTAGGACAGAGTCATGCGCAAAGGTATGCGCAAAGAGACCAAGCACTCGTTCTGCATGCAAAAGAGCGCCGGTGCCTTATGTTCCTGGATTGAGCGAGTCCCTTGCCAAAGTTCTTCGCTCCTACGATGTTCAGGTGTCGCACGTCCCTGCAAGAAAACTCGGAAGCCGCCTCACGAATGTGAAAGACAAGCGTGGCCGCGAGAATTTTCCTGGCGTCGTCTACAAAGTGCCCTGCGCGGATTGCGACCGAGTTTACATAGGCGAAACCGGAAATTTTAAGAGAAGATTACGCGAGCACTGCAATGACGTCAGGAATAAGAAGGTGACATCTAATGCCCTGGGCACAACATGTTGTGTCATCGGGCCATGCAATCAGCTGGGAGGACGCTTCCGTCATCGCCGAGGAAAAGAGGCTGTTTCCGCGACTTCATCTTGAATCGCTGTTCATCCAGACTACGGCGCAGACTCTGAACAAGAACAGCGGCAATCTGCCCCCTGTACATGCTCGCTGCCTAAAAGATGTGATAGGACGACCTTATAAATAAGTGATATTGTCATTCTTGCTTAATTGTGAACAAGGCTCCCGTGCGGGAGCCGAAACGTCTTTTAAGAATGTAATCTCGGTGTTGTGGTCAGTTTGGCTTTATATATGAAGGAATAGTACTAAAAAGCAATTTTTTTTTAGGGGCGAAGCTCCTTAGGGTGTGGGTCGTTCCCTCCTCTGTAGTAGTAGTAGTAGTAGTAGTAGTAGTAGTAGTAGTAGTAGTAGTAGTATGTATGTAGCCACCTCGCGCTCGAGAGCTCGCGCGCCTGGAGGCTCGGCTCGGCGCGTGCCTCCCGGCGCGCTGCCTCTCTCACTCTTCCATTTGCTGTCTTGTGAGAGAGAGAGCGAAAGGCGCGCCTTGACTATGGAAACGCTTTCTTAGAGGAACGCTGTACCAGTTCGCAAAGAAGGAGAACGCGCCCTCACCCGCGAGAGACAACGTTGGCGCAGGCAGCGTCTCCTAGCTAGTTTCTTGATTGAAAAATACCGACTGCTCGCGCTGGAGAACCGTTCACCGGCCACCCATATATATATATATATATATATATATATATATATATATATATATATATATATATATATTGTGGGGACCTGGTCCCGCGCGACGCCATGTTTTTCGTGGGAATGCCCGCGTCCCCCTCGCCCAGCTGGACGGAGCGGCGGCCGCCCGCTCAGAGGGGCCGCCTGCTCCACCGCATGTGGTTTTGACTAGGCTCCCATTGGTCAGTTACTAATTTCGACCCTTTGTGCGTTTCGGGTTTTGGAGATGCCTGGAGAGAACACGCTGGGACTTGGAGAGGTGCGCACGTACTTTTGGGACCCTCCGGTCGACCAGGCCATCGGTCGGATGGCGTGCTTCTGCGAGCCCCAGCGACCACGGCGGCGACCTGCGACCGACGCTCCTGTCTGTATGTTCTTCTTCTATTTTCCTTTTCCGAGGGCTCGCGGTCGCGGGTGCGCTAGCTGGGGTTAGGCTCTCCTTCCCTGCATGGTTCCTTTTGTGTGTTATTCTGTGTTCGCGTGTTGTTCAGTGTTATTGTCCTTTGTTTGTGTTCGTGTGTGTTCGCGTGTTGTTAATCATTCTTGTCCTGTCCTTATATTCAATTCGACTAATTCGACCTTGTTACTGTTTGTATTATTTTAACGTTTATTAAATCACCATGCACGGAGAGTTGCGCCTAATGTTCTCCTCTTTAGCCGCGTGCGACGGTTCGCGCTGCCCTGCCTCGAGTCGGGCCGCGGGCCGAAGCGCGCGGCAGCGCGGCGATGGCATGGCTGAGATAGCTAGCGCGCGAGCGCGACTCCCTCATTCTCTGCTCGTTGAGTGCTCGAACCCACGGCAGGGGGTTGCTAGCGGCGATGCCGCTGCTAGCAGTAGTTAATTAGTAGAAGGTCACCCCTACAATATATATATTGTAAGAGGTTCGTGGGCCCAGGAACTCAGACGAGAAGCGGAAAGATGCCAGACATGGGAAAAGACACTATATGACGTCACAACGATGGACTAAGCACAGTGCACAACGAGACATACAAACGACATAACAAATGATATGACGTACACTACAATTCACCAACACACACGCCACCTCCGCGCACTCACATTGCCATGCGCCGACGCACACTCGTGTTCACACGGCACCGGACGCCTGGACGTAACGCGTAGCGCTTCTGCAGCCGGGGACCACTCACACGTGCCGTTGCGGCGAACATGGGCGCCGGGCAGCCCGTTGAGTTGGCCTTGCCGTGGTTGCAGTCGGGCACGTCGTTGCTGATCACCTGAGGCACGCTTGACATGCCTCGGAAGCCGTAGGCCACTCACAGTGCCGTTGCGACGAACACGGGCGCCGGGCAGCACGGTGACTTGGACCTTTAAGCCCGACCCACATGCAGCGCTTTTGCCGCCGTTTTCTGGCGTTGCGTCTCTCGCCGTCTTCACAACGTCGCCGAAAGCGAGGGCGACCAACCACACGACGAGCGCACAGACCGGCGCCAGCCCAGCGTCACACAACGTGCGCCGATGAACTTAATGTAGGACCACGGAAAGCAGTGTGCAATGTGCGCCACTGGAACAACAATAAATATTTACGATTACAGCTTATATGCCTTACTTGAAGTTCCGCAGTGCACAAGACATTCATAGCATTGCAAAAGAAGCACACTGTCCGCAAAAGTTTTTTGTTGTTGTTGTTGTACTTGTGGCGGCACCTATGGAGATCAAAGTTAACCAGCAAACTCAAAATCGATGGCTTCCGAGACTCGCGCTTATCTTTGAGGCCTAGCTGCCGAAGTAATTGAGAATGGTTCTCGAAAACGGCGTAATGTAATCCCGTGTGCGTTGCTGTCGAAGCATCTGTAGACAAACATGAGTCAAATACAAGCGTCAGTTGGGATCTTGAGGTTCACACAGTTCGCGACGATGACTGAATATATTCGAGGCGGGCCGTGCCCGCTTCGGCGAGGACGCCATTTCTCCGGCGGAAGTCGCTTCGAGCCGCGCGCTGATTGGTGTCCGCTCACCCAGCAGTTTCCGGCGTCGGCGCTGCAGCGCGGCGGCGGCGTCAGTATCTGGACGGTCTTGATCTCGGCGTTTCGGCTGCCGTCACTCTCAGCGTCGACGCAGAGTGACGCCGGAGAGAGAAACGCCAGAAAACGGCGGAAAAAGCGCTCCATGTGGTTCGGGCTTTAGGCCTTCCAAGCTGGCCTGCCATCGGGGCTCGCGAATCTTCTTCGAAGGTGCGGGCCGCCGTCTGGGACCACTGTGTCGTCCATGCGGCCTGATGACGCCCACATGGTCCGACTGCCCAGCACACGGCCGTGAGCCAACCGCCCAGATCGAACACACGGCGATGATGATGATGATGATGTTCCTGAAGAATTACGGCACTTACCCACCAGGGGGGATTGGCCAAGAGGTGATTACGTTTTGATTTTAAATTATTGGAAGGAACCGATAGAGAGAGAGAAAAAAAAGGATGTTTTAGAGGGAATTTAATTAGTGGAATTGCGCATGTTAACCATTCAAACCTGACAGATGAGTCACAAAGACATGTACCGAAGAATAACTTAAGTATGTTTTGCAGTACTCACGAGAAGAGTAGACTGTCTTTACAATTGACTTTTTTTTTTTTAACCGGAATTGTCAAAATCGTATACGGTTTGTCATTTGTATGTAATTGCACACAGCATTGAATACATCCCTGTGGCAATATCCCAGAGCTGAGGCACCAAAAGAAAGAGCAACTTCAGTTGTTAAATTTAGTCCCAACGTACTGATCGGAATTTCTAGAAGTCTTTTTCGGAGGAACTTGTACCGGCGGCAAACTAACAAATAATGATCTATACTTTCAATTTCACGACAGAAATGGCAGAGGGGCGACAAAACCAAACCAGCCCTGTGTGCGTAAAGATTTAGCGGAGGGACGCGACATCGAAACCTGCTGAGAATTACCTCAGATTGCCTTGATGGACACCATTTAGATTTCCATGGATAATTTAAATGTCTGTATTCTGACGAAGCTGTGATAGTTTCCATTGAATCTCTGTGTATAGAAAATTTTCTATATCTGATTGCTGTTATATACTGCTCTGCTGGAAAAACTGATATTATCGGTCCTTGAAGAGATGCTCCAGCTAATGAGTCGGCCATCTCATTTAAATACAATCCGCTATGGCCCGGTACCCACAGCAATTTTACAAGGCTAATATGTGGCGGAACTAATGCTAAAAACATCTGCAGGGCTTGTGAATTGGATGAAGATGTAAGAGAAGTACAAACCGAATGGGAATCGGTTAAATCCACCACATTAGCCGCAGCCGCAGGGAGTTTCCTCAGCGCCAAAATGATTGCTAAAAGCTCTGCTGCAAAAATGGGGGTGTAGTCTGGTAATCTCAGTGAGAAGGACCAATCAAGCGTTGATGAAAAGATCCCCACACCTGCCTTTTCGCCCTTCACAGATGCGTCTGTAGCTATTATGTAATTTGTTTGTGCTTGCCCAAGGTAGTCTTGCAGCTGATTATTTAAGAACCTAGTAGACAGAAATTTAGCGTTTCCGGGAAAAATATCATCATATTCAATCGTGATCCCCTGATTTGAGCCTTTTGATGCAATTAACTCTCGAATGTTAACGTTTATGCTATCTAATTGTCTTTGCACAAATATAATCTGTGGTGTATGGAAGCGGGGGCAATGTGCTAGAAAAAACGAGTCTGGCTCTTTGATGAACACATATTCAGTTCGTCTGAGCGGAAAACTATACAATTTTAGGAATGTTTGTATAGTTAAGATTCGGAATCTGCAAGACAATGTAGGCAAGCGAGCTTCTTGATACAGAACAGTATTGGCTGTACATTTAGGTAGGCCTATGCAAAGTCGCAGTGCTTCACGTTCCAAGAGAACTAGCGGCTTAGTTTTGTAAGCTGGGGAACCTGAAAATAGAGCGCAACCAAATTCCATTACTGGGCGCATGTACATCTTGTAGATCCTCAGGAGAGCGTCCCTGCGTAACCCAAACCGTCTTTTGCTTGATCTGCGCAGCACACCTAAGGCACGCTGAGCCTTAGATTTTATATGCTCTATGTGAGAAATCCAAGTTAGCTTTGCATCGTAAATTATTCCCAAATATTTGAGATAATCGACTTGGGGAATAAGGTCTTGATTGTAATATATAGAGATAGAAATAGGATCACTTAAAGGGAACACTAAGATCGAGCTTTTATTAACATTTAAGGACATGCCAATTTTGCAAAGCCAATTACGAAGCGTATTCATGTAACGTTGCAAATTTTGATAGAGTATATGAATGTCGCTGTCGGCTGCAAAGAATGCAATATCATCAGCATAAACGTAAATTTGTACACCCTCACAAGTAGGGATGGAGCTCATTAGGACGTTAAACAATAACGGAGAAAGAACTGCTCCTTGAGGAACACCACGAGTTTGTGTGAATCTAGGAGAGTAGCAGCCATCCTTAAAGCAAAAGCATTCCCTAGCTCTCAAAAATTCTGCTATCCATGCTATCAAATATTTTGGAAAATTATAGGTCTCTAGGGTTGTCAGGAGAATTGCGTGTTCCACGCTGTCATACGCTTTAGCTAAGTCCAGCGTTACCAATGCAGCATGTTGTCTTCGCTTACGAGCAAGTTGAATCCTGCTCTCTATATCC
Organism: Hyalomma asiaticum; assembly: GCA_013339685.2. Taxonomy (NCBI): domain Eukaryota; kingdom Metazoa; phylum Arthropoda; class Arachnida; order Ixodida; family Ixodidae; genus Hyalomma; species Hyalomma asiaticum. The sequence goes on from CM023484.1 coordinate 84,445,064, forward strand.
ACGTGCGCACACCATATTGAGCAGTTCGATCTAAAGCCTACTTGAAAAGGCTTCAATATGAAGTTATCTTCCACAAAATTTGCTAATTTGGGGTAAAGTACACGTTCTATCACTTTAACCATATTAGAAGTAAGCGAAATGGGCCTGATATTATCGATGTTGAATCCTAATCCTTGCTTTTTAGGTATTGGAATCACTTTAGTTAATTTCCAGTCATGGGGAATCCAGGCGATGGCCGCCTGACCAACGTCGTCGTCTTCTTCCTCTTTCCTATTCCTAACCTTTAGGAGGCAGTAGCCGCCGAAACCGAAACCAGTTCACCACAATATATATATATATATATATATATATATATATATATATATTGTAGGGGTTACTTCTACTAATAACTACTCCTAGCAGCGGCATCGCCGCCAGCAACCCCCTGCAGTGGGTTCGAGCACTCAACGAGCAGAGAATGAGGTCGTCGCGTCCTCGCGCTAGCTATCTCAGCCATGCCATCGCCGCGCTGCCGCGCGCTTCGACCCGCGGCCCGACTCGAGGCAGGGCAGCGCGAACCGTCGCACGCGGCAAAGGAGGAGAACATTAGGCGTCACTCTCCCAGCATGGTAATTTAATAAACGTTAAAATAATACAAACAAAACGAGGCCGAATGTAAAGTCGAATATAAACGAAGGACAAATACGATAACGATTAACAACACGCGAACACACACGAACACAAACAAAGGACAATAACAGACAACAACACGCGAAAACAGAATAACACACAAAAATAACCATGCCAGGAAGGAGAGCCTAACCCCGGCTAGCGCACCCGCGACCGCGAGCCCTCGGAAAAGGAAAATAGAAGAAGAACATACAGACAGAAGCGTCGGTCGCAGGTCGCCGCCGTGGTCGCTGGGGCTCGCAGAAGCACGCCATCCGACCGATGGCCTGGTCGGCCGGAGGGTCCCAAAAGTACGTGCGCACTTCTCCAAGTCCCAGCGTGTTCTCTCGAGGCATCTCCAAAACCAGAAACGCCAGAACGCGCAAACATTCTGGGAATCTCTCGCTGCCCAATGGCAGCCTATGTTAAAACCACATGGGGCAAACGGGCGGGCCGCCGCCCCGTCAAGCTGGGGAAAGGGGGGTGCGGAGCATTTCTGAACAAAAACATGGCGTCGAGCGGGGCGCGGCCCCACAATATATATATATATATATATATGCACTGCATCTGGACATGCAATGAAGGGCCGGTGGGAGATTTCACTTGTGCATAGTTGAACCATAGGGATTCGTAGCGTGCGCGTTAAATAAATTAATCCGGAACTCGGCACGATCTACGATTAACTTCCGGAGCTTCGCCCACTCATCATCATTCACTCCGTGGATATGCTGTGAATTTTTTTGTCAGAATTAGCTAGGTATATTTTTATGAAGATGATGTCTGTCGGGACTGCTTTAAGATATTCTTTGAAACTGAAGCATTCTAGCATCGCTCCGATGGCACGACGCGGTGGTCTATTTGAGCGGGCAAGATATGTGCACATATACTATGCACCGTACTCATTGGTTTCAATGGGAAAAGTTAGGGCTACGTAATGCAGATACTTTTGTCTCTACAACTTGTGTAGCATCGGTGTAGAATTGGTTCGTATACTTGCACGAGAAAGAACACTACCTTCACAGGTCAGATTCGGAACTACTTGACGCGGTTACAGCGAGCAATTGCAAATTTTAGTTGATTCAATTCAAGGTTACATGTGCTATTTCCTTCCGTGAGCACTGTACACATACATTAGCAGGTCCTCGTTGGCTCCGTAGGGATCGCAATGCAGCAGAGTCATCGCATGCATTTCATTTGTCGGTTTTTGTCGTCTAGCATGACACGCGTGCCTTATTAATGTTTATTGGTTATGTGCTTTAAGACCGCAGCTTAGGGTCACGGGACTGTGATTGCACGATGCTTCTCATGTGCGTCGTCCAGCTGGCAGTCACTTCCGGCGTTTTCGCGGCGCTGTGGTTAATGTTCGTGCAAATATTGCCTTGCGGAAGCATCCAACGCAGGATAAGCCCTTCGGAAGAGTGATTTGAATATCGCAGTAATTGATCGGACCTTTTACAACCGCTAGCATCCACGACGTAGTTTAGTTTGTGTGTCTGAATGTGTTTTTCTGTGAATTTTTGAATGGAAAATATTTTAAACTGCAAATGAGTGCTCAGAGCACTTTGTGTCTGCCCTGTTAAATTCAATCAGCAATTCATTTGCAATAGCATCTTTCCTCGCACATTGCTCGTTTAAGATATGTGCGTTTTTTCTGAATCCTTCAATGCTTGTTTTCATTTTTTCTGGTCGTCACTTCGCCCCCTAGTCTTTTTAGAAGTTGTAAAGGTCGCTACGTAAGAATATTCACGAATGCAAGAGCTAGCTTTCTTATCAGTCAAAAAAGCCAAGAGAAATTTTGTATAACGTGCGGCGAGGCCTGAAAGATGGCGTTTTCAGAATATTCCAGCTTTAAATGGAGCAGATTCGCAAGCATACCTTTCTTAGAAATATAACTTAAGCAAGAAACTTTGTCGAATGTTGTTTTTCTTCTTGCCACTCAGTACGCAATGGCGTATTGGCCGCAAGCACTACAACAGCAGTGAATAACTGTATGCGCTATGACACTAAATTTGATTCAAGAGTGTTCAAACCTTCAGAGACTGCACTGGGGACACGTACCTCCATTACAAACAAGGTTCTGGTCCCACAAGGAATTTATATTCCTCTACAGCAACGAATAAATGCAGCCGACGCCGCAGCTTCTGTGCGGAAAGAAGAACGGTGGCACGTACTCTACGTCGGTCGCGCCCATGGCGGCGGCAGCCTGCAACTCTGTCGATGGCGCTTTCTTGTCCTCTCGACGTTTTACAGGCGCAGAACAATAAGGGGAGGGGGGGGATGGGGCGTATGCGCCACATGTGATTTAATGTTACCATGCCAGCTTATGGCTATCAAGACCAACCGAAGTAGGCATTAAATATTTTTATCAGAACACACTTTGAGTAAGTTACAAACTGAGAAGAGACAAACACAGCGTGTGTTGTAGCATACGTTACAAATGTACACATAAGCAGACGCAGAATGCAACTAAGCCCGAGACGGGTGGGAACCGAACCGGGGTCCACAATGTGGAAAGCAAGCACCTACCACTCGTTCTAGGCGGCGTCTTCTATGCGCGACATATCGCAAATAACCGTTACTTCAAAAAATTATTCCTGTGAGATGCACGTAAGTCCACCTTGGCGTGCAATTTCCTTGTGAAATACAGACATCTATGCACTAACGTCACTGCCGTCGTCACGTCTTACCATGTCATACGCCATCTAGTCGCCGCAGTGCTTTCGACTTGGCTCGTAAAACTGCCCTCCTTACAGAATCACTCAATTTGCACAAAGATGTTGATCACACTTATACTTGGTTGAATGTCAATCAATTCGGCATACACACATTTCTCGCGGACTGCTTTGCATAACATCGTCTCCGACAATGCGTGAAATCTGCAGAGCTGTGTTCCATCACATAATGTATGGAGCACTCATTTGAGAGTTAGCGGAGTCTCTCTAGAACAGTCCAGGTCGGAGCTAAAGGGTACATTGCGGTGTTGGCGCCATTGATGACAATTTGTTGTGCTAGTTGACACCAGTCATATACTTTCATCAAAAAGCCCTGTAAAACCGATTGGCAATAGATTCTTTAGAGGTGCAAACTGCGAAAAAGAAAATATGATATGCGTGTTTGTAGATTTGGAATCAACTATTTTATGGTGGCAATTTCCGATGCTGTTTTTACGGTGCCCTACATTTATTTGCTGCAATGTGTTGTTATATTAGGACTCACAAGTAAGATCACAGTGCGTCTACCATTCAAAGCCCTGATGAATATTTTGCTCCAAGGTTTTCATTTACAGTTGACGCTAAATGATGCTCGCAAAGATCTGCTAATGCCTATGCGACGACACATTGTAATTTACGTCGCCCTTATAAAAAGCGTTCACCTTCATAAGGAAGTGCGTTAAAATTGTTTTTCTCATCGTACTGGCAGGAAGGGTGTGAAATAAAGTATCTTACGCGTTGCGATTCTTACGGCCAATGCCACATTACAGTAAATGTTACGGGAAAAGACTACACGGAAATTATGGTGAAGTCCACCTGCAAACTGTGATGGAATAATTGAGAGCAGTAGCGGCGGTTTCGCAGCAGAAATTAAATTCACTATTTCTTGCAGCGGTCTTAACGTACATGTTCTATTTGCTCCAACGTTAAATTAGTCACAAAGAACACTATCTGCCGACACGGCTCCGCCAACTCAAGATTGTATTGTCACGGTATATACACGGAGGACGCTTTCAACAGCAGTCGCATAGCTTCACAACACTCATACTAAGCACTGTAATCATTATACACCTTTATCTCAAGTGCTGCTGGCAACGCTACACCCGGTTATTTCAGAATATGTTACGGAGTCACTCATTCAGACAGAGATTAACTGGAAGCAGTGGGACGTCGGGGGTTTTGAAAGTTATACAAACACCGGTAGAATAATGACACCTGTAGTTTATTTGCGACATGTACCGCTGATAGGCCTAGTATGTACAGAGAGATATACCGGACTTAACATTGCTGGGATGGAAGAGGGAGGTCGTACATGTGTGAAGGAAGAATGCGGAGGGGGGGGGGGGGGGACGGAATTGCGGGTTTACAAGTTCCTGTGGACAGGGATGGCAGCAAGTGGGGACCCATGTCAAAACCGAGGTGGCTGAAGAGGGACACATCCAGGCCACCAAGAAGAGTCCATGTTAATTTTCATCCTTTAAGCCTCCGGCCGCTGCTACAAAGGCTGCAAAGTCTGCAAAGACGATCTTTTGGGAGTCATCTTCAGTCTCCATTGGCCTTACACGCTTGCGTGGTAGTGCCGGGAGCACATCGTCGTCGGAGTAACTCGAAGCATCCTTTGGTGATCTGAGTGCCACTGCGTAGCCGCTTGGTCCGGCAACTGCCTCTTGCTCTGCAAAAGAAGAAGAAAAAAAAAGAACAAGGGAATAAATAAGCTGTAATATAGAGGGAATGAAGAAAGAACTGTTTAGGATACCGGAATTATTTAAACGATCTTGAAAAAAGAAGTGAATTTATTGCTTCAACAGGGGATAGGAAACACTATAAATTATTCACCCATCGTACGTCTAAGCACTATTCAGCACGAGCCGTAATTTATCCAGTAGTAGTCGGTGGTCAGAGAAGACGAGTAAGAAGTAGCGCGCCTAGTGTGCAAGTAAATGTCGTAGTTGACGAGAGGTGTCGTAGTCGTGCGTCCTGCTATTGCTCTTAATTGCACCGTGTAAAGCCTGTGCTAAATGTGAATAATGACAGTGGTGTAGTGGTTACGGTGCTCGGCTGCTGACGTTAAGGACACGGGTTTGATCGCGGCCACGGCGGTCGCATATTCAACTGGGGCTAACGCCCTAGATATGCGTGTGCTGCGCATTTCGTTCCCTCATATATGGCGAGCCTCTATGCGATATCGTGGTTCTTGCCAGTAAAACTCCAGAACTTGATATTGAAGATGAAGGGCTCTTTCTAAAGGAACTGACTGCTCTTAGCAACTACCAGCTTTGCGGGTTTGTTAGTATGACAACTCTGGATAACAGCGCATATAACGCGGGCACACAAACAAGGCGCTCGCCACTTGTGTCCCCGTTTATTAGAGTACGCTGGAGTACCTTCATACCACGGCGCCAAGCATTTTGTCAAGCAGAATTTTACCGCTTTTTGGACGCGTCATGAGATCACTGAGAACAACCGGGCATGTTTTTCCGCACGGTAACTCCGAACAAGCACGATGTCTTCATCAAATTAAACACATTATTGCTGCTACCTATCGACGAAATAGCGAGTAAACAAAAGAAGCCTTTTTATTTTAGGCACAGATGTTCGCAAACTGACGTCTCGTTTTGACCCATATCTCATTTTACCCCGCCCTACCCTACTACAAAACGTCACCGCTTGAGATCGCATATGCTAGGTCATGTCTTTAGTTCGTAGAAGTCATTCACGTAGTAAAAGAGCTCCTTCGAGTCGTTATTGTCTCTTTAAGGTACGCACAACAAGAAGAGCACCCGGGCATTCATTTATTCCGGGAGCTCTTCCTGTTGTGCGTACATTAAAGAGAGAAAAACACCAAGAGATACTTTACGTCAAAGTAACCAATAACCGACGTCAAAACAGCGTTGCTTTATGTCAGAGCTGGCGGTTTCGGTGATGGTACCTGTTGTCTGTGTCAACTTGAGATATGTGGCGCCCTGTATAACCTCTTCGGTCTTTTTTCACTTGTTTTTTCAATTAGTGCATTTCCCTTATAACCGCTTATTCAAATGTTTTTCTACTTCGCTCCCATACCTTCTCTCCCCTTTTTTAACACCACTCATATAACAAAACATCAGGCCCATGCCACATGTACTCCGAAAGACACCCATGGATTCTTTACTAGTCACACTTCGTCATTTTCTTTCTGTACTTTTTTTTATTATTTGTGGCTTGCCTTACCGTATCCGCCGCCACAGCGCCCCCCCCCCCCCCCCCCCCCTTCTCTTTTGGAGGCCGCTTTCAACTGCGGTGCCGTTCTTAACCGCTACAGTCCCCAAAATGAGCAACCACTGAGGGCCATGTCTCTTACTGCACATGTCGTTATGCTGAGAGTGGCTATCCCAGGATCGCCTGGATGCAGCACGCCAAACAGCACTTTTTTTTTTTTTCAGTGCTTTTGTGGAGCCCGTCACATGCCCATCACCCCTGTTTTTTTTTTTCCGCCGCTTCCACGCATTCGAAGAAAAAATTTTTTGACGCCCATCTGCTCCCTCCCATCTCCCCGCTCACTTTCGCCAACCGCTTATAAAAAGTTATCATAAACGGTTTCCGCCCTTTGTCTTATGCTTACATAAACGAACAGAAGGAAAAGAAATATTGTCTTCATAAAGTTCAGGCTCTGACCGAAACAACGTCGACCAATAAATGGAATATTACGGAAGTGCTACATCTGACACTATATATATATGTGTGTGTGTGTAACCTGGTTTAGGACGGAAACCACAGCTCGAAAAAGAACAGGAAATGTTTTTCTCCAAACAAACGCGAGTAGGGCAATGTCCCCTTCGCCAAGGACGGGAGAGCAGGACTTGTCAACACTTGGCAAGGGGATTTTATGGGTACGACGACCCTGCGTTCTTTTGTTCGAAAATTTCACTGTTGGGCGCACGAAGGGCTAGCCCCGCATATTGGTATCCCTTCCTTTTCTTGGCTCCCCACACTCGGCTGTTCTTCAGACGCCCCGGCAGGAAACACAAAAGAATGCACGACCGCGCAGGAACTTTTGTAGGATACTGGTGCACCTGCTGAGGTGACAGATGCGCGGGCCGGGACAACGTATTATACGGCCACAGCCGGGCCAATCCAATACCCAACCTTGCTTGTTCTGTCAGCCAGGATGTACACTCAGCCGCTGTTGTCGCAGACGCCGGTGTCTTGAAACGCGGTCGGCGATGGCGTGATAGACAAAACAAGCAAAACCCAAACACTGCGCGCAGGAATAGAGCCGTTTGAGAGGTTGGTGGTAATGTGTGGGATAACCGAATAGTCGACACCAGGTTCTTTCAACCAGTTGGAGCCACGCCGCGCCAGTAAAAATTGGCACGAATATTAAATCCACGCTGAAAGTATACACAGCGCTTTCGCAGCTTGCAAAATGCAAACGAGGCGCTTGGCAGTCACGACAAAATAGGGCGTCACAATATGGATAGATTAAGTGAGGAATTCTTGCAGACGAAATTAATTGACCATTTGCAAAAATCTGTAAGTTGGCTATTCTGCAAGGAAGTCTCCCAGCTGGAAACTTTCGTATACAGATTGCTTTCCTGCCCTAAGCGCGTTCACGTCTGCCCACTCCATCCTACGTGCACGAGCACCACGAAAGCTTCTCAAACATTTTGCGAGGAGGCAGAAGTCTCCCAGCGAGTTCAAGGATTTACAAGTGAAAGAAAGAAAAGGCAGGGGCGGGCGCTAGGCGGGGTGAATGGTGTGACGAATGTGCAGGTGTGTACGCGCTTAGAGCAGTACCGCAGTCTGTGGCAGAGAGCTTTTAGGTTAGGAGACTTTCTTGCAGGAAGGCCAACTTACAGAATTTGGCGAATGGGCAATTAGCTTGTTTTTCTACAGGAGACGTCAGGAAAGAATCGGAGGTTCAATACTACGATTCATTTTCCCATATATGCCTCAGATATATAAACAAATGAAAGCCGGAGTGAAAACGTCTGCCCGGGACATTTGCTTCATACAATAAAATGCAAAGCAGTCCCGCAATCCTCGCATAAGTCTAACCAAATTTGGGCACGCTAGAGCTTTTCAAAGTTTCAAAGTGCCCATGTATTCCCTAGGGGCACTCGCACTGGTGAGCCAGCCTTTGTTTTCCCATATAAGCTTTTTACCGTGTTACTCCTCAACAGCCGAAATACGGCCGGCTCATGGCAAAGTTGCCGAGATTGCCAATTATGGGTTCCGTGGCATCGTGGAGACTCGGACGGAGCTGCGGCTGCGACGCCTTTGCACACACCGTACCCACAAAATATTCGAATTCAGGTTATTGCGGAAGAGGAGGCTAAGGTGGGGGACAACGTAGAGGCACGAGTTGGCACTGCACCTGTTTTTGTGGCGGTCCTAAGTGTGCCCGTTCATGTGCGCTTATACAATGGCGCACTGAGTTGGACGGCGAGGGAGCGCATAAGTTGCGATCTTTTTTTTCGTTAAGCTGGCTAAGAAGTTATGTGCGCAAACTACGCTAGGACAGAAATTATGTTTGCAAATACGGGTACAGCGACCGGGAAACAGCCAGCCGTTTATGGGGAATATTTTATTTTTGATATTGCTTCCGAAAGATGCATTCTGCGCGCCGAAAACAATGGTACATAAAAGCACCCGCTTTCAATCTTTCCTATTTCATATACTATCTACACTTCATGCCGTCATTATATGTGCCGTTTAGTGTAAACGGTACATCTATTGCTAAATATCACTTCGTGCACGGTGAGATGCGCCCAAAATCCGTATGGCGTCACGCCCATGCGGATTTCGGCCGCATTGCATTGCAGTGTAATGCAGTGTATTGCTTTACGCTGCATTCATCGTGAGGTACGCACGAAACCTGCATGGCGTCGCGCCCAATTCCGCAACTTATCAGGAAAAGATAAATGACTCGCCTCCATGCTCTGCCATTTCAAGCTCAGCTGCTTCATCCTCTGCTTTTGAAGGTCCCACATATGCTGGCACAGCTCTCCAGCGCGCAGGATCCGCTGGTTTCTGCATAGGTCCGTAGCGGGCCATGCGCCGCACACGTTCCGTAGGCCACACGGTTTCGGCCACGCGGTATTCGTATACGCGAGCTGGGTGGTGCCGACGCGGACTTACGATGGCATCGCGAGCTTTTCGAGCCACGCCGTTGACGAAAAATTGCCGTCGTAGTTCCAGGCCTCCCGAGTCCCTCTTTTTCATCTTCGCAACCGACGCAAAGGAAATCTTCTCGGCCATGATGCAGCAGGGATTGTAGCACGTGTCACGAGCGAACGACGGATAGCGACTGCTGCAGCCTTAAAAATCGTGTCGAGCGCCCTCTACAACTGGGTCCGGCTTCCTTCATAGTCACAAGCTCTCGGTTCCTTGCACGCGCAGAAGTGTGTTGTACCGCGGGATACTGGTTGAAAAAGATGGCTCGCACTATGGGCCTAACCACTACATGCCTGTTGTGCCTACCCTCTCCGTTTTGACACAAGAAGATGCCCTTGAGAACTGGTTTTGTGGGTAATCTGCCGAAGCGAGAAAGGGTCGTCTCCTTTCCACTTTCTTTTTTTTTCTGTTCTGCAGCTGTGTGTTTCGGTTGGGGTGTCCCCGCTCAAAAGAGCCTTACTGTGAACACTGAGTCAATTTCCCTTTCCTAAAGAATTTCTCCCTGGCCTATAAAAAGACCCCATTCCAAGAAAGAACACCAACGCCCTCATCCCTTTTCACTCCTTCTCACTCATCCCTTCAACCCGCTCATCCGTAATACTGGGCCATGTACCTTTACTATCATGGGGAGAAATAGAGAGGAGGATATTGTTAACAGAAGGAAAGGAAGGAAATGCGTTCTTCGCCCTCATTTCCTTACTTTCCTTCTGTTAAGAACCTCCTGCTCTTTCTTTCTCCCCATAAGAATAAAAGTAGAAGAGCTCAGATACAAAGCACTCGCATCTACCTTTATTTCGCTTCTGCGTTTATCTTTCTACATCCCAGCTGGAACTCGCTATGGGAGGGCAAGCTCCCGAGGAAATTTTCGAAAATCTTTTGTGGGGTGCACGTGCCCCCCCTCTGGAATTTTCAAGTGTGAGCGCCCTTGACGCAGAATAGTTATCTAGGGACGAGACCTTTTTCTTAGAAAACGCCCTTGAGGGGAAGCGAACCTACACATTTCCACAAATATGGTCAATTTGTCGCACTTTTTTGTCACGTGCTAATGGGGTAGGCAAGGAGCCAGTATTGAAGGAATTTCTTCATGGCGTCTACGCCGTGCCTGAAAAACGGGACTGGGGTTTCGTAAAGCCAATACATTAATTGGCAAAATAACTTAGCGGCTAGTGTGGGGACATTTCTCGAAACAAAGTAACATAACTGAAGTACACCGCAATAGTGAAAATGCCAAACAAACAATCCATAAAACAACGCTATTACTGTTATTAGAGCACATTTACTTTTGTCCGCTTACACAAACGTGTCGCATGTCATATGGATGAAGTAATGTTAGCCACTCCTCGAAAGACTTATTCTACGGTGAATTAACGAGATAATGACAACGCATTCGCAAATAAGATGTACCCGCAGTACCTGCCACGCACGGCTTAACCGGTATTTTCGCTACTGGTATTGATGCCGGATACGCGCATATATGTAGCTCACAAATTCCAAATACTGCAAATACGTAATTCTGATCGCAGATAATCAGCTGAATAGCAGGCAAGGCTTATACTTGCTTTCTTATGTGCTTCCGTGATCAGACGAAGCACGCAGTCAAGAACTATGAAGGCAACCCGAACACAACTGCACCTTCTATCTGCCGTTAAACTAACGGAAACATTTCGAATTCAGTCAGTGCCCCAGTAAATGGCGATTTATAGGAATATACATGTAGCGATGTTTACTGCCCCGAACGTAGCGAACACGCACGTGACACGCATTGAGACCGACGGATAGAGTTCGCGAGCACAGGCTAACCATCGTTGCACATTTCACATAGTTACGAGGTACCCCGCAGTTCACTCATGAGCATAAGTAACTAAAAATCACTTGTAATCTCCACTTGTAGAAACACGCGAAAAAAGTCCTGTTTCACCGAGCGGAACACAACATCGAGGCAGGTAGATTTGTCTATTCTCAACACACGATGGCATCGTTAGGACGGCCTGGAAGGGTATGGCCGCCGCCGCGCAGTGTTGCATGCCACCTACAATCGCGGTACTCTAAAGATTTTTCCAGTGACTCTACGTAAAGCAGATGCACCGAACCCCCTCTCGCCCCCCCCTCCCCCCCTCTTTCTTTTTTTCTATAAGTAGGTCGCCAAGTGAGGCTAGAAAAGGTCTAGCAGGGCCTAGCAATACCATGTCGAACTTCAAATTGTCCAGCTTCGCTGCTGCAAGCCTTCTGTGACTCGCGTCGCCATTTTCTTTTTACCTTGAAAACCACTGAACCTGTGTAGTACCTGAATGACTTTCGGCGGCGAGGGCGGGCATTCACGCGCCTTATCAGGAACTGATGTCCCCATATACAGATGAGACGCGCCGTAGACGCCATCGGGAGCGGACGCGTTTTGCAAGCGCTCCTGACAGCCACCCGTTTTGTCTTCTAAACTGCATCAATGGCCAAGTAAGCGGCCAAGGAGCTTCTTACGGTGTCGAATACATAGAACGAAGTTTCCCGAGCGAGTTATTCACCTTTCCGATAAGAAACATCGAATTATCGGCACTGTTATATCAGCTCTCACCGGGCCTGCCGCTAGGCCTGCAAGATGCCCGGCCATGATGCGGATGGAGAAGAGCTACCCGCTGCCGACGCTCTCGACACCGACGGAAGCAGCTGGCGTCAAGTTTATGCCAGAAGCCGAAAACCAGCTTCATCCTTGAAGAAAACGTCAGTCGTTGACACTTCGACAGAAGAGCCTCAGAAAGTCCTCGCATCGATTCGGCGTGATGCCTCCAGACCACCTCCACTTCCAGCCGATGACTATAAAATAGTTCTCCGCATACCAGGCGGCTTCAACTGTGCGGACACGCCGCTTCCGAAGCTCATACATGCAATCCTCCAAGCTGCAGCGCTCACAAGATCTCTTCAGGATCAATACCGCATCAACGCGGTAAGCAACACCATTCTTGTCAGCACACCGGACTCTGAACGCACCGATGCCTACTTTCAAATCAAAACCATCAAGATGGACAACCGCAGCTATGAAGTAGCAAGCCACATCACCGATCCATCGAACACCTGCAAGGGGGTCATTCGCAACGTTCCTGTAGACCATACAGCTGAAACAATCATGTCAAGCCTATTGGACTACGACAGACTGGGCCTCATCCTAACGGACGCCGCATGGGAGCCACCACGTCAGTCTTAGTCACCTTCAGGGGTACACGCGTGCCATACTATATCAATTACCGAGGTGGCGTCATCCGGTGCGTACCCTACCGCTATAGGACGGAAGCCTGCAATCTCTGCCGCACAGTAGGCCACAGGCCGGATGTTTGTCCGAGCGCCCCTCAATCGTTATGCCAAGTGTGTGGCGTTCCGAATCCCCCACATGATCATGACTGTCAACCTAAGTGTGTGGTGTGCCAGAAAGACCATCCCACCGGCTCCCCACAGTGTCCGCAACGCTACAAACCAAAGCCGAAGCCTGCACCCTTGCTTTTTGAGAAAGACGCAGCTTCCCTCCTTGGACCAAGCACGCTGTCGCAAAACAATCAAAGAGGACGCTCACCAAGTCCCACGAAACGCCAGGAACGCCGCAGCCGCAGCCGAAGTCGCAGCAGACGCCGCAACAGCAGCAGAAGCAAAAGCGTTTACCCAGACAACGGCCGCCGGACAGGCCCTGGAAATCAGGTGAGCTGGGCACAGGTAGCCTCCCCTGAAATCTCCATTCAAAGGCAATTAAAACAAATGCAGGATGAGATGGCTAACTTGAGGGCAGAAAATGCGAAGTTACGTCTCGAGCTTCAATCCTTTAAACAATCACCCGCATGCGTGCCTCCCCAAGCCTCACCTCTCACCTCCACAGTTGTCTCGCCAGCACTAACAACCTCTCCCTCAACTACCCCTGTTACTAGAGATACCGCTCAACCCCCTGCGCAGAAACGCAAAATTTCGGCCCCTATAACGTCATTCGAAGAGAGAGTGGACAAAATTGAAGAGAAGCTCGAGAAAGTCGATAAATTCGAAGAGAAAGTAAACAAACTCGAGGTATTGCTAGACAATTTCATTACTTTTAAATGCGAAGCATTTCTTTGCGAACTTCGGTGAGTTTCAGCGTATCTATCTATCTATCTATCTATCTATCTATCTATCTATCTATCTATCTATCTATCTATCTATCTATCTATCTATCTATCTATCTATCTATCTATCTATCTATCTAGCCGCCTACGATTTTGTGCTCTCCTGGCCGTTTCGCTAATCGGATGTTTACGAAAATTGGTATGCCACATCACGACTACATAACGAACATAAATGACAGGTCATAACATGAAAATCATGACACGCATGTCATGAGCGGCATGATTTACATGCCGTAGTCTTAGTGCTCTCCTGGCCGTTTCGCTAATGGGATGTATGCGAAAATTGGTATGCAACAATATGACTGCATGACGAACATAAATGACAGGTCATGACATGAAAAGCATAACATGCATGTCATGGGCGGCATGATTTACATGCCAGGCGTTTCGTTAATGGGACGTATACCAAAATTGCTATGGCAGAACACGACAGCATGACGAACGTAAATGGCAGTTCATAACATTATAATCATGACACGCGTGTCATGACTGGCATGATTTACATGCCATGGTCCTGGCGCTATACTGCCGTTTCGTTAATGGGCTCCGTCTACTGACCAGAGGGCGCTACGTAGCTCTCGTGGGACGGCTCATTCGCTGACATTGGCCGCTTGGGTCGCATGTATGAGACGCGCGCGCACGGTGGAAACCGAGGCGACAGCGACGTGCGCGTTTCTTCGCTGCTTTCCGGGCGTGCTGCGAACCACACGAACGCTCGCGACGTCGCCCTTTGGAACAGTTTGCCGCAGGTTTGGAGCGCGCGTCTCTCGGTTCTGCTATACAGTTGGAGACGCGCATCGCGTTCGCGTATTTTCCTGTCACACTCTCCCGAATTTTGCTTCTTCTCTCCGCCAGGCAGTGCATTCTGGCGCTGATGTCGCACATGGAAAACTCGACTGCACGGAGCCTATACGAAAATTGGTTTGGCACAACATGACTGCATGACGATCATAAATGACAGGTCATTATATGAAAATCGTGACGTGCATGTCATTAGCGGCATGATCTACATGCCACTCGTTTCCTCAAAGGGACGTATACCAAAATTGCTATGGCACAACACGACTGCATGACGAACGTAAATGACAAGTCATAACGTTAGAACCATGGCATGCGTGTATGAGCGGCATGGTTTACATGCCACATTCTTGGGACTCTTGCGGCCGTTTCGTTAACTTCATATGTACTAAACTCGGTCTAGCGAGACAACAATGCAAATCCATTTTACGTTCCCTATGCGTGCTTCGCATTCCCTTGATTCCCACTGCACGTGGGATCTGCCAATTTTTTTCCACGGCATCATTTCAGAAACTTCATGAAACCGTAGCATCGATACAGCAGGCTATAATTCCAATGCAAAGGACATTAGATAGAGTTACACAATGGATCGACACGGTCCATGCTAACCATCCAGAGCTTGCCGCGCCTAAGCCAAATCCACCCGCTGAAAATGCCACCTCGTAACCGCACCGAACTTTGCATATGGCAATGGAACTGCAGGGGGTTTCGCCAGAAAAAAGCAAACCTCCTGCAGTATATCAAGTCCCAGGATAACCCTCCCCCGATCATTGCATTACAAGAAACTCATGGTGTTGTGCAACTGCCAGGCTATAGAACACATCAAAACCCGGCGGACGATAAACCCAACACTGCCGTCTTAACTCAAAAGCACCTTACCGTTACTTACTCGAAATTTGCAGACATCAACATTGAGCACGACTTCCTCCAAGTACTACCCCCCAAACTTAACACACCACTGTTATACATTCTTAATGTGTACAGCCGTCCCCAATGCAAGCAACACCGTTTCGACACCCTATTCGCACGAGCTCTATCTTCGGCAGGCAAGGAACCCCTCCTCATAGTGGGGGATTTCAATGCGTCCCACCCAGTGTGGGGTTACAGCACATCTACACCAAAGGGAAGGGCCCTTTGGTCCTAAATCCAGACACACCGCCTTACACTGCACAACGACCCAGAAATGCCAACTCGTTTGGGGAATAGTGTAAATAAGGACACGTCCCCTGATCTTACTCTCACTCACAGAGCTGCGCAAACACTATGGACTAACACCCAAATTAACCTAGGAAGCGATCATTATATAATTACAATTACACTACAATTCAAACACAGACCTTCAGCACCCAGACCACTAACGTTCACTAATTGGGACAACTTTAGGGCGTCCCGAAACAACACTGCTCCATCAGAGATTGACGACATTATAGAGTGGACCGAACAGCTTCAAAAAGACATTGAAGCCCACACCCAAACCCTTAACCCTGACACACCGTTAACCACTGTTGACTCCAAGCTCCTGCACATGTGGGAAGCAAAGCAATCACTGTTGCGGCGGAAACACCAGCGTCACAACAGGAAACTTCGCATAAGGATAGCTAAATTAGACCGCCAAAGAGCAATACGCGACTCAATTGGCGGCGCAAGAATGGGGCCAGATATGTGAAGGACTACACGACAACCTTAGTAATAAACGAACGTGGCAACTCCTCAGGTACCTATTAGACCCCTCTACATCTCGAACACGACACTGCCACACAATTACCAAACTTTTACACGGACATAAGGACAAATTAGGAGAGTTTTTCGATAACCTTCGTGCGTTACACTTACCCCCATCTAGCAAGGACCCTGCGCCCTCTTATACAGGCGAACCGAACGCCTCACTTGATGCGGAGATTACGGAAGCGGAAGTTAGGCACGCCCTCGCCACCCTCCGTACCAAGTCAGCACCGGGCCCCGACCGCGTCAGCAACAAACTGCTTAGAAATCTTGACGCACCGTCAATCAAGGCGTTGACAAAGTACTTTAATCAGTGTTTTGACAAGGGCGTCCTTCCACCATCTTGGAAGGGCGCCCGAGTCATATTTATACCCAAGCCGAATAAACCTCCCAAAATAGAAAATCTTAGGCCCATTTCTCTCACATCGTGCCTCGGGAAAGCTATGGAGCACGTGCTGCTTGCGCGTCTTCAGAGGCACGTAGAGGATAATGGGCTACTTCCTCCACAAATGATTGGCTTTCGAACATCGCTTTCGGCGCAAGACACGATGCTTCGCCTGCAACATGACATCATAATTCCAAATCAGAGCGAGGATACACAGGCAATAGTGTGTCTGGATATACATGGAGCATTTAATAATGTAGCCCACTCGGCTATATATTCTGGCCTTAACCACATTTCTTGTGGTTCTAAAACTTACTCATACATAGCCAGCTTTCTCACAGACCGCACAGCAACACTAACGTTCGGACAACAGCAGTCATCACCTTATACACTGGGCAGCTTCGGCACGCCTCAGGGATCGGTACTCTCCCCATTCCTTTTTAACCTGGCTATGCTACCTATTCCCACTACTCTTCAACAAATCCCAGAACTAAGCGTTTCCATCTATGCAGATGATATTACCTTATGGGTGAAGGGAGGCTCAGGTGGACACATTCAAGATACTCTGCAGGCAGCTGTAGACATAACGGCAGCACTGACCTCCAAAATGAACCTTCGCTGTACCCCCAGTAAATCAGAGTTACTCCTCCTTCCAACCCGCCGTCGAAACAGACATGCTCCTATGGTCGAGGTTCACATGAACGGCGATCCAATCCCTACAGTCTCACGCATTCGTGTACTAGGTCTATTTATTCAAAATAACCGACTTAACACGCACACACTCAACACTTTACGCACTACCGTCGAAAACACGCTAAGAATAATTGGGAGAATCTCGGGCAGAAAAGGAGGGCTAAGGGAGTCGGAGCTACTGCGTCTCGTACAGGCTTTCATAATAAGTAAGATCACTTATACCCTCCCATAGCTTCACCTTACACGGACAGAGGAGGATGTGGTGAACACCCTCCTCCGCCGTGTTTACAAATATGTGTTAGGAATTGCATCAACCGCCTCTAACGCACGACTACACCAGACTGGTGTCATAAATACTTTGTCCGAAATTATCGAAGCTCACCTAACGGCACAATACGCTAGACTCGCGACTACTAGTACAGGTCGTCACATCTTAGCTTCTACCCACATAAATTTCACTTCTATAACCAAATCAAAGTACGACATTCCGCGTCACATACACGACCAATTACACATATCTCCCCTTCCAAAGAACATGCACCCCACGTACCATACTCAACGACGAATCCAAAGGGCAAAAGCCCTTCAGAAAAGATTACAAGGAGCGAAAGACGTGCTCTATGTCGATGCAGCAGAATACCCATTTTCCCCGTCCTATGTCCTTTCAGCTGTAGATTCCAATGGCAAGGCAATCACAATGGCATCCATCTATGCCACTTCTTCAGAGGAGGCAGAGGAGGCTGCCATTTCATTAGCATTATCCATCCCCGATATCACTATGATTATTAGTGACTCCAAAACTGCCATACGTAACTTCAGTGCTGGTCGTATCTCGGGAACTGCCCTTTCAATTCTTAATAAGCATCCCCCCACGCAGGACATTGCTCTCATATGGACGCCCGCGCGTGCGGGACTGAGTGGCATGCAATGAGGCGGCTCATGCCTGTGCCCGAGGAATGACGGGCCGAGCGCAGGCTACTGGCGCCGCCTTAGGACACACAGTCCCATTCAGTGCGCGGGATCGTCTTCTGACCTTCCATGACATAACAAATCACTACCGCCTTCAACGCACCGTATACCCCCCCTTACACCGTGGAGCTGACCGGCGCCAGTTGCAAACTCGCACGTTTCCTACGCCTGCTTTCCGTCATCTTATACACCCTGCTGTATATCCCTCCCCCTCATGCATTTTCTGCACTCAAAAAGCCAATCTCGTCCACGTCATGTGGGGGTGCGCTCGACACCCCCCACCTAAATCACTTAATATTAATAATAAGGAGCAGTGGGAGGCTGCTGTGCGCAGCTCGGCGCCCGAGGTCCAGGACCAGATCCTGGATTGGGCCAAGAGGATAGCGGATACCTACGCAGGGTAGGTTTCTCCGCTGCCTCCGCCACTGTCCCTTTCCCTCCTGGGATAAATAAAGTTTTTCTCCTCCTTCCCCATATACAGAGACAAGAGTAGAAACCAGGAGTTCGCATTGTCTGATGGTTAAGCCTTGTTACTGAATTTCACTTTCCCTGAGGTGAGCACCTACGATTGCTAAGGCGCACCATATCACGTGTCATTGCCGTCTCTGTATAGACAGGCATGTCCCCTTATTTTTTGCACACAGTCAAGGACGTTGGATGAAAAGCTTTTCGTCCAGCGGCCGTGACACAGTAAAAACAGAGAATGCTTGGAACGGCGCTGCCTTCGCGGCAACTAAACCCCTTTACACTGTTCCCTAGCCTCACCACGGGGCCTGCGGGATCGTAAAGCCCGATCCAGATGCAGTACTTTTGCCGCCGTCTTCACAACGTAGCCAAAAGCGAGGGTGACGAACATCGCGAAGAGCCTACAGACCGGCGCCAACCCAGAACACACAACGTGGCCAGACGAATTTAACCCGGAACCCCCGAAAGCAGTGTGCAATGTGTGCCACTGGAACAACAATAAATATTCACGATTACACCTTTTTGGCAGCTGTGGTGGCGGAACCGACGGTCGCTACAACTTTCATCTTGTGCATTTCGCAGGAAGGCGGTTCCGGGTTTGTTGACGATTGCGAAGCAAGGCTAGGCGGCGCCGTTGCAGCGAGCCAGTGTATCTACACCCCGCCTTATCTCCGCGTGTGCGCCGCATCCAGACCGCGCAACAGGAACAAGCTCTTCTCTGGCTACCTCACCTGACGTAGACAAGTGCACGGGACTATAAGTTCAGCGGACAGCACCCCTACCTCTTTTGGCAGCTGTGGTGGCGGAACCGACGGTCGCTACAACTTTCATCTTGTGCATTTCGCAGGTTGGTGCAACTGCAGGAATCTGCCCCTTTTCAGAATTTTGAACCCGCTACCTCAGCTGCTGCCACAATAATGTCGAAAGAACTTGTTAAGCTTTTTGACGAAATGAAGCGAGAGTTCAAGCAAGAAATGCGCGAGTTTCGTGAAGGTTTAGAACGGGAGCTGAGGAAAGATATCAGGGAAATCAAAACTAGCCTTGGCTATATTAATGAGATGTTTGAAGAGATGCGAAAATCCGTGATGCAGGTGCAGCAGGAAAATTGTGAATTAAAAGAGTCTGTAAAAGACTTGCAAGGCGAACGTGACTCTCTGAATTCAGTGCTGAAAGCACAAGAAAGTAGACTTGTGCAAATTGAGCAATACAGCCGACGCTATAATATTGAACTGAAAGGAGTGCCACAGATTCCCGCTGAAAATACTTTGGATGTACTGAAGAAGGTTGGAGCGGCAATATCTATGCCTTTGAATGACAGTGATGTAGAAGCTTGCCACCGCTTACAATCTACGGGCAACGCGCAGGCCCCGATAATTGTTCAGTTTGCGCGGCGGGCAGCACGTGGCACTTTTCTTGCAAAGGCAAGAAAACGAAAACTGTCCTCGGAAGACATTGGCTTAGAACCAAAAGCTCCGATATTTATTAATGAGCACCTGTGCACGGCCACAAAGCGTCTCTTCGGTGCAGCGAACGCACAACGCAAACAATGTGGTTGGAAGTATACGCTTGGACTAAGAACGGGAAAATTTTTGTGCGCAAGTCTGATGGAACTCCTGTCATTCCTATCACTCATGCTGATGACTTAGGAAAAATTCTGTAGCGATACTGAATATACCCACTTGTAGACTAGACTAGATTATGGTCTTCAAACCATCCGAAATCAACAACTTAGTTACGCAAAGAAGTCAGTCATGACGTTCTTTCACCAAAACGTGCGATCACTTGTCAATAAGGACGATGAAATGACGTCAATGTTAGAAAATTTTGGATTGAAGTTCACAGCTATAATGTTAACAGAAACTTGGTATCAAAGCACGTCATCTACCTTTCGCCCTCCTGGTTATCACTGCTACTTTAAAAATCCTGAAACTAAGCGCGGTGGCGGCGTTGCCCTTCTGATTAAGGAAGACATACTTGCTGAGCATGTGCCGGAATTAACAGATGTGAACCCTGACTATGAAGTGCTAACTATGAGAAGTCGTGGTAATTTGCTCTGTGTTTGTTATAGACCACCCTCAGGTGATTTCAAGAAGTTTATAAGTTTTCTTGATCGTTTCTTTGCTTTTGCTTCAGAGTATAACCTTGAATTTGTTATCGGTGGTGATCTTAATGTGAACATGCTTGCGCCTACTTGTCAGCAAAAAGAACTTTGTTCGATTATGGTTTCCAGTGGTGCCTGCAATATGATCACTAGTCCGACGCGTATTTCCCTAGATGGTGACTCATTGTTGGATGTTTTCATCACAAATATTAATCCGACTTTAATAACGGCTGATGTGATTCATACATGCATTAGTGATCATCCTGGTATATTCATGTCAGTAGAAAAAAACGAACTTTCTAAAAGCAAACCTTTGCAAACACGCAGTATTCAAATAATAACGTCACGTGAGCTTGATTCATTTCGACGAGCTATCAGCGAAGAAAGCTGGAGTCCTGTCTACGAATCAGATGACAGTGACATTGCCTATACTACCTTCATAAATACATTTACCTCCCTTTACAGGGCGAACTTCCCAATCAAGAAAATAAGTAAGCCTAAAAAGGCACGTAAGCCTTGGATCACTTCTAGGCTGTTAAAAATGATACAACATAAAAATGCCCTCTACGCAAAATTTGTGAAAACTAGAGATGCATTATTGCTAGCAGAATTCAAATCATATAGGAACCAGCTTACATCTATGTTAAAGGATGCAAAAGATTCTTACTATATCAATTTATTTTGTGACGAAAAGACGCAGACATCGGCAGCACTTTGGCACAAGTTAAACGCACTTCTTCACCCAAGCAGTGCACCAGCTATCTCAAATATCATCTTGAGCGAAGGGAAAGAGCTATCAGGGGAAGCACTCGCAGATGCCTTTAACTGTGTGTTTGCCCCCACAGATCGCGTAGATAACATCACCACAGCTTCTTATGTTAGCGATACATTAACACGGAACGAAAACCCCGATTCACTTTTCTTTTCTCCAACTAGTTGTCAAGAAGTTTTTTCTTATCTCAACTCAATGAAAAATAGCAAAACTAAAGATGCTGATGGAATCCAAATTGTTCCTGTGAAATATGTCCTTGACATTATAACTCCAGTCGTCACTCACATTTATAATATCATTTTGTCCAGTGGCGTTTTCCCTAAACTGATGCAAGTTGCACGTGTAGTGCCAATATACAAAAAAGGCGATAAGAACATTTTAAGCAATTACCGTCCCATATCTATCCTACCGATATTCTCAAAAGGTATACAAAAAATAATGCACTTTCGTTTGACGTCGTATTTCAGTAAGCACAACCTTCTTTGTGACTTTCAACATGGGTTCAGGAAACATCGCTCAACAGAAACGGCGCTCACTACCCAAAAAGAAATTATCATAGAATCATTAAATAACAAAGAATTCATTATAGGTGTATACATAGACTTTTCGAAAGCATTTGACCTCATTGATCATGCTATTCTTCTACTAAAGCTCCAGAAATATGGTGTCCGTGGAACAGCTCACGACCTCATTCATTCGTACCTTACACACAGGGTACAATATGTAGATATCAGCACTGCAAAATCTACCTAGCGGCCTGTTAAAAAAGGAGTCCCCCAAGGAAGCGTACTAGGGCCCTTATTGTTCTCTATATACGTTAACGACATCGTACATATAACAGATAAAGCACAGTTTGTCGCATACGCTGACGATACAACAGTATTTATTCCAGGAACAATTGAAAGTGAGTTAGAAGAAACAACCAATCAAGTTTTAAAAGAGATAAAAACTTGGGCAGACATGAATCGCTTGATAATAAACTCAGGGAAAACAAAAGCAATATTGTATCGATCCAAAGGGAAAAAAATATCAAAACCATTGTTTGTTCATCTTGATAATGAGTTGACAGAGTTTGTAACCAATGTAAAAACTCTTGGTGTTATTTTTTCGGAACATTTGACTTGGAACGAACATACGGAATACATACGATCAAAAATGTCTAGCACTGTTGGTGTCATAGCAAGAGTGCGACACATGCTGCCTGTTAAAGTTAAAATTTTTCTGTATAATTCTCTGGTGTCTTCTCATTTGGAGTATTGCAGTGTTGTGTGGTGTACCACTGGTATCACAAATCTAAAAAAGTTGCATATGCTCCAAAAGAGAGCTATCCGTTATATAGCAAATGTACCTTACCTTTATTCTACGGTTGAACTTTTTCCTAAATATGATATTATGCCTGTATTTAGTTTATTTGGCTACAGGTTAACACTGATGTACCGGTGTTTCCTGCGAAATAAAGAAAACTACATTGTCACTTTAGCAAAGCTGAAAGAAAATAGGTCTACCAAGGATACCAGATTCAAGGAACGGTGGGCTGTACCCACCCCTAGGGCATACGGTTGCACGCAGTCATTGAGTTACTGCAGTGCCTAAACTATTCAATCTACTCTTAAATGATGACTTCGATCCTTCAGTAGCATCTAATAAAGATATCAAGCATTACTGTATGGGCAAGATCACCACAGAATTACATAGCACGCAGGAATGAACTTACGCTCTATTTTCATTTTTTTGTGATGTGTTAAACGATGTGTTTCTTATTTTTGCAATGTACCGATATATGTATCCATTCAGTTTCATGTTTGCGTCGAGTGTGTAATAATTCGTTATTTTGTTAGCTAAAGTGTAGCTACTACTTCTTTTAACTATTGTATAAATGTCTACTTTGATTATCTATTGTATTTTAAGTGTTCGATTGCATTTATTTTTATGAATGTCCACTGCACTGCCATGTAATAGGGAGTCGGGACCCTTGTCAAGCCACCTGTGTGGCTTTTAGTCCCGTCCCCTCCTTTTTTGACAAAGGAAAATAAAGACTCATTCATTCATTCATTCATTCATTCATTCATTCATTCATTCATTCATATGCGTTGAAGTTTCGCAGTGCAAAAGACATTATAGCATTGCAAAAGAAACACACTCTCCGCATAAGTTTGTTATTATTGGATGGATGGATGGATGGATGGATATTAGGAGCGTCCCCTTTATAACGGGGCAGTAGTCGGGCCACCAAGCTCTAGCTTTAATTCTTTTTCCTCTACAAACATTTATTTTCCCGAATCACACATTTTCACAACTAATTTTTCTCCTCGCCTACCTATTCTACCTATTTATCGTTCCGCTGTGATGTAACAATCTTACCCGAACTACCTTCCGCTTCTGTTTGCTCCATACCTTTGCGCCACCAATACTCTAAGGGCGTTTTACTTATCTCTATCACCGACACGTTCAGCTTTCGAGTGCTACCCCTGAAACCCATGGCCTCCTGCAGGGTAGAGTCCGCAGCTACACCTGGGTGAACATCTCTACATTCAATCAAAATGCTGCCCATCTACTTTCTTTCATATTCCTTAATCTCTGTTCGTAACTAATTTTACTCTGAGATTCCCTTCCCTCCAAGTCAGGCCATCCCATATCCCCCTTAACAGCCTCATTTGTGGTCTTCCCATGGGCGCCCAATGCGAGACGTCCGACCGTCCTCTGATTCACGTCCAGTCCTGATTGTACCTCTGACCTCATGCACACCACTGAGTTTCCGAATGTAAGTGCTGACACAATTACACCTTTCCACAAACCGCGAATTACCTCATACCTGGTGTAACCCCACAGCGATCTATGCCTCATTATTGCGGAATTCCACTTTCCTTTAACTATCATAGCTTTTTCTTGTACTTCTATGTATCCATTCCCATCATTTATCCATATGCCGAGGCATTTTTCGTACTCTAGGTATCTCCTCGCCCTGTATTGATATGGTTTTATCGTTGCTGTCATTGAATATCATCCAACAGCATTTTGTCGCACTAAATTTTAGTCGTAAATCTTCACTTTCCCGACCACATATATTAACTAGACCCTGCAAATCTGTTCGACTGTCTGCGAATAGCACAATATCGTCTGCATAATACAACCCGGGGAGATTTTGTTCTACCACTATACCTGCCTGTCTGTGTGACAGCTTAAAACCAATATTGCTCATCTCCAATGCTTTCTCCATTCTCCTCATGTAAAGCATGAATAAGAGTGGGGACAACGGGTACCCCTGCCTCAACCCTTTACCTATATGGACGACCTCCATTCTACCATTACTCGCCATACTTTCCCATTCCACACATACTGTATTTCCACTGTATATTTCCTTATTCCGACTCAGATGCAGCCCTTTTGCCGCCGTCTTCACAACGTCGCCAAAAGCGAGGGTGACGAACATCGCGAAGAACCCATAGACCGGCGCCAGCCCAGAACACACAACGTGGCCAGACGAATTTAAACCGGGAACCCCCGAAAGGCTGGACGTGTTGTTAGTCTACTTGTGGCGCCACCTATGAAGCTAAAAGTGAACCAGCAAACTCAAAATCGACGGCCTCCGAGATTTAAGCTTATTTTTCACGCCATACATACTGCCCATACAGCCGCTCGTGCTAAGCCCACCCATGTAATTGAGAATGGTTCTCGGAAACGGTGCAAGGTAATCCCGAGTGCATTGATGTCGAAGCGTCTGTAGATAAACGTGAGTCAAATACAAGGGCCAATTGGGATCTTAAGGTTCACACAGTTCGATCGCGACGATGGCTGAATATATTTGAGGCGGGCCGCACCTGCTTCGGCAGCTGCGAGGATGCCCAACGTTAAGGCCCAACCGCATGCACGCGATTTTCGAGCGACAGCGACAAGGGACAGCGACAAATGAGCTCCGTCGCGCTGTCGCGTCGCGGCGGCTGCAACCACATATTGGCGACAAAGTGCCATTGTTGCTAGATTGAAAACTATCGCGTGCACGCACGTAAATTGCAAAAAGGAATTTAAAACTAGATAAATGACCAGATGATAAATTTGTTATTGCTTTTTTTGTGAGAAAAAAGACATAAAAGTGTTCGGCCCGACTCCCTTTTTTTCGCAATCTTTTGTTTAACCGCGACAGTAGTACCTGCAGTGACCTCGAGGGGGCCCCCGGATGCTGCGCCGCTACGCTACGACGCACTTCGGAAACTGCGTCGCCGTTGCATCCCATCGCTGTTGCGATACGACGCCACGCTACTTTGAGTAGCTGGGACTTGTAGTGTGGGCTCGACATGTCCCATATAGCGTTTTCTTTTTTAACTTCGTCGATGAGACGCTCGTTGAAGTCGTGCTTCTCGAGGTTCGACATGGCTGCCACGGACAGAGTAGGCCTACCTCGCACAACGACGTTGTTGACATTGCAGCAAGCTACCACCATTGCAGTAAGCTACCACCGAAGCATCAAAACAAGCCGTCGATAACAAGATTAACGACAAAATACGGCCGCTGCCTCACTCTCCGCGTGAGATGTGGTTCTAAAGAAATATACTTTAGTAGGACAGACTGCTGGGCTAGTTGGTTATGCATCGCGGAATGATCAACTTAGCGCGAAAACACACGGACACGAGAAGAAACGAAACAGACAGGACGGGCGCTATACTACCAACTGTTTATTGTGAAAACACCCACCGACGTATATATGCGTCTTAACGCATGCGCAAACAAACACTTCAAGGAAGGATCGAGGAACCAAAGGTTTAACAAGGATAAATCAGGCAACAGTCTGCATGAGACGATATTCTGATGAATGCAAACTTATCGAAGCGGCGCTGATACAGATCTGCTCATTTTTCTTAATATGAAAGGCTTCTAACGCCAGCCGAGCTGTGCAGCTCCTGCTTTTGCCTAGGATTCTTGTCTCCTTGAATCTAGGCTCACAATCGCATGCAGTTATATGCGCAACTAAATGTGCGTGCTTGTCTTCCTTCTTCGTTACCTTTAGAGCATGCTCCCTAAGACGGTCGTTCAGGCATCTTTCTGTTTGGCCGATGTAAATCCTCCCGCAGGACAAAGGAATCGAATACACGACTCCTATTGAGCACTTTGAGAGGGGAGACTCGTGCTGCGTCGTGCACCCTTGGGGTCCTCTAGCACAAATGCGAGGACAAAGCTTCTGTAGCTTATTAGGCGCGGAAAAAAACAGAGGGACGTTGTGTCTGCCAGCCACCTTCTTGAGATTATGCGAAAGTGCATGTATATAGACAAGCACGCACATTTAGTTGCGCATATAACTGCATGCGATTGTGAGCCTAGATTCAAGGAGACAAGAATCCTAGGCAAAAGCAGGAGCTGCACAGCTCGGCTGGCGTTAGAAGCCTTTCATATTAAGAAAAATGAGCAGATCTGTATCAGCGCCGCTTCGATAAGTTTGCATTTATCAGAATATCGTCTCATGCAGACTGTTGCCTGATTTATCCTTGTTAAACCTTTGGTTCCTCGATCCTTCCTTGAAGTGTTTGTTTGCGCATGCGTTAAGACGCATATATACGTCGGTGAGTGTTTTCACAATAAACAGTTGGTAGTAGCGCCCGTCCTGTCTGTTTCGTTTCTTCTCGTGTCCGTGTGTTTTCGCGCTAAGTTGATCATTCCGCGATGCATAACCAACTAGCCCAGCAGTCTGTCCTACTAAAGTATATTTCTAGTACATTGGGCCCATCCTTTTATGTGCAACGTTCTTCATCACTCACCGAGGTATTGATCGCCCACATCATCGAGGCTACGTGCAAGGCGAGATGTTACGCTTTCTGCATTCGCAAAGGTCAGGAGGTCATAGAGCTTTTTGGTGCGGTGAGGCCTTCTTGGAACCACGTTAAGGGACTGTCAAAAATCTTAAGATCCGAACTGTGGCGCCAGGTTCGTTTACTCCAGGACTGCCTGCGTCTTGCCTGCTTTGAAGAGTACCCGGAACGCCTGGCAGGCATCAAATTAGGGGAATACAAGAGGTTAGCAGCACGGCTAATTGAATGCAGGTGGAAGTGCATGCTGACTATTTTGCTTCAGTACCTGAAGAACAAGACAACCCGCGCAGACAAGCAGGTCGTAGTACTTGGAGGCGTTCAGGTGCCAGAAGGATTTATGGATCTACTGGAGAAAGGGCCGAAATTCGCTGTCCCGACAAGTCTTCCTACTCATGAGCTAATTGGGATAAACCGTGACCTATCTTCGAGAGCAACACAGGAAAACTCGGAACGATGTTTATTGGAAGGAGTGGATTGTTTGCAGAAGTGCCTCCCACGAAAGACTCTTGCACGGAAGGACAGGCAACTAGACGACATAGTACACTTCTTCAAGAGCAATGACCTTTCGCTCCTGCAAGCCGACAAGGAAGGGGGCTTCGTGGTGATGCCGAAAGGAATGTTCCAAGAAAAAGCTCTAGCTGCGGTGAAGAAGAACTTTGTCCCGATTAAGAAGAGCGCTGTTAGAGTTAAAACAAAGTTTGCTGAATTTTGTAAGAGCCTTGACCTGTGTAAGTTAGCCAACGACATTAAGAAAAGTAGGATCAATAGCTTGAATGTGTTCTTTACTGCAAAGACGCATAATGTAGAAGTGCCCTTTAGGACAATAGTGAGCGAGAGGGGGGCGTGGCAACATAAATGTCAGCCAGTTTCTTTTGAAGAAACTAAGCAAACTGAATGTAGATGATCCTTTCCGCATCAAGAATTCGAGCGAGGTTGCGCTGTTTGTACAGTCCGCCCCCAACGTAGGCAGCGCGATTTCTGTCGATATAGAGGATCTGTACTATTCAGTACCCCAAGATAAGCTCATGCAATCGGTAAAAACCTGTATTGAAGAAAATGGAGAGTGCGATTTTAGCAATTTTACAGGGATGTCAACGGACAACTTTTTAATATTGCTCGAGGCATATCTTAAGGTCACTTTTATTGTCTTCAACGAGCAACCGTACTTGCAGCGACAAGGGGTTTGCATAGGGTCTTGCGTGGCCCGTCTTATGTGATATATTTTTATCAGGCGTTGACAAAGCTTTGCAGCAAGCTTTTAATGGGGGGGTTGTTTTAAAGGTTTTTAGATACGTTGACGATTTTTTAGTTCTTTTAACGAAGCAGGGTGACCTTACATCCCCTGCCTCGGTTCTCAAGATTTTAGATGTTTTTAATCAGCTCGGACAAGGCCTCCATTTTACGCATGAGCTTCCAAAAGCGCGCACTTTGCAGTTTTTAGACTTACAGCTAGCATTCAGTGTTGGTCACGTGTGTTGGGCATATTTTCCACGCGTCAAGAAAGGACTGTTACCCTACGACTCCACCCATTCTAAGACGATAAAAAGAGGTATAGCGTTACAGTGTATGGATCCTGCGCTCCGGAAATCTTGCTCGCATCGCATGCAGGATAGTTTTATGCATCAAGTCGACCGCCTTTTGGCAGCGGGCTTCCCTTCGATGGTTGTAGTGGCTGTGGCTGAGTCCCTCCTGCAAAGACTGAAGTCTGGAGCACGAAGGGATTGCACTCAAACCGAGCGCGTGAAAGCCAGGCCAGAGGTAATGCCTTATATACATGCACTTTCGCATAATCTCAAGAAGGTGGCTGGCAGACACAACGTCCCTCTGGTTTTTTCCGCGCCTAATAAGCTACAGAAGCTTTGTCCTCGCATTTGTGCTAGAGGACCACAAGGGTGCACGACGCAGCACGAGTCTCCCCTCTCAAAGTGCTCAATAGGAGTCGTGTATTCGATTCCTTTGTCCTGCGGGAGGATTTACATCGGCCAAACAGAAAGATGCCTGAACGACCGTCTTAGGGAGCATGCTCTAAAGGTAACGAAGAAGGAAGACAAGCACGCACATTTAGTTGCGCATATAACTGCATGCGATTGTGAGCCTAGATTCAAGGAGACAAGAATCCTAGGCAAAAGCAGGAGCTGCACAGCTGGGCTGGCGTTAGAAGCCTTTCATATTAAGAAAAATGAGCAGATCTGTATCAGCGCCGCTTCGATAAGTTTGCATTCATCAGAATATCGTCTCATGCAGA
Source organism: Hyalomma asiaticum (assembly GCA_013339685.2). Lineage (NCBI taxonomy): Eukaryota > Metazoa > Arthropoda > Arachnida > Ixodida > Ixodidae > Hyalomma > Hyalomma asiaticum. Next base: position 84,474,654 of record CM023484.1, read on the forward strand.
CTGTTGCCCGATTTATCCTTGTTAAACCTTTGGTTCCTCGATCCTTCCTTGAAGTGTTTGTTTGCGCATGCGTTAAGACGCATATATACGTCGGTGGGTGTTTTCACAATAAACAGTTGGTAGTAGCGCCCGTCCTGTCTGTTTCTTCTCGTGTCCGTGTGTTTTCGCGCTAAGTTGATCATTCCGCGGTTCTAAAGAAGGTAGTCTATACATTGCAGTCCTTAAATAACGCGAGGATAACAAGCATCAAGAGCAAATTGCAACCGAAGCGAGGATCAGGCGTGCCGCCATGTTGCCGGAAATCGTCACGCTCACTTCCGGGCGACAAGCGATCTTTTCTAGTTTTCCAGAAACGCGCGAAGCGACGAGCGACAGCGACGGATGGGGCTTCGCGACAGCAAATCCTGTCGCTCGTCGCTGTCGCTTGTCGCTGTCGCTCGAAAATCGCGTGCATGCGGTTAGGCCCTTACTAAGGGCGCCATTGCGCCGGCGGAAGTCGCTGCGAGCCGCGCGCTGATTGGTCTCCGCCCATCCAGCAGATTCCGGCGGCGGCGTCAATATCAGGATGGTCCTGATCTCGGCGTTTCGGCTGCCGTCAGTGTCAGCGTCGGCGCAGCGTGGTGGAGCAGAGAGAAACGCCACAAAACGGCGGAAAAAGCGCTCCATATGGTTCCGGCGGTGCATGAGGTGCGGCTCCATAGATCCTGGCGCAAATGCACGCTGCAGCTGTTGGCGGCACATGCTGCGAGTACGACAACGTCGGCGAGAAATTTTGATAAAAAGGGTTCATGCCATTCACTGCGTTGATATTGCATGACTAGACCGATAGGATTCCCGGCCCCTTAAAAAAGAAAGAAAAGGATTGAAAGACAAGGCAGGTGCGTTAAAAACTGGCCGTTGTTCATTTGAGGACAAGCCTGAGGGCAGGCGTACGTTGTTTCGATGCGTGCGTGCATATGGGTAATCGTGACGTACCTGCGGCCAGTGTATTATTATTATTATTATTATTATTAGTAGTAGTAGTAGTAGTAGTTTATCTTGACCTAAACAAGGACAAAGGAAGGGATCAGAGCTGCCGCATAAAGGCGCGCAACGCCTGCCAACTTTTTCTTTAGGAGGAATAGAGGGTCACGAAGGAAGCTAAGTAAGAGGAGTGGACATGAGAAATAGACAGAGACAGGAAAAAAACGAAACCCAGCAATACCCATAACGGCCGGCCAAACTGATTTTACATACGAAAATATTCGCAGATGTCGGTGGTCATGGTCACTTCGAGCAGCACGCCCCCTCAGGAACAGGAAATCGTTTGCCATGCGTGCATCCGCCAGTGCACGCATGGCAAACGAAGAAACGAGCATACCTGAGCCGCATCAATCTCAGATATTTGCTACAAGGAAAGGAGGAAGAAAAGAAAGTAACAAAGAAAGAATGAGAAAGAAAGAAGGAAAGAGGCACGCACACACCTAGCTTCGCTCGGCCTCAATTTCCCGATAGGGGAAGGGTTCCTCAATTCTTAAAGAGAGAAACACGTAAATATATTAACCAATCTTTAATACTTTCTTCATGGTGTTGATTGCACCCCTGCTATTGTGGAGCATAGTCACCGTCTTAGGACTCCATGACCACCTCTGAAGTCTCTGGCTTCTTGTTCTTCTTGCAGTACATCCTGAAAGGTAATCCACAAGCAAGGTTCAAGAGTTGACGTATGTATCATATTGGTCGCTTCTCACTGATTCAATCCTCATGGATGTGAAAACTAGGTGGACCATGTTTCTTTAGGAATGATTGGTTGTTGAATTTGGATTGTTCGTTACGACGACCACTATAACATTGCATTAAGTTCTGTATGCCAAAAAGAGAAGTTTAAGGTTCATATAGCTGTTCATATGTAAGCACATAACATTTATTTATTTATTTATTTATTTATTTATTTATTTATTTATTTATTTATTTATTTATTTATTTACTTACACGGAAGGCCCGCTGGGGCAATTGCATCAAGCACAGATAAAAAGTCACAAAACAGTAATTCACGAACACTATACTGACGAGTGTTCTCTGCAGGCGACAACGAAGATAAGGACGTCAACTAACATTCACATCTAATGGGTCTTTGGGATACCCTGCAAAGACGAAGTGTGAGTCTGTAATGTGTTCTGGTGTTAGCAAGCTGTCCTGCTACCCTTGTAGAACGTTTCACGGTCGTCTGTACGCGTTGTATCACGAACAAAGCAAAGAATCCCAGTCTTCGATGGTAAAGAGAAGAAAGTCTGTTTGAACATGTCTGTACTAGTTTGAAATGGTGATTTAAGTGGTGAAAGTTACGAGTCCAGGAAGTATCAGCGAACTAAAGAATCATTGAGAATAGAAGGGGTAGAACAAAGGGGTAAATACGTGTCATATCTGCGACATGTATAGCGAACACCTTGAGATTGTACGGACTCAGTCTTGATAGTATCATTTTTCTGAAAAGGTTCCATACTTAAAACGTGTGTTCAAGAATTGGGTAGATTAGTGTTTGAAACGTCAACAGCTACGCGAAGGGACCGTTTCAGATAACTGGGGTGCTCTAATGATTTATTGCACATTGCTTCGGTGTGTGTGCCACAAGACAGGTTGTAAGCTGTCATGACTGTTATATATTTATATCATTTACATGTGGTAGGCGGTTATTGAAAAGTATGAGGAAGGAGACGGTGATAATAGCTTTGTGAAGGGCGCATGCGCACTTTGGCGAAATTATTATTCATTTGCCAAGTGTTCAACCATGAGCAAAAGTACCAAAAAGGCGGTGAATAATATGGTTTTGAGGAGAGTTAATTTCATATTATAGCACACAATCGCCGGCTTAACGACGCATGTTGACTGTTATATTCTGGGGTAAGTCGTTAATTCTAAAGAAAAAAAAAAAGCGAGAACCAAGAAGAGTCCCTGGAGAACACCAGAAGAAACATTGGGGAATATCGGAATCAGAAGAATAGGAAACATACTGAGAGCAGTGATAAGAGAAAAAGTTAGCTATCCATTCACCAACTTTTCTATTTCCAAGAACGAGGCTAAGTTTTTGTAGTAGTTTAGGGTGAACAACAGTGTGAAATGCTTTGCAAAAATCTATAAAAGGGACATCTACCTGTGAGCCCCAATGTAACCATTTAGCGATGTCGTGAGTGAATTCAGCTACTGGCGCTACGGTACTGAGGCCACAACAAAAGCTTTGTTGACACTTACGAAGTACGTTGCTATATTCAAGGTAGTTCGTTGTATTGTCATGAGGTTCTCGTTGATTTACGGACTAACCAGGCTGCTAAAGATTATGCTTTGTGATTGGACGATAAGGGTGAGTACAGTTGTCAAACATCGATTGACGACCTGATCAGCGGCGAAGCGCGTCAGGTTTTATGCAGGCACCGCGGTGCGTTCTAGTGTTATGATTCACGCTCGTGTACAATCGGGAAAGCACTAAGACGTAGGTGTGGGGCATGAAGAATTTGTAAAACTACCCACACCATGCGCCAACCAGCATACAAGACAAGCGCGGCCCGCACCTCGCGCCACAAAGAACCGTGAACAAACCAAAACAAAGGCGCATGTCAGCATGTTTGCGTATGATGCGTTCAAGCAGTTTAAAAGAGCAGGAGCTCAGGGAGATCGGTCGGCAGCTATTCATCTACTTGTTACCAGACTTGTGTCGGCGTAGAATTGTAGCACGTCGCCGTGAAGAAGGCACATGTACAATTGATAGTGATGTGTTAAACGTAACAGTGAGATAACGACATGAAAAAGAGCGTAGCGGTTAAGAAAAGCATTGTACACATTATCTTAAAGCATTATGCTTGTGTGACGCAGTGAGATAAGCTATTGAAGACGTTATGTATAGCACAAAAAGGAAAAAAAGTTCACAATTATGTTCAGCAAAAGCGACTTGATTGATTTGCGTGGTTTAACGTCCCAAAACCAGTTCTGATTATGAGAGACGCCGTAGTGGAGGTCTCCGGAAACTTAGACCACCTGGGGTTCTTTAACATCGATTCATAAAACGACTGACATAAAAACGAATTGAAAGCGCGATTTAAAGGCTGATGCCATAGTATCAGGATCACTGGTCCATTTAACATTGACTAATAAGGTGGTTTTATCAGTAGCATTTGGTAAAATTGATTTCCAAAACTTTCTGGGATTGCTTATGGGATGAAGGATAAAATACGACCTATTGATTTGCAGTGCTCTCGACGTATGTTCGATCTCGCAAACCAAAGAGAAATGCTTTCATGTCAAGCAGTTATGAAAGCTGTTGGTAAGAAAACTTATTGAGGTTCGATGTATTTCTCTTTTCTATTAGTGCTCCACATTGCAGGTAACTATAGGCCTAACGTTAGCGTCTCCTTACACGAAACAAACGATGGGCATGGATAGCCACACAATGGACAGAACGCACAGGAACACGGACGCGTAGTACGTGAGCACAGTTGGCACCGCCTTGCGTAGATCTATGACGCCCAGCCAGGCCAGAGGGAGCGTCAGTGCCGCGTTCAGGGTGAACAGAGCGCCAAACACCAGCAGACGCCGTGGGGCTTGCGGCTGGGCGGCGTCCTGTTGAAGAAGCGATGGACGGCGTTGTCTTCACGACCACATAAAACACATTTAACGCAGTTCTTTATTAACGCGAAAGCGTTATTTCGCTCCTGAGTCGAAAAATTCGGCGTTTAACGGTCGGTATGTCGGAGTGGACACGAGTGGGATCACCAAGAGGTGACGTGCCCTCATGACGACATGATGATGTTACCACAAAATGATACGAGATGGCAGAATGGTGACGTCATGGGGATGCCATCACGCAGGAAGGTAGCATAGCGTCTTTGATGACGTAATTTTCACGTGATAAAGCTCGTCGGTTGTAACGTAGTTTGTCACTGTGTCTACGTGAATATACTTGTATCGGAATTTACATTTTCATTTTCAAATTTTTCCACAATATTGAGTTGCGCATAGCTGAGTGTATGGTCATTACCAGACTTCATACATTAGTCCGCAGTCGTATAGTATCATCCACCTTTTAGCATCGGATGCGCAGTGTCAAAGACCAAAGACGCGGATCAACAGATGAGAAGCGTGATGTCGTGTTAGGATGAGGTAGTATACTCAAGAAACACATGCTTGCCTTTGCGGGGATAAGCTACGCCAAATACCTGCTCGTTCATTTAGAGCGCGGGATTCAAGCAGAGGTTTGCGGTTTCCGCATATCATTCGTTGTAACCGTGTGATTTTTTAAAGTATAAACCCTCCTAAATGGTAGCGCCCGTGCTGTGGCGGAAGGAGCGGAGTTAGGCCTATTTTGAGAGAAATGACAAATTTTCTTTGATCACTGCCACGATGGTCTAGTGGCTAAGGTACTCGGCTGCTGATCCGAGGGTCGCGGGATCGAATCCCGGCCGCGGCGGCTGCATTTCGATGGAGGCGAAATGTTGAGGCCCGTGTACTGTGCGATGTCAGTGCACGTTAAAGAACCCCAGGTGGTCAAAATTTCCGAAGCCCTCCACTACGGCGCCTCTCATAATCAGATGGTGGTTTCGGGATGTAAAACCGCAGAAATCAATCAATCACAGCGGCCTGGTTTGAACGGGTGTCTTTTGGCTCCACAGTCAAACGCCATAACCACTAGAGCCCTGCAGCGTACGTAAACGAGCCGCACCACTATACTGGCAAGACGCACGACAATCATGTCGCTGTTTCACATATGTGAGTTCAAGAATTAAAATTGCCTTTCTTGAACACGTGTGCGTGCTCGCAGAGACGTTGTGTACATTGTGCTTTGAAACACAATTAATTACGTACGTAATTTCAGCTTACACGGGGCGCCATGCGATCGCGGGGTACGCAGCTGTATGCGGCCATCATAATTTTTCTGTAATGTATTGATTCATACGAGCAGCCCAGGCAGCCTGCATCAAATAACTTCTTGCGGAATCAGCGCCAAGTATTCTTACAGTTCAAACGCCTAACCAATCCGCATCCTTTCCGCTGGCCCGTTAGTGAATTCCGCGGCCTATTTTCCGCACATATCTCGCGGAGGAGCAGCACGGCATTCAAGCAATAGCGCAGCAAAATTCTTGTCGCCATTTCGCTGCTTTACTTTCTCGCGCCGCACACACCGCGTACATGTTGCTCCTGGACATGCATATACGAGTTCGTTACAGAACGCGTTCGCTGAGTACATGGTACCTCCACCGACCATATGCAATGAACAGGGCATCATCAAGTAGTTTAGATCGAAACTTCGGGCTTCTCACTGCATGGAAAGCGGTATGACCATACGTTCTCATCTCGATCCAATCTTTCTCGCGGCAATTTACAATGCGGCAGCAATGTCGATGACATCAATTCATCGCAGCGCGCATGAGCGCTAAAATGAATACTGGAGCTTACCAGGCGCGCTTTACATGGTGACCGAATTGACTCGGCTGCGCTCACTGCCAGTGGCAACGCTCCAAGATTGAAGCGAACTGCAGCCGATGCCGATGCCGTGTGATGGGAAGCAGTAACGATTACTCAAGAACGCTCTCGCTTTTTCTACAAACAGCAATGCAACGGATTCATTCCACCGGCTCCCACGGGAGGTGCTGCTCACACCAGAGGGCACACGTTTTCGCTACTTTGTTTCAATGCCTGGTTACATCGTATGCGAAGGTATACCTTGGTATTGGTGCAATGAATGATCTAATATGGTCACTTACCGGGGCACTCGGTACACACGGGGCCGGGAGGACTAGCTTCAGGTAGGACGAGTTGCGCTTCCACTCAACCGATGTCTTCAGAAACTCTCTGCAGTGAGAAACAGAGAATTCCCGAGTGATGTCCAAACTTCCTGATAGCTCTGCCTCGTGGCGAAAACCGCTTAACCCTTCAGAATCAAGAAGCATGGCATGGCTGGCTGAACCTTTCCAAGGAAGGTCAGTTGTCACAGTGGCGCACCGACGGGGGGGGGGGGGGGGGGTTCGGGGGTTGTAACCCCCCCCCCCCCCTCTGAGGCCGACCTAACCCCCCTCCCACTCCGTAACTGCTCCTATGTCCTGGAAGAATGTGGCTGCAAAACGCCAAAAATTAATACAGTAATCATCATCATTGATGTCGCTATTATTTGGCATTCTATATACTTTTTTTTACACACGCAACAACCGTGTAATTGCATGCCCGGCCCTTAGTGAAAAATTGAACCCCCCCCCTGGCGGAGATCCTGGGTGCGCTACTGAGTTGTCATCGCTTTTACCTGAACATGTTCTTGAATATCTCTGAGGATATGATGAATTCACGATCAGTAGTAGTACGGAACATGTGCAGTTTGGCAGAGAGATGTCCAAATTCCAAAAGTTTGTGCGATTCCACGTATAGCACTCTCACTCACTCACTCACTCACTCACTCACTCACTCACTCACTCACTCACTCACTCACTCACTCACTCACTCACTCACTCACTCACTCACTCACTCACTCACTCACTCACTCACTCACTCACTCACTCACTCACTGTATTCTTTCAGTGCACATATTCATTTTTCTGCCTTTGAGCGCTCTTCTAGTTTGCATGACGAAGCCCTCATTGGGTTGGTATCATGTAATGCAGGTTGACTGCTGCTTCCTCTGTTTTCTTCTCATAAGCAACGGAATTCCTAACCAATGTCGTCTCGTTGGCTAATTGGTGAGGTGTTTATGAAGACGTATACTGCAGCGGCAACAACACGTAAACAACAAAAATGCTTGCTCGCGTCGCATTGTCCCTATCGTAGCCACTCTCTCGAAGGCAATTCCCAAGCATGGTCCATATTATGCCTTCAGCGGACGTTAATTGAATCGCTGTCTCGGGGTCCGCGCTGTGGCGATGTATTAGACATCCAATGTACTAAGGCAGTAGTGCACCAACGAGAGTTTATTATAAAATTAGCGTGTTGCACCATTACGTTGTAAGAGTAGTTCTAATAAGAGCATGTGTTCGGCATTCACACTTAAGCGATATCAACAAGAATACACGCAGGATGTCTAGAAGAGCTGCAAAAAAAAAAAAAGCTCCACAGACTAGACAAAAGGACTCGAGCCTTCTATCAGTTTACACTCACATGAAATAGAGCACGGGTCTTCGGAACCAGAACATGCTGTGACCCACGCTAAACACGTAGAGCGAGACGGAGACGAGCGAGTAATGCAGACCGGCGACAAAGGCACAGCTCATGGGAAGCAGGAACAGCACGCACAGGAGGAGGCCAACGGCACGTAAGAAGTAGCCAACAGGACGGCCGCGGGCCTCGCGGTCCCACAGCAGCTCGACGTACGACTGCGAGAGAAGGAGTAGGTCCTTTGAACAGTTGTACGAACAGTTGCACGAATCTGCGTGACGGCGTTCGACCGCCGCGGAAAGAGCGCCACTTCAGCTTGTTAACATCATGTCTCGTCTCTGGTCTCTTCCACTCGCGTCTGATATGTAGAGCAGTATGCGATGTTCGATTACCGGAAACAAACATGAGCCGACGATTCTGGAAGCAATTCGATGTAACGATGACGATAACTAACTCACGTGGTTTCCGCCGTCGCATGTAGTGTGTAATACCAGCAATTGTTACCACTTGTTACAACTTTGTTACAATTTGTTACCAGTAGTTGTTACCAATGCTCTCTCCCTCACCCCCCACACACACACACACACACACGCACACACACACACACACACACACACACACACACACACACACACACACACACACACACACACACACACACACACACACACACACACACAACACACCACACACACACACACACACACACACAAAAAGAAAAAGAAAGATCGTTGATGAAACTTTCTGCTTTGAAGGTTCCTATGCTTTTCACGTATACATAAGTTTTCCGTCCATTATTTCTGATTGCCAGAGCGGCACGCAAATAGTACCGCTGTTTATTATGGGGAAACGGTGGTTTCTAAGCCAAGCGTATGGTTAAATGTCTCCCTGTGTCATCGCTTTTTATATAGGAAACGGAATTTGAAGTAGGAACGAAAAGATAGAAGAACCACAAGCGGCGGACGCGCTAACTATTATTTTACGCGGTGAGGTAAGCTGGTTTGTATTTCCCTCCAGCTCGCCATAAGGAGAAGGCGAACCACGCAGCAATAAAAGGGCAGTAGTGGGACTCAAGCTGAAAAATATTTTCTCCAAATAATACTAAAAAAAGTCAATGAAACTTATTCTTTCGAAAGCGCTTACGTTCCTCAACTACATGTCCTTTTGTGCTTTTCTTGGACCCCCTGAGAGTGCAACTGGCGCCTAAATATAGGAGAAAACAGCGTTTTTGTCAAGCATTTACTTCAGAGCCCGTGCACTACACATTGTCAAAAAGCATTTTAGACTATTGTACCTTTTATGGACAGTTCTAAAAGATATTTGCAGGTTTCCTTGCAAAAACTCTTTTTTCAGGAAGAAATTCGCAACAGCGCTGCAAATTTAGCACTTTAACCTCGGTCCCAAACTCCTAAGCAGTGAATAACATGAACACAATTTGTGAAACATGTTTATAATTGAAAGAAAAAATGACCTGAGAATAAAAAAATGCATAGTTGAAACGATGGGCACATTGGCCAGTCTTCAGATTTTTTTTTCTCGCCCTTTGTTTTCCGCCGTTTTGTGAAATTCTTCAAATGACCCTCACGGGCTGAAAAAATTTTTCCTGCTCAAAATATTTTGGGAAAGTGCCGTAGAAGTAAGGCCGACTACCGTGTAATATTCTGGAATATTCAGAAAGAAGTTCATAGATAGATAGATAGATAGATAGATAGATAGATAGATAGATAGATAGATAGATAGATAGATAGATAGATAGATAGATAGATAGATAGATAGATACCGAAGCACATATTGGTGAGGTAGCGTGACGTGTCAAGGGTTACATATTATACCATTGTATTATAGCAGTATGTACCTTTGAGCGTTCCTCCACTTGATAGGCGAAGGCGCAGATGTCGCATCGCGGATTTCTGCGCTGCGAGACCCACTTCTCGAGGCACGAGGCGTGCACCAAGCCGATGCTGCCTGAGCACAGCAAAAATAATTAAGAGGATGATGATTAATCGCTGCACAAAGAGATAATTTGGAACGCAAAACACGACCCCACTAAATTCCTCTCTATCATCGCACGGCATCTTCAGTGAACTGATAAAGAGCGCTTATCCACGTCATCGCGACGACCAGGTAGGAATTCAAGCAGATATTTAAAAAAGACTGGCATTGCGGTGTGTGGCCTAACATAGTGACTCCAAATACTCCGTAATCCTGCGCGATTTATTCCCTTTACCTCTTTAGATTTACCGCTATTCCTACTCCTACTCAAACGCCTATCAATACATGCATCCCTCTGTCCATTGTTCACGCAGATTGTTTGCCTCCTGGCTGCCTTATTTGCTCTATCTTAACTGAGTTCGGGTGGTTAGAAACAGTGCAACGAATATATAAAATGGGTCGAAGCGATATCTCTGCTATTATTGAGGATTAGTGTCAAAATTTCATAACACCGGCCTCCCCACCCGACCTTGCAGGACTTGACGTTCACTACACAAGCTTAAGGATCAAGCGTGAAAGAAAAAAAAAATATTTTCTTTTGTTGCTCTACCCCAAAGAAACAAATGAGGTTTAATGATAATTGCAGAGAGCCTCTCGAAGGATCTCTCCTTACCACTGAAGTTAGTGTTCTTTTTTGTATGCACAGGAAAGGTGGCGAGTCGTCCTTTAGGAAACGTCGAAGAACTGCTACGTCGAGAAGTTCCGCTCCGTAGGTGGTTTATAAAGCACGCTAGTTGCAGCACCAACACGACACACGGCAAAAATTTAAAATAAGTAAATAAATGGAGGCCAAAGAGAGCACATGTATAGGCGACATCTGTGTTCTGTTTGGAGCCTTCCTACGCCGTTCTGTGGTGTTCACGCTGCAAGCAATATGCTCACGCTGCAAGAGATATGTTTTTTTTCTGCTTAACCAAGAGGTCCACGCACATCGTTATCCAGCGTACTAAAGCTTGTCGTAGAATCGGCTGTTAAAGCGAACTCGTATCTTGGACTTCCGCTAACGTCAGAGGATACACCTGCGAGCCTTGAGCTTCAGTTGCATGCAGATGCTCCACACGGCACAAAACACGTGCTTGCGACGATCGAGACGTACAGGTTACGGCGCTCTTCCTCACCTCGGCAGTTGCAGGGCTGGCGCAGCGCTTCTTCCATGCATCCTCGAAAGCATATTCGGCATGTGGGTCCCACAGACAGCGCGCTGCTGCTTTCGCGCACGCCTCCGTCTCCTGCCTCGGGCTCCACTCGCATTTCACCTGCGGTCCCCGACGTGCAAGCTAGTGCCTCCTCTGTGTTCATCTCGTCAGACGGCTTGTACTCGCGGAATTCGATGGCCGGCTACCTGCGAACAGCCCCTTCACTTAAGGACTACAGGACTCTTCATTGAAAAAGCGGCATGAGTTCGGACGAGTTTGTATACATTGTATCGCATAGCACTAGCAAACTTTTCCCTGTGCCTCGTGCAGACTTTCTCGTTTTCTTAGCTGTTTGTTTGCTGGAGTGACACAATTATTTTCCGTGCCAACTTGAATCATACCACGTACTTCATTAGTTGTCTTACGTTAGACTTTAAGTGCATCACCTGCAATGATCGACAGGTGAGGCACGTGACTCCATCTATACCATTCTGGAATTCATGCAATGCCATCAACATTTCTCGTTGGAAATCATTCTACAGCCGATATACTTCCGGCAGTGTCAAATAAGGCACAGCTTCAGTGCATAGCGCGTGCTGGGGTGAGCAGCCCTGAATGAAAAAGGCGGCGGTGGAATAAACAGTGAAGTGCTCTTTTATGCTAACGTCTCTTGCATATCCTGCTGAATAATATGGACGATGCCACAAATTTGGACGAACAGGATTCAGCAGCACACGTGCTACCGGCTTGTCCTTCATCCCCACCTTTTTTTTTTTTTTTTTGCTGCACATCGCCTGCAACTATCAGGATTTTTGGTCTATAACCGCCGCCGCCGCCGTTTCTGTCGAGACTTGGACACCCGGAAATACCGTGGGATCAATAGGTCCAAACGTTCAAGAATTACATGGTGCAGTCGGGCGCTTCCAACCTACCTGCCATGTGTTGGATGGAAGGCGATTCTACTGAACTGCTTGGGCTTGGTAATGTTCGCTACACGCACGCTACATGCACGCTACATGCACGATACAGCAAGAACGAAAACTGGGAACAACACCATTCACTCCTCGCTTTCTTATCTGTTAAAGTTGGTTTTACTTGACACGGTACAACTTCGCAGAATTGGTAAAGAGAGCCGAGCATACGTACCGCCGTAGAAGCAAGCCGGTTAACAGAACGGGTCGCTCGAGGTGGCATGGTTCATCCCACTACTGCTGGTATGCCGCAAAAAGGGAAGTAAGGAGCAACAATATTGCATTTAAAATCCGCACGGACATGGAAAAAAGTAGATTCAGACATTATAGATGAGAATGAAATATTGAAAAGAGCGAAAACACTTTTTAAGAAAGATGTGAAGAAGAAAAAAAAAACCTTGCCTGCGCTGCTGCCAAAGAATAGTTAAAACTAAAGCCTTTGACATCGTCGATCAAAGGGTCCTGCAACACTTTTTGAACATACTAAGAAAACGCTGCCGATCAGGATTCAAGACTCCAAATAACACGTGAGCCATACAACACTGCAAGCAGCAGAGAATTTGCATGTTTTCCTTCAAATACTGCCGAAGATCGCGTGCTCTTCTCTCATTCCAAATTACGCCATTGGGGGCACCGACTATATGCATCTTGTTGCAAAACTAGCATTACCTGATACTATGATCTAGAAAACGCCCTCAGTAATATTTCAATTGCTTTTTCTTGTTTTGTTGAATGAATAAGAAAATTATCTCTGTATGTTAAGAAACACCAAAGAAGTATTAGGCTTTGCACTTTCTGTGTCGACGAGCGGTTGTCTGCCTATTGTTTTGCTTTTTCCTACATTCATGTGAGGTGGCAGCCGGCGTATACTTCACCTGTGTTATTCTAAACACACGTGCCCAAGTCAATAACCTGTCGTAATGAGCCCAATCCGACGGCACTAACGGATGTGTATCGTTGTTTCACTCCACTAACACACTTGTCATTGCCCGCTTTTCGGCCCAGTTGACTTTATATGCGCAGCATAATGGCCTGCGCAGTGATCGCCGGCAGCGCGCTGCCGATGCTGATCGCGGAGGCCACGGCGGTATCTATGTATAGAAGGTGTCCCACTTAAATGTACCGAAATTTTTATAAATCACGGAGCGTCCTAGGGTGTTTAAACAAACTCTACCATGCTGAAGATCAAGTGCCCTAGTGTAAAGCATTTTTTTTAAATGCGAAGCATTTCTTAGCGAACTTCGGCGAGTTTGAGCGTATCTATCTATCTATCTATCTATCTATCTATCTATCTATCTATCTATCTATCTATCTATCTAGCCGCCTACGATTTTGTGCTCTCCTGGCCGTTTCGCTAATCGGATGTTTACGAAAATTGGTAGGCCACATCATGACTACATGACGAACATAAATGACAGGTCATAACATGAAAATCATGATATGCATGTCATGAGCGGCATGATTTACATGCCATGGTCTTAGGGCTCTCCTAGCCGTTTCGCTAATGGGATGTATGCGAAAATTGGTATGGCACAACATGACTGCCTGACGAACATAAACGGCAGGTCCTAACATGAAAATCATGACATGCGTGTCATGAGTGGCATGATTTACATGTCACAGTATTGGTGCTCTCCTGGTCGTCTCGTTAATGGGATGTATACAAAAATTGGTATGCCACAATATGACTGCATGGCGAACATAAATGACAGGTCATAACATGAAAATCATGACATGCATGTCATGAATGACATGATTTACATGCGACGGTCTTTGTGCTCTCCTGGCCGCTTCGTTAATGGGATGTATACGAAATTGGTATGCCACGACATGACTGCATGGGGAACATGACTGATAGGTCACAACATGAAAATCATGATATGCACGTCATGAGCGACATGATTTACATGCCACGGTCTTGGTGCTCTCTTGGCCGTTTCGTTAGTGGGATGTGTAGGAAAATTGGTATGCAACAATATGACTGCATGACGAACATAAATGACAGGTCATAACATGAAAAGCATAACATGCATGTCATGGGCGGCATGATTTACATGCCAGGCGTTTCGTTAATGGGATGTGTACCAAAATTGCTATGGCACAACACGACAGCATGACGAACGTAAATGACAGGTCATAACATTAGAATCATGACGCGCGTGTCATGACCGGCATGATTTACATGCCATGGTCGTGGCGCTATACTGCCGTTTCGTTAATGGGATGTATGGGCTCCGTCTACTGACCAGAGGGCGCTACGTAGCTCTCGTCGGACGGCTCAGTCGCGCACGGTGGAAACCGAGGCGACAGCGGCGCGCGCGTTTCTTCGCTGCTTTCCGGGCGTGCTGCGAACCACACGAACGCTCGCGGTGTCGCCCTTTGGAACAGTTTGTCGCAGGTTTGGAGCGCGCGTCTCAAAGGAAATAAAACGAAAGAAGGTGGCACGGGCGGTCGCTGCTGCTATAGAGTTGGAGACGCGCATCGCGTTCGCGTATTTTTCCTGTCAAAGTCTGCCCAATTTTGCTTCTCTCCGCCAGGCAGTGCATTCTGGCGCTGATGTCGCACATGGAAAACTCGACTGCACGGAGCCTATACGAAAATTGGTTTGGCACAACATGACTGCAGGACGATCATAAATGACAGGTCATAACATGAAAATCGTGACATGCATGTCATTAGCGGCATGATCTACATGCCACTCGTTTCCTTAAAGGGATGTATACCAAAATTGCTATGGCACAACACGACTGCATGAAGAACGTAAATGACAAGTCATAACGTTAGAATCATGACATGCGTGTACGAGCGGCATGGTTTACATGCCACAGTCTTGGTGCTCTTGTGGCCGTTTCGTTAACTTCATATGCACCAAACTCGGTATAGCGAGACAACAATGCAAATCCATTTTACGTTCCTGATGCGTGCTTCGCATTTCCTTGATTCCCACTGCACGTGGGATCTGCCAATTTTATTAACGCGAAAGCGTTTTTTGTTTCGGAACATCAGCTATTTGAGGTATTAGTCGCCCAACTTGAACGGCATGATCCAGGAAACGCTGAAACTGAGCGCACCATATCCCCCGGGAGGGCGCCGCTATGGGTATGCGTCAAAATTCTTCATGCCATCCAAGCAGAAGCGGCCCGCTTCGCGCTAGAAAACTAGCGCGACCTAATGGACCTCAATGAAGTTTTTCCATCCATCCATCCATCCATCCATCCATCCATCCATCCATCCATCCATCCATCCATCCATCCAAGCAGAAGAAGAGAAAGAAGAGGAAGAAGAAGGAGGCCTGTTCTTCATTCCCCTACTGTGTCCCTGTCCCGAGGGCAATTGCTGACACGCCACTCCCTGCAGTCGTTCCGGTCATCGCGCCTGGAATTCGCGCACGGGATCAAGATGCCGCGAACGTACGTGGCTGGTGACACGACCGTCATCATTCACCAGGAGAACAAGTCAAGGCTAACCGAGATTGCCGATAAGTTGCCACGGGGCATCAAGGTAGACGGTGGCCGCACGCTGGAAACTCAGCTGGCTACATCGACGGCCGCGCCTGACCTCACCGCCATCTGCTGCCCGACGGAAGGACGCGGCAGGAAAGGTCTGAAGCTGTACCAGTCGCTCGTTCCTTGTTGGGCAGGGTCCCTATGCGTGGGCACGGCTCTTGGCTACGCTCTGCCTGCTGGCCGCACTCTAGACGCTGCCGCACACCGAGGCGTTCTCGAAATCACCCAAAAGCAGATATTATGGTACGAAAAACCGCAGCTTTGGCTCGCCGGCGATTCGCGTTTCCGTGAAGAAGATATTTTTAATGTGAGAAATACGAAAATAGCGAAGGTGAAAACAAAGGGAACCCATCTGATAGAAATTTCCGACTTTCCAGGCTATTTTGGTGTTCTGGAAAGTATCAGTGCTGTGCCCCCTAGCCCATAACCTTTGTTCCATTTTTCTATATACGCACCAAAAATTTTTTCATTACCGAGTTATGGCGCAGTCGTACATCTCGTTGGTAAGAGTAATTTTTCTGGCAGCTTGCGAAGCCTCTCAGTATCTCGTTGTATTAAAGGAACCAATGTGTATTTTTTCCCTGCATAACCATAGCACGCATTATAATTTATAATGTGCAAAAGCAATGCCACGTAGCGTGTCACTGTACGTGTATGGAGAGAACACATGTCAGCAATGTTTTGTTCCGCTTGGTTACGCAGATACATTTTGTCGCCCTCTCGTACGGCTTTGCGTCGCTGAAGCAGGGTGCATTCGTAACGTAATGAGACACAAAGTGGTCCAATGGAAAAAATCTCACATCGACGGCTGCGCTGATGCCCCAACTTCTTCGGCTGATTCTTATAGTATACACGTATGCTTTAGGGTACATCCAGTAGGACCAAACGCTGGGTGATAAAGCACTCCAGATACTGGATGAAGAAGCATTGTGAGGCCTATGAAAGTTAAACTGCCATTTCATCATCGCGCGACTACATTGTAACCTCTGGTGTAAGGGCGAAATCATCTACCTAAAAGTTGATAATGTTTTAAATTTGACGCATTTCGGGCTCTCATACGTTGTGCGCCTATACCACGAAATTATCATCAGCATTAGTTCAGCTCCCCAACAGTGCGCCTGCACTACTTCTATGCAATGCCCAATGTACGACATGCGCACTCGTGATCCTTTCTTCTCTTGCACAAATGCCCTCAGCCCTCCACTACACTGGCAAAACTGCAGCTAGCGGGCGCACAAGCTGAAGAAGAAGAAAAAGACAAAGTGTGCGTCAATTTCTCAGGCGCACAGCGTCTCGCAAGCTATGCGTTTGTGCATAGCTTTTGCACCACGAGAGATCTGATTAGCTGTAGCCTTGGTCGAATCGGGATACAAAAAATACCAAGTATAGCCAAGGTCTACGGATTTCTATCTTGTGCTACAAAAAGACCTACCTAGGCGTATCCCCGGTCCAACCGAGGTGATAAACTATAATAAAGTTCTATTGAGTTATACCGAGTTGTACAAATGATCTACAGGCGTAGCCCTGGTCGAATCGACAAAACACCAAGTATAGTCAAGTTCTGCCACCACGACGTCGCAGCCACGATCAGTACACTATCGGACAACTTCGACGTGGGTTGGCCGCGCGGCCTGGCGCAACCTTGGTGATTTTTTTTTAACTCGACGCACTATATAATTCATAACTTCTAGATGTTTGGTCGGCATGGCCTGTCACTTTGTGCCATCTGTGCTTGAAAAACATTAAAGTAGAATCCTCACTTTCTTACGGTGGTAGCTTGAGGACAAGCATTTGAGAATCTATCAATCATACCAGAACGCTGCAAAAAAAGCGGAAGGCATTATTACAATGGAAAGGAACGCAATGAAATAGGTAATAAACAAGCGCTGGTAACCAGTGTATTTCCCGACAATAAAAATGATCTGACTAAGCCATATACGATGCGTATAGCAGCTAACCGGCTGCTGTAGTTGCACAGTGGGTATCTGTATGGAAGTGAAGTGCAGCCACAGACGATGGGATAAAGTTGATGCTACAAACCTAGTAAATTTTCAGGCGTAAGCATTGATCTGCAAGACAAGAAATGGTTCATTGCTACAAAACGTTTTTTTTCTTGGACAGGGATATGGTGCGTATAATCATGATGACGAGGATGACGAGACAAACAGCTGTTTTTTGCGGGCTTACCTTTCCATGTACTGCGCGAGTGGAGAGAATGTTCTCGCCAGCAGTGTATGTTGCTGAAGGCATGCAATGCCTTTCCACATATCTTTTTACCCTTATTTCGTAGCAGGGTATTGACATGTCGGGTATCTGGAGAGATATGGCCTGACCACAAAGTATTCAAGTCACTTCGCCTTAAATACCGCATTAACTCACACGCAGCAGCACTCATTAGCACTGCTGGACCATAACCAATGCACCCTAGTGTTAGATAAATGTTGGCAGCATGTAGGGCAAAGGATGGGTGGGCGGTTCCTAATCTCACCTGAATGATGATGATGATGATTGTTAAACTCTGCTCTCTTATTCGTGGTAGCACTGGCTATGGATCCCAGTGATCTTGGCTAGAGCTTACCATCCGCTGACATAATGCCAATATTTTATGCATTCGAGCTCCATCGTCTGATTGATTCGACGACAAATGTTGGTTCGCACGCACATACGCAGGTTCGGCTCCATGATGAGCCTTGGCGCTGTGTTCGGGTCCCTAGCTGGAGCGTTGGTGACGCAGTTAAGCGGCCGCCGCTGGAGCCTGTCTATCGCTGCGATGGGCCTTGTCGCATCCTGGCTCGTCATTGGCTTTTCGCGGATCATGTACTATTGCTGTGGCGCGCGATTCTTCTGCGGCTTCTTGACCGGAGTCGTCTCGGTTGTCGTGCCTTCGCACATTGCAGAGATGGCCCCGGTATCGCAACGCGGAATGTATGTGAGTCTGGCTGTTGATGAATATACCGTCGAGGTAAGGAATGGATACACCCTCCATTCCCATCCATTCGTAAACAAAGGCCGTAAACGGACACAAAGGGTGAAGTAGAAGCACATGTTTTTTCAAGAGTCGTACTGCTGCGCGCTTCGATGTTGAGTGGAATAATTCCAAGCTAAATTCTGTTCCCGTCATTAATAAATAATACGCCATAAGTGAAGTGCATATTGTGTGCGTCAGCGCTTGTGCGATTCGCGCCCTCTAAACACGCAATTTAACAACCATAAATTTATATATGTCGGGCAAACAACGATTTTGCATTGGTAAAGTGTGGTTAGTAATTGCAGCTTGCATACATGTAAGTAGAAAAAAGGCTGCAATATCTTTTTTCAACAGTGGCCGCACCGTGAGAAGCACTTTCTTCTTTATTTATTCAGAGCACGCAGTTAAGCCACAGAGCTTGAAATCCTCGTACGTTACCCATAGTGTGCTCCCCCGTTTCACCTAGACATAAAGAAACGGCGCTTTTTGTGTTGAAGAGGGTCAACGAGAACACAACTCGAAACCGAGAGAAAAGATCTCATGGAAGCACATAAGTAGGAATGACAGTTTAATAGACCTGCTTAAATGTGTGCGTAGGGAGATTACCAAGCATGTCGACTACACTAAGATGGTTTGCTCATGGTGCTACGTAACGTTAGCTGACCCTTTCTTTAGAGTACAAACAGTAGTTTTATCTGATAGAAATGTTCGCTTTGGTAGGATGATGTGCATGTAGCATTCGTTGGCGTCTCCCCTACCTCGTCGGGCAACACCAGGCTAAACAAGTGGAGTCAAAGCAGCACGTATGTGACGTTAATTTGATTGTCCTTTTGCACTAGCAACTAAAGCAGCCGCAGGCTGCAGAATGCTTTTGAAGAGTCAGAAATAACGGGCGTCGATGAATGAGAGAAAAAGAGAGGTCATTGATGCATTCACCTTTTTCGCCATGGTGCACGTGTAAGCGCACCGCTTGGCTCGAAACAGACTCGTCTAATTAGAGATATTGGATGGCATCTGTAGGTGTAGCAAGAAGTTTCTGAGGTTGCTTGCGGTCTGTGTTGCATACCTTGCAGTTTCCATCACTATAAGTTAGCGCAGGAATCCTGAACGTATGTCTCTTTCTTTTTTTTTTGCTGTGCCCAACCTTTATGCAGTTTTTCGCAAGAAAGTGAGTAATGTATGGTCAACTAGCCGACGACCAGGGTTTTCTAATGTTGGTCATCTTGTACCTGGTTGGCTTCTTCACCCTCTGCATGACACCTGCGACGTTGGGATTCTAAATGCAGGGTGCCGCGCACCAGTTCGCTGTCACGCTAGGTATTTTGAATGCCTACTTCTTGGGCCGCTTCCTGGACTGGGATTGGCTGGCTCTGTCGTGCGCGACCCCTGCCGTTGTGTTGATGCTTGTCACCAGAGCCTTTGCGCTGGAGTCTCCCCGCTGGATTCTGCAGAAGGGAGACAGCTTGGGTGCGTTGAACGCGCTGACTGCTGTGAGAGGCTCCAAGTCGCAGGTGAGGCGTGCACGTAGTTCGTTACATCATGCTCCTTTATGTGCTCCAGCTTTAGAAACTCAAATGTCTTGAACGGTCACGCCAGAAAACGAGACAAGAAAGGCACACAAAACGTCAGCACAGTGGTGTATGTGACCTTTTTGCTTTTGTCCATGTTTCCGCATGCTGAGCGCTCAAGAAGGTTAATCGGTTCGAACTCGCCCAACTGCAGATTCTTCTTTAGGATAGTTGACTTTCCCTGCAATGGAATGGTTAGCCTGTGGTCAACTGCCTACAGGAATGGTTTCGAAGCGTTTTCCTATACTTTGACTGTTTCTTTTTGCCTTTTATTAACGCAGATGCAATTAGCACAATGTAACAATTTATATTGACCCATAGCCATAATGAGTACTACGGGATCCAATGCCGAAATCCACATTTAATTATGCAATAGCCAGGTGCCTGTCGGGAGGACACAAAAACAAAACGCACAATGTTACAAAACGCACTGAAAAACGTGCTCGAACTTCAGGTAAACATGCAAGCCATCTCAAAAGCAAGGGTCGATGTTGTAATAGCTGATTCAGTCAAGTTACGCGATTATGTGAATTTCGCTACACCGGTGACTTCAGGAATCATACGCCTATAGGCGTTTATAGCAAGCGGTAGGCTAAAGTAATCGTTGGTTGACATCCTTGAAGTCATAAGGTCAATGTGCTACTGCCTGAATACTTGAATGGAAGCAGTGGTACATGATAAGGAGCACTTCGACGCTCCTTTCGATGGCACCATTGGCGCGCAGCATCAAATCAAGTCAAATCAAATGTTCATTTGGTATTACATGATTACAACGTGAAGGATATGCAGAACAGGGTCCCAAGGTGAGGAGGCCGTATAGGGGCCACTTGTAAATGAATAATTAGATACAACATACAATATCAGCAAAGAAACAAAAATATCCAAACCAACAAAAGAATGTGTACTGCAGTTAATCACTGAAAAAAACAATACTACGTTGAAAGAAGGTCAACAAACAAGTGTGCAAGTACACAAAACTGCTTTCCAATGTCGTGAAAAGTGGTAAATACAGAATCAAACTAATATGCCTAACAATCCCTGATGAAACGTTCCGTATGGCCGCTCCAATAATTCTATACATTTCCGTAAGACTCATATGGAAGGATACGGATACGGATACGGTTTTTGTATAGAAAATGCGGAATTATTGCAACACAGTTGGGACATTTTCAGTTCGTGTAATAAATAACGCAGCATTTTTATATAATTCACCACTGTAGTAGGAAAAAGAAATACCAAAAGAACAGAGAATATGCAATCACGAACTTATGTTATATATGCATATATATTAGATGGCGCTTTAATTCTCTTTTTGAATGTCGTATGCGATGACAAAGCTTCGATGGGATAGGAAAGGAAACTCCGCAAATTATAGCTCAAAATGATGTCGTTTTACCGCCATTCATAGAAGCTTTAGTCAGTACGAAGTTACTTCTTTTAGCGTTTGTGCATGATTAGTATATTAGCTCTAAGGAGGAGGCTATGGCAGATACCCCAGTATTTGAGAAAGATAAACCTAGGATATCTGCAATACTAACATTCGTATACTTTCAGTTTAGCCGCGGATGGCGCTTGCTAAACACTTCCAAGGCTGTGGGAAAATCCGTGCTTCAAACAACAGCTATTGTACGTTGCCTTTCAGGCCGATATCGAGTTCGACGCCATCCAGGCGGTGTTACCGAAGTACAGGACGCCTGTGGCGCATTACTTGCTCGCCTTGCTGCTGATGGTGACGCAGCAATTGAGCGGCGTCAACAGCGTCATCATCAGCACAGTAAGTCTTGACCCCGGATTGGACCTGAGCGCGCCTTCCACAGACAGCGTCATCCTTCTCGCTCTGCTGCAGGTACGTCGACCTGCACTCATTTGCGTGTGTGCTGAAGCATTCTATCGCCAGTATGTCCAAAATGTAACGGCACCATGTAACAGTGCGTGTGTGATGATTGGGTGATAATAAAAGAACGATGATTGAAGGGAAACACGGAGACACTTAGCGCGGATCACCTACGAGACGGAGAACATGCTAAGGTTTGATATTCGGAGGCTTCAGCGAGAACAAGCTCGTCAGACTCTCCCATGCGTTCTTAATAATCGAGCCACCGTGCAGTCCTTTGACACATGCAGTCTAATCCACAAAGTTACAAGGCGGGAATTTGCAGAAAAACATAGAGATAAGTGATAAACATGAAGAAGCCGCTGCACGGTCAAACGGGAACCACTGCGAGCGACCGCCGGAGGCCGGGGCGCTGGCCGTGTTCTTGCGCGCACCTTAGCAGCGGCAGCGTCGCCGCGAATATTCCGAACAGAAAAGTAGGGCGTTTGAATTTCACTACTGGAATATGAAAAAGGGTAAAGTACGGGCCTTCTATAAACTGCAGAATGTAACGGTACTCGCAAGCGATGAATCCCACTAAGCGTAACAGCTTATTCTATCCTAAGGTAACATCATGTTACTTGGAATGTTCCCAACCGTTGAACTGACGCGGCATGTAGTTCTGGAGATCGTAGGGGGGTAGAGTGAAACGATCCCCTACTGTTTCAAGGCATGGAAGCAGTCATTTACTCTTTTGGGCCAAAAGGAGTGGAAAACCCATTTACTCTTAGAGAGAGTAGAACGAGGCCTGCAGGAGTAGATTAGTTTTTCACTCCAGCTGCAGGAGTTCCAGTTTTCAGAGCGCATGAGCAATATTTATGGAACGATACGGCATCAAATGCAGTCCTACGGCATCAAATGCAGTCGACTTCGGGAACTGAAGCTGATAGACCAGGTTGTGCCTGGACGAACTACTTGGAAATGCCTCTACTGCACCGTTTATATCTCATTGTAGCTCACCTCTAAGTAGTTCACATACGTTTACTTCTCGCACTGCCTCGCCGCGACTGTATTGTTTCCCCAAGCTAACGAAAATCTATCACTTTTTATAGCACACCATGTGTTACATCGACTTCATTTCAGGCTGTGACGACGCTGGTGTTCGTGCCTTTCGTCGACTCACTGGGACGTCGAAAGTTGCTCGCCCTTTCTGTGGCTCTATGCTGGGGTAGCATTTCGTATTTGGGAGTCGTCTACTACACCTCAGGGCCAAATAGACCTTTGGTAATTGAGGTATCGACGGAGACGCCTCCCGACTACGGGGAAGTAGGGGCGACCACTCCTAACGTCGCCTCAGACGTCGACAACACTGTCCCGCTTGTTTTAAAGGTACGACAACATGCAGGGACCGCTGTAACACTGACCACAAGTGGCAATACATGATTTTATGAATTGTAATTGTCATGACTATTTTGGGGCGCTTTCAACTTGTATGATAACATTGCCTATAGCACATTTAAGCAACACTACTTCAATGCGCAGTTTATACCATATGAATTCCCCGCATTAAACGATGCGGCGATTTGATGAGCCGGCGTCGATGGCGGTTATAATAAAGGAAGAAGGGCGTTCACGACTAGGCTCTTCAGGCAACCTCTCAAATAAAGAACATCTACCTTTTCTCCGTAGCTATCCAAACCATGATAGTAACGTTTTACTTAAGAAGCAGTATTAGAAGGGGACTTCATTCACTTTTTAGAAACGACTACAACGTGCTTCCATTCAGCAATAGAAGGAAAAGGGATGCGTTACGGGGGCCTCAGTTTTGAAGGCTACATCCTTATGAAGCTAACAAATAGTGCAGCATGAACCAGTTCTCGTTCGGCTTCTACAAGTCGCAGGCTTGTATTCCCTCTCAGTTTAATTTCGTTTTAGTTTGTAAGAAATTGTGCGCAGTAATTATGCGCGCAATTATATTTCGTCCTATTTCCTCAGCCTCATTACCTGTCGCATTTTGTTATGCTCTGTCGCCATTTTCTCCTGTCGTCATTGTAATACCTGAATACTTATGCAACTACACAGCGTCTGTAAACGCCTTCTCGCTCACAGTGAACTCGCTGAAAGAAAAGTGCTGCACACTTGAGTGGCCTTCTAGTGATGCCACTTGACGTCGAAGAGATCAGCTTGTGAAACCGAAGTGCCATATTAATCTAAGTGTATTGTTCTTTACAGCTGGTCTAAAAGATCGACGCTACCGTAGACAACAACGCGCTTCCTCTTCCGATATATTTTCTCCAACGCTCATTGAGCAGAAGCAATGTCTGTCGTTATTTACTAAATGCGGCCGTGCTAATGCTCTCCATTTGCGAGGAACTTTGTTATACAGACGTATACATCGACAGTGAAATGAAGTGCAAACCAAAAAGCAGGAATTGCCGTGGGCAGGGCATGAAATTAGGAAGTAAGACAAGCGATGGTCGTGCAGGGTAATGAAGTGGATTCTAAGGAAAGATGAGCGTAGCACAGGGCGGAGGCAAAGTGGGCAATCTCAAGCAAAGTAATTTTCAAGGGTTACGCGGCCACAGTCAGAACAGGACCGGGCAAATTGTCGAAGTAATGGGAAAGCCTTTGTCCCACTGTGAGAATAGACAGAATGATGATGATTAATAATGTGATGATGACGATGGTATTGACCCTAATTTTTGGCACTTTTCCCTACGCAGGCCTTATTCGTTTTCGGCTTCTCGATCGGCCTCGGGCCCGTTCCGTGGATCCTTGCGGCAGAGCTCGTCCCACTTCGCGGCACCGGGCTCGAGTTTGGAAGCGTGTGCGCCGCCAACTGGGCTGGTTCGTTTGTGACGGCCAACTTTGTCGCCATTACTTCCAATACTCGGATGCTGGCCGTGTCCCTCTGGTTGTATGGGATCATTGCCCTCACCGGAGGGCTGATCAGCTTTGCCCTGCTGCCGGACACTGATCGTATGTCCATCGAGGACATACTGCTTATCGACCCTGACGAGAGGGTAAGTGAACTTTGTTGGAGTGTCCTGCAATGAAGTTCGCTGAGGAATCCTTGGGACATGAGGCCACTTCGCCTCGTGCAGGACAAAGAAAGGAGTGTCACTGGAAAAAGCAGGAACACCGCTTTTGTTTGTGTATGTAGGTAGAAGTTATAAGATCAAGAAAGCCTGCAGTAAATGGTACCACAAAACAACTCGCCATCGGTGGGCGGGGGAGGGGGGTGCGGAGGCGGACTCAAAACGTTCGCATTACGCGAATGTTGTGGATACATTCCCTGTACCTGGATGTTCGCGGTAGTGTCGGAAGAAAACGGGCTTTGCCTGCTTTTGTTCGTACCACAGCAAGGGTCTCGCCCAGGCTGGTCTGGTGCCTTTGGGTAGCATGCAAATGTTTATTCGTCAACGCTCAGGTCGTGAAGAGCTAATGATACCAAGTAAGAAAGACATATATTCTACATTTAGCGCCATGGTCACTGACTGACATGAGCTGTGCTTTAAATACACAAGCGACAGGAAACGTGGACTGCCGCCATGGTTATCTGATCATTCCACGCGCGTAAGGTGGACATTGTGGGTACAGTGCGCGCGGGAAGTCTGTTCCTTCCAATATCTAAATAATTTCTCATTATTTCATAATTTGTACACTCCAAGCAAAAACTGCAACTAACACCCATTGCACTTTAGGCCGACTTTAAGTGTATTAGAAAACGACAACACCACCAGCGCGCAACTGGAATTCATGGCTGCACCATCAGTTGACTTGCTGCAGTTTTGCAGACCACAGAAGTAAGATAAACGCACTCACAACCTTGCCTCCCTGCTACTATTTTTTCCTAACATACTGTGTATTGCTCTACTCTCTTCCCATTTCCAGGCTCGCAGAAGAAAGATCGTGTCAAAGAGCATAGAAAAGCTTCCCGCTCCGCCAGGTTCTGGAGGGAACGGGAGCCGTAACGATACCCTGGCACCCGTCGTGCAGCCGCAAATGTCCTTATCGAAGAGCTTGGCGCGAGATATGAGTTCGGTAGGTGCTGCTCAACCACCGATGACGTGCTTGGCAGCCGACAAGCTTGAATCATCTCTGAGTCACACTCCGACAGAACTGTTGACAACGGAGAAGCGTGAATCAGATGCATCTCAGAGCCCACCGAAAGACTCCGATAATAAAGCTGCTGCGGTCAGCAAGCGACAGCCGCCGGACACCGACTCTCGCAAGTCATCTATCGCGTCCCAAAAGTCGACAAGCTCCAAAGGCAGCGCTGCTTCTCGGCGCTCAGGCGACGGGACCAGGAAGAAAGCAGGAACTGAGTGAGATGAAGCATAGAAAAGACCTGGCAACCGTGTATTGAAAAATGAAGCCACCAGTGGTTTGAAAACGGGAATGTTATGCTCGCTTGAATCTGCATGAAAAAAGAAAGAT
Organism: Hyalomma asiaticum; assembly: GCA_013339685.2. Taxonomy (NCBI): domain Eukaryota; kingdom Metazoa; phylum Arthropoda; class Arachnida; order Ixodida; family Ixodidae; genus Hyalomma; species Hyalomma asiaticum. The sequence continues at coordinate 84,501,154 of CM023484.1, forward strand.
GAACAAGCTGTGAAGAGTTTCCATGACCGGACACATTAATATATTGAATACACCCAATTCTTTCCTATCATTTATTCCTTATACCTTTATTCAGTACTCTCATTTACCGTGTTAGCGTTCTTATATTTTCGTAAGTACTGTTCAGCACACGCTCAGCTGGAATCAAAGGGCTGCGCTGTGCGAACTGTCCTCCTACAGCCCCTGTTCGGCCACAGCACGAGCGTGGGAAAAGTAAGCACGTACACATGCTCGATGGTAATTAAAACCACACAACGCCCGAGAATAACGCGGAAACTTCCAGTCTAGAAAATAAACATATAAACCTCCAAGCCTCCTGGAGCACACATCGCAGCGTAGGCTGGCCTGTGCCGCGTAATAGCATGACCATTTGTCATGAGACCGTAGTAGTTTACAGCGTCAACGGAAACGTTGTTCAAAACGTTATTTCGCCCGTATTCTTAGCTGCAGAATGGTTATACTAGTTCGGAGCTATTAAATTTGATAGTCCGTGGAAAGACGTTTTCACACGCCAGTGTGCGAGTAGAAAGGTGCGATGCTGATAGCGTGGTGGCTACCTGTTAAAATACTACTGGGTACAACCTATGGTGGGGTTGCGGAATCACTTAGGTAATACTACTATAATTGCATAGCCGAGGCGTGGAAGTCGGCTATATATAGCTGCTTTCGTCGACGTACGCTTTATTTCTTAGCGTCAAGACGAAGAAACAAGTAACAATGAGCACAGGCGCAGAAATTCAGTGGGCACTCTGATTGTCAAGACGGCCGCACTGCTTGAATGTTTTTGTTGAACATAATGAACACACACACACACACACACACACACACACACACACACACACACACACACACACACACACACACACACACACACACACACACACACACACACACACCACACACACACACACACACACACACACACACACACACACACACACACACACACACACACACACACACACACACACACACACACACACACACACGTGAAATGTCTAAGATCAAATATTGCTCACGAAGGCTGTATTGCCTGCCATGAAAAAAATCATTTTATAATAATACGTACTATCCATTTTTTTTGTGCCACGGGTGGTAACAGCGACGTATTTTGCATCAGCTGCCTTGCAGTAGTTCACCAGAGAGTCCGAAAGGTGACGCTGTGTTGTGAGATCGTACCGCTTTTGAACATTTTACGAGAACGTCCTATGAACATTCTCCCTCGTTTATCGACTACACAAATTGCATTATTTACTTGTATATTTTTTCACGATTCCACTAATGTCGTGTACAGTCCTCATCATATTTGTGGTGTTTAGTCTTTTTCATAGGTATGAACAACGTTGGCTACGGGAAAAGAATACGAAGAAGAAGAAGCGTCGAATGTGAGTGCGTGTTTTGTTCAATCTCCGGGGGTACTAAACTCTTCGAGATTATTTTATAATGCATGATCGGCAGAAACACCAAGAACTATATTTAGTTGGTCCATTCCACAACCTGTCGGCTTTATTAAGTTCTCCACATAGGATTTTCTTTTGTCCATCGAACTCCCAGTCGCATACGCCGTCACTGTCGTAAAGCTTTCGCGTCTACCTTATTGGCTTTCTAGCGTCAAATGAAGACTGCCTTTTGCGCATCGGATAGTGTGGATGCGTCTGTGTTGCGCTCCGGCTTCCAAGGGAATGCTACTTGAGCGGTGACTTGAACAGGTGAACACCAATCCCGAGAATGTTTAATATTACGCTGCGCGATGCTAAATCACTTGCACAAGTCGCTACTGCACAGGCTGGGGAAGTATTTTCGTGCGCTATTTTCATATGATGCGAATATTGTGTAGTGAAAGAATAAACAACGTGGTAAAAAGTACGATCATATTCCCTAATTAACATGACAGTCAAGCACGCTCAATACTTGTTGAAATAGGCGCAGTAGCTGATATTTAGCCAAGCATTCACATCATTTAAAAGGTGGTTTATACCGCGAGTGTTAACTATGGAAGCTAGATGTCCCCGATTATTTCTATAGGCTCCGGCTTGTTTTTGCTGTAATTCATAGAGAGTAGGAAGTTGGTAGAGATACTGCAAGAAAAAACAGGAGAAACCGTGTCCATGGGCTTGGTAATGGGGGTAAAATGCAAAGGTGGGAGATTATGGAAAAGAAAACAATGTACCGCGAACCATGTACACGCGCAATATAATACATGCAATGTTCGTAACACGTGACAGTTCTCATGGGATTGCCCAGACGCTGAACTACAAATTTGGCTCGTCGAGAGCTTGATCGTGCAGTGCAACACGAGAACAAATAGCTATACTTCTCTCATTTAGGACTGCGAGTTCACTTTGATTCTTCTATACGATCGTCGGCTACCTCATTGCTGTGCTTGTATTATATTTCAAGGCAAAAAAAAAAAATGAAGATGCTTCTAACCAAAAATGTGGCTCCAATGCGCATTGTGAAGGTGGCTGTCAGGATGACTATGTGGGTTCGTTGACATTGCCTTTGGTACTGGATCGTAGCACGGACTAAATGTCAGGGAACATTCAGAGAAAAAGCATGCACTGTCTTATGTCGAGTGGGTATTTTCTGCTGTTCCTGTCATTACCTTGCGCTGCCATCATTTACAAGGTGCTGTGTTTCATGTCCATCTTTCAATCCTCCGGCGATTCCTATAAATTGAGACATCGCAATATACTGTCGATAAATTTCCAGCTGCAAAAGCCTTCCAGCCACGATCTCATGACATGGACTCACCAGAACGAACGGAGACCAGGGACTGGAGAGGGAACTTGGTTTTCCCTGATACAAAGCCAGGCACGACTGCGGACCCCAAAAGACGCAGTGCCGCCGGAAGCACTGCCGGCATGGACTGCGAGGCACCGACGTGCCGCATCTGCTACCGCCGAAGAGCCAAGGGCCAGGGTCCTCTTATCGCCCCTTGCTCTTGTCAAGGCTTAATCGGTTTCGTTCATAAGGGGTGCCTGGAGATGCGGCTACGTGAAAAGGGAACCGACCGGTGCGATGTCTGTCAGCAACGCATTTCTGTGCATCAGAAACCTGCGGTGCGTGCCTCTTGCGACCAGATGCACTTGATGTGTTCAAGTTGAAAGTGAAGTAGTTAGATCAGCGTTCTCTGTTTTGGTCTATATTTGTGCTGCTTGCTGACCTTGATCTGTATGGCAAACGTATAGGAGTAGCCACTGTCGGCTAAACTCCGAAAGGTCCGCACAGGAAGTTTCGCTTACCTTTCCCTACCTAGAGGACGATCGTAAATTCCTTCTTTTATGAATTCATTTGTCGGTCTTTTTGGAAAATATGTCGTTTAGTATCGTTATTAGAGCTGAGGCCTAGGAAACTGGCAGAGAGAATAGAAAGCTTGCCTAGGTTAGGTGAGGCCTGAATTTTTTTTAGACGCAGCTTAATGACGTGCCCACTGAATCCAGATGTCCAGGCAACGACCGTCTATGCCGCCAGTGACTACAGATAGCAAGACTACATTAATACCTCGGTTTAACAATTAACTTTCACTTCCTATCGGTTTTTACCACGTTACCTCTTCCAGAAAATACAGCCGTGTTTAATGATACCATTTCTACATAATTTCTTTTCAGGCTATGCGGTAGAGTTAAAGCGGTCCACTACATTACAGCGAAAAGCAGTTCGCAATATTGTACGCATTTACAGCAGCGCATGGTTCTTTGCGCGATTACGCGGACAACTGAGTATGCAATGGACTACATATACCCATGGAGTCAATGTGAACATATTTTGCATGTTTGTCACCCACCGCGATTGCTGACGTCTTAAGGCATTGCTCCTGTGAGGACAAGGCCACCGGCTCTATTGCAAACCTAAGTAGCCGCCTTTGTTTTACGCCCGCTGAACGCCTAGGTTAGGGCCGAGGGCAAGAATTCCTGCATGCGTACAATTAGCCGAGCGTAAAAGATACGAGACATCCTTTTCGGAGACTTCCACAACGGCGTTTTTTTTTATAAACTGCGTCGACTTCTCTGTGTTAAACTTTGGGACATTCCAAAATATAAGGCATACATAGCACATTACCGCTGCATTACCGCACATTACACACACACACACACACACACACACACACACACACACACACACACACACACACACACACACACACACACACACACGCGCGCGCACACACACACACACACACACGCACACACACACACGCACGCACACACACACACACACACATACATTGTCCTTCTGTCTGCCCCTCTCTCGCACTAAAATATAAGTTATTAAGGAAGGCCTCTTGCGCTGCTCTTCCAGAACGATTTCATTGTTGTCTTCGAATAATGCGATTGTAGTATTTGCTAATAAAATGTATAATTTACGCGTTGCGAGGTTAGTGGGTTCTTAGGTGAGCGCGCTTGTTTCATAGTGGACAACTCTCATACTTTCGCAGCCTGTCTGGAATTTCTTCCGAGACCCCAACCACCGGACGGACATATTGCGCATGGTGTTGAATGCGGTATCGTGCGTAGGCGACGTCATAGTGCTGTCATTCGCATGGACTTACGCCAGCGGCTTCCTTGGCAGCGTCGGATGGCTGACCTACCTGTTCTTCCTGAGCGTGCTGCTCTTTCAAACCATCTTCTGGATGATGGTCGAAGTAATACGAATTGTGTAAGTACGCGTAAACTAATGTGTCACTCTATGATATGGAGAAAACGGCGGTAAACCATTTCTGGCCGTGAAAATTTATGCATAAGCAGCATAGGCAAGCCGCTTACCACAGATGTTTAAAAAAATCTGTAGCTGACCCTTCTGCCCGAGGAGTCGGTGTAGCACAAAAGCGAAATGTGTCTTTAGAGAAGCAATCGAACTTTCATCTCGCTTCTTTCCCTCTTCCACGATGCCCTCGTCCGGACCCGCGCGCGCGCATCGAGGCGCACATAGGAACGGGCCTGGAATGGTGCCGCCGACCAGGAGAGAGGAAGTGAAGCTGCAGTGCTTCACTTCGCCTCTCCTGGAAGGCTTCTCCGTTCCAGGCAAAGTGGGTCTCGATGCAGAGCCAGACGAGCGCATCAAGGAAGAAGGAAAGAAGCGAAATAAGGAAGAGTATAGAAGGCGTTCGTACGCCTTCGAGCATGTGCGCGGATAGCAGTGGTGGAGCAACGGCCAGCTTTCGTCGTGGAGCAGGTTGCTGTGAGTTCGATTCCCAGTGCATCAGCGGAATTTTTCAGCGTGTTCTCTGTTTTGTTTTTCCCGCATGTATGTTTTACAGCGTCACTACCGTTACGGAAATGTGGGGTTGTGGCGGACCCCGGCATAAAACACTTTCATGTTAAAAGTTCAATTCGATCATTCACGGAAACGTTTCGTAATCTGGTAGTATCGGTATGATACGCAGCGACAAGACCACCACGTTGTTACGGGATTCGTAAGTATGCTTTATGACGAAATAAACATTGGTGATAACCGAGTGGTGCAATTAAACTGATTTGGAGCCTGCATTTTCTCGTGGCTACTCTTGTTTGCAACGGAATTCATTCTGTAGTCCTGGCATGTGCGATTTACTTTAGGGCGTCACAACTAAACAATCGTTCGAATATCAAGTTGAAAGCCTGAAACTATACAGCGATTTTATGCTATCAGTGCTTTGGCTCTTTCCTTTGTCTGCACTTTTACCCCCTGCTCCGATTTTGTTCATCTAACTGTGGTTGGTTGGAAAGCTTAACGCAGGGAACTAAATTGACTGCAGCATTTAGTCGACAAAATGTTTGCTACGGGGAAAGTATGTACAGATCGGCCGGAGGATTTTTCTCCGGCAACCAGAAAACACCAAGCAGTCGCACAAATAGCGGTTCAAACCCTCTCTGCCACACTGACAGAGAGGAGTTGTAGCTCGGTGCGAGCTAGAAACAGCTCAAGGGCTCGGATTGGTACCAAATGTCTCGGGATACCTCGTGTAAGCAGGCAAAGTTGACCTGGAGAGAAACTTCCGCGAAACTAGGGCGACGTGTGAATAGAACCCAGGTCCTGCTGGCGCTAAATGAGCGCGCTACCGAGACAACCAATAAGACTCTGCGGTACAGGATGTTTGACGTTCGAAAGGGGATCTATAGTGAGTGAGCGAACGCTACGGGACATTCGAAGCGTGCCACGACGTATATACATCGCAGCGGCACCTTACAGCCTCCGCATGAGCCTGTAGGTGACCTGACTTCACCTACCGCCTCACTCATGTAATGATTTATGGGATGTTCAGTCCTAAAACCACGAAATGATCACGAGAGATGCCGTAGTGGAGGGATCCGCAAATTTCGATCGCCTGGTGATCTTCAACATGCACTGACATGGCCCAGTACAGGAGTCCGTAGCTTTCGGTTCCATCGAAATGCGACAGCCGCTGCCGGTATTCGAACCCGCGACCTTGGGTCTGCAGCCAACTACCATAGCCACTAGGACGCCGCGGCGGCTACCTATGCTGGTCATTCAACGGCATATCATGGATTGGCTCCCCAATGTATTGCTTGACCTGTTTGCTTTTTCTTCATGTGTGACGTATGAAAATGATGTATAGATTTCCAGTTAATCATACATCAGCCATGCCCACAGACTTGGGCTATAGTGACCTTCACTTACGAAACTACATACATGGTCATCTGTTGTATCGCATGTCTTGTTTATAACAGGGCCTGCTACGAGCCTGTGCGCAAGTGGAGAGATGAGGCGTGTTCCCTTGACGTCATGCTGACGGGCGTCGACAGGGCTTCACACCCTCAGTCCACTGACGCGCCGGAGGTCATAGTCCTACGTGAGATGAATACAGCTGTGCATGGAGACACTGCCAATACGGGCACCTGCACACCTAAAGATTATCGGAAAAGGTAAGATTTTTCGTAGCCCTTCATCTTTAAACCTTTCTGGCATGCAATGCACTCCACAGTAGTGCGGTTGTAATGAGATATGCAAGACGAAAAATATTACTGGAAAAGGAAACGGAAACAGACCAACAGCGATTCCGAATAATTTCTACGCAGCTACATTTACCGTCACGCAGTAACTAAGAGTAGCCCTACCAACAATGGGCTGAGTAAATAAACAAATTAGAAGGATTTACATGTCAAAACTACAAAACAGTTACGAGGCAATCACAGGATTGTAAACGCCACAGCCGATTCTAATTACACAAGTGCTTTGCTGCATTTCCACCGCATTGAGACGCGGTCGACGGGGCCAGTAATGGAATGTATGTGTTCGACTTGCGCAGCGGGCAGCACATTTGGCGCTAAGCGACCATGGCGGTTCAATGGATCAAGAAAGATGAGCTCTACATCAGCGCAGGAGAAACGCCTGTGATAGAAGCAGTTGAAAGCTGGTATACTGTTACCGGCACGGCTGTTCCTTCCGTTCCATACTGCACAATGCCAGTATGAGTGCGAAATACGAATTCGTCTTTGGCATGTCTGTGTGGCGGCCATCTCGTCGATATTCATGCGAAACAAAACTTACGGCGCCGACACGAATCCGTCGTCTGCTACCCGCATAGAGATTCCTACTAAAATACTAGAGGGAAATGTGGCGCTAGTGTCTACGGGAGTTTCAAACAAGGCGGTTGAGCCAGCATGGGAATGATGGGTATGACATGGATTTGCCTAGTCTTCGTTCTTCTGGCTTGATATGGCTTTGCGACTTCAAAAAAATAGGTCGTTTACGACAAAATATTGCACTAAAACGGAAGACTTTGGAATAATTATGTGCGTGCGCAGGTGCTAGTTGCCTTTTCGCGGTTAGAAAGATACTGAACGCTCAACAATTTAGCAATATTGTGCGATATGGCAATGTTGCCTCCTCTGCTGGTGCCCGGATTTAGCAGCGTCCATACAGGTTTAAGTTCCAGATGTAGTTGTGTTCGAACTTAAAATAAGGATTTTTGCTCTTGTAAGTGACGTGCTGACATTTTCAAGTATGTAAAAGGTAGATGTGTCTTCTAAATAGAACCATCGAAAAGCCGCCGTAGCCGTCATACGATTCCGCGACCCTCGAATCAGCAGCCGAGTACCATAGCCACTAGACCACCGTTTCGGGGTGGCTTCTGATGTCTGACCATATAAATCTCTAAACGGGCGTGAATGCGCGCATATGGGTTCCTACGAAGTTAACGGAGCAGTTGTTTACATCGGCGCTTTCGGCCACTGTTCGTTAATCGTTTACTTACAAGTACATTCGAAACTGCGCACCATTGACGTGACTTAATGAAAAACACCGCAAAATATCTAGGAGCCTCATGGAATCCTGAGATGCGTCGATACAAGCGCCGCAGCCGCTTTCAAGCATTGAACACTTGTGGCTGTTCGATGTATATCTCGTGCTGTTATCAAAGTTGGTGTACCTCGATAGCCAATAGCTAAAGTGTGCTTAGAGCTCATTGATAATAAGAGCATATATATATATATATTATATATATATATATATATATATATATATATATATATATATATATATATATATATATATATATATATATATATTCAAATAGCAGGCACGACTTCTCAGTTATCGTGTATTGCCAGCGGTGTGGATCGCGGGTCCGATCTTTTCCAAGGCTATGTCTTGAAAAAGACCGCACCCGCGGTCGAACCGTTGGCAATAAACGATAACTGCGAAGTCGTGTCTCCTTTTTTACTCCAAATACGTTTGGCCCATTGAGCACAAGTTATCATATATATACATATATCACCCACGCTTATCAACGTGTGAACACGGAGTCAAAGACAGTGGGAAGCGTGTGCTTTCCCGGAAGCTTCGTCCTCGAAGCTACACTAAGCGCACTTCCTTCCCGAGAACACGTGAGGGACCACAGTGCTCTTTCGCATGCTTGTTCTTTACTGCACAGCATACTGCCCGCAGAGCGCGATATCCTAGATAAGTTGGTCCTCACACGAACCACCACGACGACGCCGACGTCGAATTTTCACTTCGGGCGTTGTTACAATCCCTCTCGCCGTAACTTTGCGCAAATGGAGCATGCATGCACGCAAAAAATGTAGCTGCTATTAAGATTCGGAATATTCCTAGAAATTCCAAGCAGGAATGGTCAGAGCGTGTATATAGCAGTGAACAATATATACGTTCCGTAGATAGATGTGATTCATTCTTACGGTAGTGGTGTGCTTTAAGAAAGGCAGCCACTGTCATCCTCGCTATAGGCGTGCAAGCTATTTAAAGTAAATGTACGCGCCCTGGCAACGTGTAAGAGCTCGGCGCACTGCTAACACGAGTGCTGCCAGGATTCTGTCGTACCACGGTAGAGCCAGTTGAGCAAAGCGTGACGGTGCTTTCCCTTGATTTCCTCGCTGTTTTCATAGCAAAAAGCTTTGCGCCATCATGAAATGGCCTCGTCTCAACAACGTCGGCAAGCCTTATAGACGGAGAGTGTATGTGGCACGAATACACAATGTGCCACATAAGTTATTTCTTTATGATTTCTCTTCGTTTGCTTTCCCGATGTGCGGATATGTTCTTTGTGTCATGTTCTGACTTAGTTGTGTCTTGTTTGATGTGTGCACTTTCACATTTTAGCAGCTTTAATTCGAGGTTAGCCCGTCACTTATCCGCGGCTACGCAGCAGGCAAAAGCAGGCCCGCTCTTTTTCACTCGATCCACTACTATTTGGTGGTGTTTATGCGAAATCTGATGTGTGGCATTTGCACGCGCGCTTCTTTCTTCTATAGCTCTCGACCCACCGCTACCTGCTAGTAATTAGTGGGAAGGCCAATGTTCAGTAAAGTGTCGAACATGCTGGTGTTTATTCGAAAGCCAATGTGCGATAAGGTGTAGAAAAATTTACCTCGAAGTTGCGACTTCGTTCCCTGCAACTGCGGCTGAATTTCCATAGCGCAATATACAAAGAAAGAAAGAAAGAAAGAAAGAAAGAAAGAAAGAAAGAAAGAAAGAAAGAAAGAAAGAAAGAAAGAAAGAAAGAAGAAAGAAAAGAGCGCAGTGAAGGATCAGGTGCCTCAGTGGATGATGTTTAAAGAGGGAATACCGAGACAACGCCAGGTAATAAAGGACATAACGTCTTGGCGTAGTACAGATATATGACAAACGCACGTTAGAGGTCATGACATTTATGACTTCTCTGTTCCGACGGTTTTTACCGCGACGAACTGGTTAGAATTTTTTGAAAGCCTGAACCACCTCAACGTCTCCACATTCTTCCAGAGAGCACGGGCAAGTGGCGGCAACACTGGATCGTAGTGCGGACAGTTGGGGACTTGCTACAGCTACTGAAGGACGCATGTCACCGGAAAACGCCATCGAAACGAACACTCAAGAGATGTCTAAGCGTTTTCTGTGAATTGCGCATTAATAATGCGTACCATTTGGAGTGCGTGGTGCCAGGCAGGCGCCGTAGAATTTCTTTCGCAATGACTGACTCTTGTGGCGACGCTGTTTCGTCTCTAATGATCCAATTTATGACCGTGATGGAAAAGACAGTGTGCTTTCTTCAATGTTAAATTTGGTCGGTCTAGGCTGGTTTCTCCATGCAGCGTATATACCGTGTCTTTACAATGACACCTGCTGGTTCTTGTGCGATTAAACGACTACCGCTGCTGAGGTCCGTGGCTTAGCCGGGAATTGGTGCACATGATGAGAGGGGCGGGAGAA